>JAKTXF010000003.1:301284-622157 GCA_030561465.1 Suhomyces kunorum | reverse complement strand
TGTTGTTGTTGTTGTTGTTGTTGTTGTTGTTGTTGTTGTTGTTGTTGTTGTTGTTGTTGTTGTTGTTGTTGTTGTTGGTGGTGGTGGTGGAGCTGTTGTTGAAACTGCTGCATTTGTTGTTGTTGGAACTGTTGTTGGAATTGTTGAAGATGAGGTGGAAGTTGCTGGAACTGAGGTTGTTGCATTCCTTGTTGACCTGGAGGGCCCTGAGGAGGACGGCCAGGAATTCCTTGAGGAGGACCTTGTGGTGGACCTTGTGGCAGACCCTGCTGCTGATTCTGTCTGGCTTTTAGCTGTTGCTGAATATGAGGTGGCATCCCTGGAGGGAAACCCATAAATTGAGGTGGAACAAACTGTGGATTGCGGTTGCCGTTAGCGAATTGAGGTGGAATAGCACCTGGAGGAGGTGGAATAAATCCATTGGGAAACATTCCAGGAGGAGGAAGTCCACCAAGACCGTTTGGACCTGCACCCCCAGCAGGACCTCCAGGACCATTCGGATTATTAGATGCATTAGGGGTACTTGGATTACCAGGAGTGCCAGAATTTCCAGGACCTCCAGGACCTCCAGGACCACCAGGACGACCCATATTTGGAGGATATTGCAAGTGAGGAGGGGGTTGAGGCATGTTATTTTGGAATTGCTTCATCCATGGAGGCATCTGCTGTGGGTTTCCTTGAATAGGACCTTGGTTAGGGACTTGGTTAGGACCTTGGTTAGGGCCCTGGTTTGGACCTTGATTAGGACCTTGATTAGGACCTTGATTAGGACCTTGATTAGGACCTTGAGCTGGGCCATGATTAGGGCCTTGATTTGGTGGATGTCCCTGCTGTTGCAATTGAGGTGGTGGACCAGGTACAGGTGGCTGTTTATTATGTAAGTTTGGATCGTTTGGACTCTGAACATTGCGTTTAGGCTTTGGACTCTCAGCCTTCGAGGCTTCTGTAGAGGTGCCTTTCTTCAAGAATGCAGGCAAGCTTGCTTCCTGAGATGCGGAAGCGGGAGAAGCACTGGATGGCTCTTTTTTGTTCATCAAAGACATGAAGAATGAATCTTCCGTATTGGCTTTTGCCACGGGTGTGGATGCATACAGACTCGATGAATCCTGAGACGACACACTGGTGCCGGCGCGTGGTGGGTTAGAGATGATAGCAGAAGGAGAATGGATCTGGTCTTGTGGAGAAGAAGGAGGAATGTTTCCTTCGGGAATGGACTGGAAAAATCTGGAAAATCCAGGAGGAGGGGGAGGAGGTTGTTGCTGTTGTTGTTGCTGTTGTTCAGTAGGCTCCACAGTTAACGACTTTGACGCGGGAGCAGGAGAAGGGCTTTCTTTGGGAGAAGCGTTGAAGAAAGAAGAGAATCGAGAACTTTTGTTGGATGGTTCTGATTGTGTCAACTTGGGAGTGGTATTTTGGGCACCAGCGGGTTCTGAGGAGTTGGACTTTGGCTTGATAAAGGAGAAAAAGCTATCGACTTCGTTTCCGATCTGTTCCGTGGATTCCTCGTTGGAAATGTCGTCTCCCACTAATTCGCCGTTCTTGCGGCGTTCCTCTTTCCTCATGAGAGACTTCCATTTCTCGAAGTCCTCGACGGTCAGGCCCATATTCATGTTTAGCAAGTCGCTGCCGCCTAAATCGGCCGAGTCCCACTCAGGTTCCACCTCATCTCCCGTCTCGCCCAAGAGTTGTGATATCCTGTCCTTGGACAACGAGTCGAGTTCACTGGCTTTGCTGAATCCCGCGGGCTTACGTTCCCACGTTTCGTTTTGGATCTTCTTGTTGTAGGAGGAGGTTCTCTCTCTCTTGTGGGACTTGCCCTCTCTATGGCCAAAGTCTCCAGTTCCTGAGGACTTGGCCTTGTGTCTCCAGAAGCCCTTATCTGGCAATCTGTTCAGATCCTTGAAGTTCTCCACCAACGGGGACCGACTCAAGTGCAACAAGAAGTCGATGGAGTAGATGCGGTCGGGATTCTTGGGGTGGGATAATGGGAGGATGGAAGGAGAAGAAGAAGAAGACCGAGGCTCGAGTTCTGGCGTGGTTTCTTTGGCAGCATTGGCCATGGCAGAGTCCAAGAGCTTGGAAAGCACATTTCCAGGGTCCAACTGTGCAGAAGGCAATGGCAGAGCCATGTCTTCTGACGCCGGCTTGGTACTCACCTGGATGATGGAGGGATCATTGAGGAGGGAATTCGACATGCTGGCAGAGGCTTTGGAACGGTTCAAAGGCCACAGGGGGGGTGGATGGGTGCGGCACGGGTTCCTAAGATACGGAGCAGTTCACGAGGAGGCAATCAATCGGTGGATTGAAGAAGAATGGTGGTAAGTGAAGGCTTGGGCAAATCGAAGTGTTGGGAAAAATTTGCTAGCAAGGTACAGGACAGATAAGGATGAGAGAGTGAGAGGAGAGAATGGGGAAGGAATTGTGCAAGGGGAAGATGGATTGGGGGAGTTTTGAGGTGCGATTCCGGAAGAGACGGTCTAGGGCCACAGAATGAGCTACTTTTGGTGCTCGTAGCTCGCATGGTGACCGAGATATCTCTACCTTATTCGCTGGCTACATGCGCATATATCTACAATAAAATCATGAATTATAATACACTCTAAAATACATTTGGGGCCCTGGATGTCTCTATATCTCGTCGTACGCTGTGGCACTTCGTTGGCAATGGAATGGGCCGGGAACAAAACCAGTGGAATAGTATCTCCTGTCGTCCCAGAAATGTATTGCTTCGGAAAACAAATCGGTGCCCAAAACCTCAAAACCACCAAATCCGCCGTCCACACGGGCCCTAGTGATGCTGACACCGATATTGGACTCATTTCAATGTCTTGAGCAGCTCAATTATTCAAGTAGGGCATGTTCAACTTCATGATCTCACGACACATGATAAACCAGTCTATTTCACGCAAGTAGCCGTCTCCTTTCTTGTCCGCCTTCTGGAGCTCGTCCCACTTGAACAACTCGTACATGAAGCGAAGATTGGGCTGGATGATGATATTCAATCTTCTGACACGCACGTAAAGGTAGGCCTCGGGAAGCGTGATGTTGAGCCTTCTCATAATTTCTGCTATCACTACTGTGGCAGATCGACTTACACCAACACGGCAATGAACAAGAATCTTGGTGTCGCCGTTGGTCCGCTCATATTCTTCATCAATAAACTGTAACATGGTGGGGAGAGACCTTATAAGCTCGTCAATACCGTCATCTTGCAATTTGTTGACCTTCATGACAGAAATGACCTCGCACTTGTGTGGATGATTCGAACCCAAATTCTTCCTTGGACTTATGTGGTAGATTTCGATGTTGCCATCGTGAATTTCCTCGATCTCAATATCATAGTTAGACTTGAACTTGAATCCATTGAGCCAATCCAATCCTTCTCCAACTGATAATATCTTCTTGATTCCAAGCTTATTCAACAATGGTAAACAGTTGGCATGCTTCAAGGAACCGAGGTAGAGATGTGGCATGATTCTGGAAGGAATTGAACCTTCAACTTCCTTAACCCAATCCACGGATGCAAATTCGGAATCTGAATCTGAATCATCTGACGACGACGTATCTTCATCCTCGTTAGCAATGTATCCTAAACGAACAGTGTTGTTAACGGGAAGATTGGTGGTCGCCAAAAGAATCTCATTGATTTCTAAGTTTGACAAAGTCTCAAGGGCCAGCCAATCGATGCTTGCTTTATTCTTTGGCTTGGAAGGACTGAATCTTCGAAGCAAAATCGACAACTTTTTCAAAATAGTCACATCATTATTGAAGATGTAGAAGGGTCTTCCGTATTTGAGATGCAACGAAAGCATTGCATCCTCAAGTGAAACATCCTGTGAATACATGATATAGCACAATACCAACAAAGACAGCTCCGTGTAACCATCAGAGCAGTAAATTAAGGTACCCAAAACATCAGGTGTATCCATAGTTGAAGAAGAGAAGAGGTAAATTAATTTGCAGGTATTGACAATTGACATTAAGTTGTCCATTTTGCAATCACCAATACCAATAGATCCAGAAGGAGGAAATTCTAAAGTCGTAATATCTGGTTCATCTTCCTGATCTTCTAGGCGATGCGATGAAATGCTGAATTTGAACAAAAGATTAGATAATCTGGTCAAGTCAGGAAATGAGCTTCCGTTTCGACAAAAAATAAATAGTCTCCAATTAGCCTTTGGAACGGAAAGATAGTCTAAAAGTGATCCATCCTTGGACTTTGGCTTCAAAAGGTGAGTCACGATGGAGTTTCTGGGCTCACAATATAAATTTCTCAAGGCAAGGGAATTGAACGAAATCAGTTGATCTGAATAGTGCTTAAGATATGAGTTGTTATGTTGCATGAGATATGTCATCATAATTTGATAGTCCCAATAATTACCCACCCACACATTTTTTGTTACAGTAGTAGCTGAAGACATTCTAGTGGTCTCAATCTTTTCCTTGATTTGGTAATCGTTTGTCCAGAGTAGGTTTGACCCTATTGTGTGAGGGATCTCTGACGTCTCAACGTTATTCAATTCGTGCTTATTAAGAACCATCTGAGACTCAGTTCTAGATAAGCTGGTAGGTTGGTCAGTTGGATCATTCTCCAATTCCTCCAAATTTCCAGTCGCAACAAAGACGTTGTACCGGGTAGTACATTTTGTCTGCGAGAGTTCATAGCGTTGAGCAAGCCACAAGACTCTGACACAGCTTTCCAACTTTGGAGATTGCGGTCCATAGATCAAAAAGTCTGCACAAGTAGCTAATTTGGCGACTTGGATGTGAAAGTTTCGCAACGAAATTCCTCTATCAGGATCTAAATCCAAGAATATGGGCAAATGATTGATCTTGATGCAATCTTCCTTCAATGATTTCAACAAATCCACTGGGATCTTCTTTCCAAAGGCTTTGGAGTAGATTTCAGACACGATATTGGAAATTTCGAATTTCGAGACGTCGATCTTACGTAAAATATCGTCCAACGTCAAAGTGTTCTTGAGTACCGGTGGATGCTTTTGCTTGGTATCGGTGAAAATTGCCCCGTCACTATTCAAGCTGCTGTTGAAAACAACGGGATTTTGCGGCTCGTTGTTGTACTCCTGGGCATTAATGCACATCAAGAACCGGATCCCGTTGGGTTTGTCGATATTGAAGTACAACTCGGCCCCACAAGGCTGAGTCATGAGAAGCTGTTGTCGCTGGTAGACAAAAAACTGTTTCTGGGCGAAGTTGTCCTTGTTCAAGCCGTGGAGCCACGGGAACATCTTGTTGGTGGGAGGCAACGGCTGATTGAAGTACCAGTTGAAGACTTGCTTCAACTGGCCGAAGCACAAGCTCTTGATCTTGATGGGAAACGGCTCTTTCGAATTCTTGGGCGTGAACGAAGAGTCAGACAACCGGTTGTAGAACTGGCTGCCTTCTTCCAACGGCGAATGTTTCAGTTTGCCGAGCGATTCCACTTGCAACGGTTTGGACAATTTGGGCAGTTCTCGTGGAGTAGTCTCTGGGGTTCTGACGTTGAGTTTGGTGGTTTTCAATCCGATTTCGTCGCAGACATCACAGGAGTCCAGTTCTGCCACCAGGGACACCTTAGATGATGATGCCGTATGAGAAGGACGGACGGATTCCGAGGCACTATTCTGATGGGAGGTGTTGAGGCTCTGGAGCCTTGCCCGAAATCTATCTCGTTCATAGAGGAGATCATTGGAGGAAGAAGAGCTGCGTTTAGACGCCCGAATGAGCGACGATGGATCAGCGTCGACACCGAGATCTACGGAGTTGAGGTCATGGAACGTGGGGTCCTGTCGCTGGGGGTCTTCGGCGCGTGCTGTCAGGGTGTGGCACTTGACGGGTCCCACGGGAAGGGGAGAGCCCATGACAGTCTTCATGGAAACGACGGCACGACAATGGCTGGTTGAATAGCCGGAATTAGGGCTCTAGGAGGACGAGGGAGGCCTGGACGAAGAAGTGATCTGATTGGTTCGATGGATATGCCTCCGATGGGGGAATTGGGCTGGGTCACTCAAGTGGTGTGAGACGCCGAGAACAACAGGAGGCGGAACCGGCCTCACAGCAGCAGCAGCAGCACACGAGGGTCACGGGCAGATGGAACGGAGCCTGTGTAGCCAATAGGAAGCGGGAGAAGGCCTGGCTACTCAGGCAGTATGGGGTGTGGCGAGGATGGAGGGTAGGGAAGACTATGGATGATAAGAGATAACGGAAAAATTTGTATGGGATGAGTGAAAGAGTGAGCATAATGTGGGGGAGGAAAGGGAGAAAGGGAGAAAGGGGGAGAAGTGGTGGGGGAAATGGGAAAAATGGGGGGAGATATTAAGGGTTGATGGGAGATATGGAGGTTCGGGGTTCAGCCTGGTATTTGGGGCCAGTTTCTGCTGCTTTAATGGATGGATCATTGTTGGGTGCCAGCTAGCTCCTTACACAAAGAGTGTGGCCTTGAAATATCGGACCAGGACGGAATTGGCGGATTTTGGGCGGATTGGAATGGCATTTTCGGGCCAGAGAGGTGTTGGAGATTGTAAGGAGTGGATTTTGGACTTGGAATGATTGATTTCGGGTGATTATTGCATTTTTGGATCCCACATGCCCTGGTGGTTTTTCTCGCACCCGTGATCTCATGGAAGTGGTCATTTAGAATGTTTGAGCAAAATTCGAGATAAATGGCAAATTCTGGAAATTATGCTAGAACTAATATAGTCAAAGCAAGATCCCAGCACCATATTCAGAACTGTGGCGAGTCTCTTCCATCCACAGCTTCTCGTCTAGGTCGAATCATATCACGTGATATATCACGTGAGTTTAATTATAACCGTACTGCAGCACCCTTGTGGTCCCTACAACATGTCCTTCGTTGAACAGTTCAAGCGGCTCTTGGAGCACCTCAACAGCGACCATCTGATCGACCGGGCCACGTTGGGCGCGGTGGCAAACAAAAACTCCCGTTTTTTCAAGCTCGTGGTGTGGAGAATCACCGACTTGGTGTTGGTGGGAGTACTCTTCATTGCCTACAACATTGCCTACTATCTCCAGCCATTCCAGAGACAGTTCTATGTCAATGACCTCACCATATCTCATCCGTTTGCCGAGAGGGAACGCGTCAATGGGTCCGAGCTCTTCTTGTATTCGGTGTGGATTCCATTAGCCATTATTGTGGGTTTTGGGTTGATTCTTTCCAAGCCCAAGAACAAGATCTACGTCACCTATATCGCTGTGCTTGGTTTCGCCATCTCCACCTTGACAACCAGCACCTTAACGGACATTCTCAAGAACTATATCGGAAGACACCGTCCTGATTTCCTTAGCAGATGTGTTCCTAAGCCTGACACTCCCATTAATGTCTTGGTGTATGCCAAGGACGTCTGCACTACAGACAACATTCCCGAGCTCATGGATGGATTCAGAACAACGCCCTCAGGACACTCCTCCATTGCGTTCTCCGGGTTGTTGTATTTGTCGTACTTTTTGAGTGCCCAACTTGTTTCTACCAACAAGTACGTGGGTGCTTGGAGAACAATTGTGTGTGCATTGCCCGCTCTTGGTGCTACCATTATTGCCTTAACCCGTACCGAGGACTACAGACACCATTTTGTCGACGTTTTGATTGGAAGTATCATTGGTATCACCATTGCATCATGGTCTTACTTCAGATTGTTCCCAAGCTTGAAGGACGCAAAGAGCTACCTCCCTATTGACTTAGATGAAGACGACGAGAAGGAGCCTGCCTACAACAACATCAACGAGAGCGTTTGAGACGTTTCGAATGGTTGCTACATCGAAGTTTTCGTTTGTGATGTCTACCAAACATTATTCTGCCCATATAATCTCAGGACATATATATTTATAATTTTTATCATCTTTCATCTATTTGCGTTACATCAATGTAGTTCTGCCTCCAATTTCGTTGCTGGCAGTTCCGTCGGGCATGTTTCCGTCCCTGCTGGAAGCAAACTGGTTGTAGATAGCCTCAAGCTTTCTCTTCTCGGAAACAGAGATCGACGGCTTGGTTTCCCTCAAGGACTCCAAAAAGTTCGCATGCGTGACCTTGACATTGGCAGAGTCCTCGTTCTTGCTCTTCTTGACCTCTTCCGGTTGGTCTTGCTCCATGATCTGCTGGATTTGTTGCATGATCTTCACTCTTTCAGCTGGTCTGAGCGCAGAATTCTTCAACTTGGCATTGCTGACCTGGAAAAATTCAATGGCTTCTTTGTCTTCCTTCGATGGCGCTTTGCTGGCCATTTCCTCTTGGAGAGACAATTTAACGTGAACAGCCTTCAAATAAGCGTTGTAACCCAATCCTTGCATGTCTGCACCACTGAAACCGCCAGTTTGTTCGGCGATTTCCTCCAATTTCACATCATCTTCCAAGTCCATTTTTGCGGTGATGCTGTGCAAAATGTCAAGTCTATCCTCATAATTGGGCATATCACAGATAACACTCTTGTCCAATCTACCGGGTCTCAACAAGGCAGAATCGATCAAGTCTGGTCTACTGGTAGCGGCCAAGACGTAAACACCATCCAATCCTTCTGCACCATCCATTTGCGTCAACATTTGATTGACAACTCTATCAGTGACACCAGTAGAATCATGCCCTCTCTTGGGAGCAATAGAGTCGAATTCATCGAAAAATAAGATACATGGCTTTGCTGCTTGAGCTCTTTCGAATAATTCTCTGACGGACTGCTCTGAAGCACCAATGTACTTATTCAAGATTTCAGGACCCTTGATGGAAATAAAATTCAATCCACACTGTCCAGCCACTGCACTGGCTAACAAAGTCTTACCACAACCAGGGTAACCATAAAGCAAGATACCTGATCTCAATCTCAATGGACAGCTGGCGAAAATTGGAGCGTATTTAGTTGGCCATTCTAAGGTCTCTAACATGATACCTTTTGCCTCTTTAAGACCTCCGATATCCGTCCAGTTAATTGATGATTTTTGAAGCTTAACACCTCTCAAGTTGGAAGGAGTGTAACCTTCCAATGCCTTATCAAGATTTTGCTTTGTGGCAGTCACTCCAGAATCAGAGTCTGCATTGAACAAAGCATCGTGATATAATCTGTCACACAAAGTTTTCAAATCGTTTGGCAAATAGCCTTCAGACTCGGATGACATGTCCATGATGTCAAAATTGACCTTGCATCCTAATTTATTAACTAGGTACTCTTCCAAGAGCTCTGATCTGGCAATCTTGCTTGGTGGACTCAAATGATGGAAGTTCTCAATAATATGCGATTGAAACAATAATTTGTTCAATGCCTCTTTACTAGAAGAAGACATCAAGAGCGACAAATTGCTATTTTGCTGACTTTGAACTTTTTCTAATTGAGAAATCAAGTACTCAGTAGACTGGATGGATTTGGATGAATCTCCATGTTCCTGCTCGGCACTCAAAAGCTTGTCTAAGTTGTCCAAGACAAGGAGTGAGGGCTTGTGCCATGCACAGGACTGGATCCACTTCAAAATGTGATTTTTGGACAATGAAGAGAACGTTTCGTTCATGAATGCATCACAGGCAATGTATTTGGTGTGGTAAGCATATTCCTTGGACAATTTGTTTGCCACCAACTTCAATAATAAGGTTTTACCACTTCCAGAAGAGCCATGAACCAAAGTACCAGTATTTTTGCAGGTGGTGAAGGATTCCACGATTTCAGCAACTGTTCTATCCAAGCCAATGGCGTCCTCAAGTGCAGGATCGTTCTGGATCAGTTCTTGGATAAAGGAAGAATTTCTCAACAACTCCTCTCCAATTTCGATTTTGGTCAGTTTATTCTTGTGGTCGTAGGGCTTGATCCAGGTGTTCATGACATCGTTCTTCTTGAATCTAAGGAGACCTCCGTTGGGAAGTAATCCTGGGATGATAGGGATTTTTGTGAAGTTCGTAATGGGGGAGTTGGAAATTGGGTCATTTCCAAAGAGATGAGCGGTGATCAGATTCACAAGGGCAGAGGCCTGCTCCTTCTTTTCTGAGGAGTTCAAGTTAAGCTGTGAGTTTTTTTTGGTCTGGGAGATGTAGGGGTGCACGGTGAAGATGAGAGCGCGTTTTGCGGCCCATTTTATGGCGGGGTTCAACACGATGATACTGCCGATGTCAGCTTCGATATTCAAGGCAATGGCCAATTTTGGTGAGAGTCCCACTGAGTCCTGTGGAACCTCAGGAGTGTTGATCAACGATGCCACAATGCGCTTATTTTCCTTGATAGGCACTATTTTGGGGTCGGGCGACTTGTCTGGGTTGGGTTTCACCCTTTCTGAGGGTCCCGGAATCACCGACACTGCAACGTAGTCGACATGGAATTCGGCGGAGAGCTCAGAAAAGTTGGCAAATACCTGGAGCCCGGTATTTTCTGCCGATGGAACGAGCTTGTGGGGCAAGGGGATGCCTCTTTTCAACACGGCGGGGGCGCCGGCGTAGGTTTCGATGGAACGGGTGGGCTTGGCAGCGGACGCCGATTTGGCGGCAGCAGGGGGCTTCTTTTCACGGAGTTTGGGGGCAATGGCGATCTCACTATAGGGGGAGATTCGGGCGTAGACGTGGTCCTTGGTGCCGATGTCAGTCACCGTCAACCGCGCCGAGGTGGTGTTTGTGGGGTAGACTACCAACACCTGGCCCACGGCAACACACCGGGATTGTGTAAGTAATTTCTCCTCGATGTTGGCGGCGTGGAGCTCCACGAGCTCCCAATCGGAGCTTGTGACAGGATCCAAGGTGAAATGCGCCGTTTCGTACGCCTTTAGCTTGAGATTGATGGAGACGGCGTCTCCATCGGCCAACGCCAACGCCTGGGCGAAACCGGGGTCGATTTCAACCTGCTGGTTGCTAGACGCCGGCAATCCGTCCCAGCCTGTGTAGAGTTTGGAGGACTTTGCCACCAATTCCACTACCACGTCTTGGGCGTGGATGTTGGCACCATGGAGCAAGTTGCTAAGGCCCGACGGGAGCTTGACAAGATTGGTTCTGCTGGGAGCAAATTTGACGGTGGCCTTGACGTTTTCCATTGGGGGCAGGTCAGGTCCAGTCAAATCACGAAGAAGGAAAGGGTTCCAGGGAAAAGAGTGGTATATGGCGGTAAATATTTGCAGCGGCGTATTTAGCGAACGATATGTGGAGTGCCGAGGATGTGCAGGACAAGTGGGGCAGGTGCGATGGGAGGTGCGGCCAGGGAGAATGGAGGGGGTGGGATAACGAGAGAATGGGAAGAGATGGGGTGGATTTAAGGATATAGGTGTGTAGAGACTGGGTAGTAGGTGAAGACTAGTGCAAATTTGGGAGCTCTGGGGCTACTGGGAGGCGATTTGATGGGGGCTGGAAGAGGGTTCCGTGTGAAAAATATCCGAAATGTGGGGCAGCAGCATGGCTGCGACAATTTGGAGAGAATAGAGAGAAGAGAGGGAAAGAGAATGAGAGGGAGTATGAGAGGGTGAATATGGAGAGAGAGAGAGGAGTAGGAGAAGGAAGGAGATTGGAGAAAATATGGAGAGAGGGAGGGAAGATGGAGATTCGTGTGCTGGGATGGGTTCCAGAGAAGAGAGAGATGGATATTGATAAGAGAAATATTTCAATGCTGCTGGTGTCAAGTTGGTCGATGTAATCAACTCGAATGGCACATAGAGGGCATCTCCTGTGGGTAAAGATGTTTTTTTTTTTCATTGTTGAACTCGGTATGAAATGGGAATTACTCCATATTAGTCAATTTTAGAGGCAATACCGGAAGTTCCCATCATCGCAGCTTCTGGAGACGTCATCTATCACTTGGAAATCGGAGTTTTCACCGGGAAGTCCTCCTCCGCAAGTATGAAAGAATTCAAACATACAGCATACCAGTTTAGTCGGTTGTCATAGCAGGTGGGCCATTATGCATATTCTAGTTGGTTATGACTCTTCATGGTTCTCCCTGGGAATTCTCCAAATAGCATGAATAATTCTCTCCAAATCGCAATGAAATTTCTATGAACCCACCCAAGATATAGTCTGAACTCAACATCAACGTTCACGGGGATTTCCTCTGTTATCTTCCTCTACTTCCTCTATTCATCAATGTTTTTCATCTACATCATCTCTTTCCTTTGGTATTACTATCGAGTGAAGACACCAGGCATCGCATCGGGTTTCCATTTGATCCACCTCATGGCATCTCCCACAAAACTTTATCTCCTTGCATCCTGATCTTCTCAACCTTTCTGATCTTTCCCATGCTTCACTCCTTGTCCTATGTACATGCTATTTTCTCGCGTTGAACTCCTCGAACCGCTGGAGCAGGTCGTCGTCGCCATGCTCCTGCAACTTCTTCTTATTGCGCTCCTCCTTCGCCTGCCGTGCCTGCTCCATCATCTGGAACTGCCGCCGTCTCAACGATCGGCACTGTTCCCATCCCACCACGTTTCCGAGAAAGAATCCACACACAGACCAGTTGAGAGAACGTCCGGGGTTCTTGTGGATCAAAAACGTCACTGTTCCCAAAACTCCCATGGCCTGGAATCCGGTGATCATCGCCTCACGGAAACAAGGCATTCCCACGAACCGATCCACGCTGAAATCGGACCATTTGATTTGTTGAGCAGCGTCTGCCAAAGTTGGTTCCTTCGGCCGAGCGGGCTCCTTGTCCTCGAATTTGGGAGGCAAGTCCTCAAGAAACTGTGGTGGCTGTACTTCCGTCACGGTGGACACTTTTGAGGGCGAACCTCCTCCGCCAAACCACCCCATTGTAGATATAGAACAGAGTAGAGTGAAAGTAAAGTAACTGTGATGGTCGCAAATTGTCGTCTGTTTGCCTGCAGTATAGGATAGTTTTCGTGCTATCTGCAGTATGGGATTGTTTCCATCTATCTGCAGTATAGTTATAGTTAAGAGTAGTGAGTGCGCGTCCTGCAGTTAAACACCAAACTATACAGATTCAATTCGTTCTATATAGTAACTCTGTACAATGGCCACTCCTGATCTTCTCTTGGACCCAGCGTTGAAGGTGTGGGTTCTCCTCCCCATCTCGTTCGTCATGGTCGTGGTGGGCTTGATCCGGTCCAACGTCACGTTTTTGATTAGTCCAGGCCCCAAACTCGAGCCATTCAAGCAACTCAGAGAAAAGTACGTATTGCCGCCAGTGCCACCATTTCCGCCATTCTAACCCCCAGACAGTTCTTGAAGCGGGCCAACTACTTCCGCCTCAATAACGGCATCTTGTCCACCCGCGAATTCCTTGCCAGACAGCAGTTCTTCCTCGACAAGTTGAACTCCTCCGAATACTTCGCCAAGGAACAGGTGGAGGAAGACGCCCTTAGCCAGTTCACCGACCCTGCCAACAACGAGGCCATGTTGAATATGGCCAAGGGCAACATGTTGAACTACATTCCCCAGACATTGATCATGGGGTGGGTCAACTACTTCTTCGCAGGCTTCATCATCATGCGCTTGCCATTTCCCTTAACCGACGGATTCAAAGGCATGCTCCAAAGTGGAGTTGCTACTCCTGATCTCAACGTGCGTTATGTATCTTCCATTTCGTGGTATTTCGTCAATTTATTCGGATTACGTCCCGTATACTCGTTGTTGATGGGCGACAAGGAGGCCAACGAGCTCATCAGCCAGCAGAACCAGCAACAGGCCATGCCCAACATTGGTGGCCCTGGTGGTCCCAAGGCCGACAAGGTGTTCAAGGCGGAGGCCGAGAGCATCCAAATCTTGAGTCACGAATCGATTTTCAACGGCATTGTCGAGAGGGTATTGGCTGCGAACTAAATGAGTCTCCCACAAGACTTGAAACCTTCAATGTCCCCTCCTAGAGGTCTTCCATCCACCAATGTCTCTCCCACTCCACCCTGTCACAATTCATAGCCACCTTCTAACCCCTGTAGTTGGTCACGTGATCTCACACGTGACACATCATCGCCTTATTAATCATGTACACCATTATCCTCTAATTCTATCTCCTTCCTCTGCAACCATGGCGCCCTCCACTGTGATATGTATCGGAATGGCTGGGTCTGGCAAGACCACGTTCATGCAACGTCTCAACGCCCACCTCCACGGCAAGAAGACCCCACCTTACGTGATCAACTTGGATCCGGCCGTGTTGAAAATTCCCTTTGGCGCCAACATTGATATCAGAGATTCCGTCAAGTACAAGAAGGTGATGGAAGAGTACAACCTTGGTCCTAATGGAGCCATTGTGACGTCTCTCAACTTGTTTGCCACCAAGATCGACCAAGTGATCAAGTTGGCTGAAAAGAGATCTGATAAGGTCAGCAACATTATCATAGACACACCAGGCCAAATCGAGTGTTTCATCTGGTCGGCCAGTGGTGCCATCATTACCGAGGCATTTGCATCCACTTTCCCTACCATCGTGGCCTATATCGTGGACACTCCCAGGAACACTTCTCCCACCACCTTCATTTCCAACATGTTGTATGCGTGCTCCATTCTTTACAAGACCAAGTTGCCCATGATCGTCGTATTCAACAAGACCGATGTGCAGAGTGCTGATTTTTGCAAGGAGTGGATGACAGACTTCGAGGCGTTCCAAATGGCAATGAAGAAGGACCTGGACTTGAACGGTGAAGACGGCTCCTCTTCTGGTTACATGAGCTCGTTGGTCAACTCCATGTCGTTGATGTTAGAGGAGTTCTATAGTCAGCTCGACGTGGTGGGCGTCAGTTCGTATACGGGCCAGGGCTTCGATGATTTCTTAGATGCCATAGATAACAAGGTGGATGAGTACAACGAGTTCTACAAGGCCGAAAGAGACAGAATCCTCAAGAAAAAGGAAGAGGACGAGAAGAAGAGACAAGCTGCCTCGTTGAACAACTTGATGAAGGACATGAATTTATCAGAAGCCGAAAAGGCCAAATTCCAGGACTCCGAAGTGTTATCTGACTACGAATCCGACAACGACGAAAGTAATGGAGAAGTATTGAGGGACGAAGACGAACCAGAAAGAGAATATAGCTTCCCCGAGGACAGAAACTCCGAAATCAACGAAAGAACTGATGCTGACTTGCAAGCAAGATACCAAGCAGCGTTTGAGGCCACAGCCAAGACTGCCTCTAGCAAGACCGCAGAAAACATTGCTGCTTACATTAACCGTACTAACTAGAGTACACCCCTGATGATCAACACGTAAAATCACCTTCAAATATCGTGAAAATTGGTTGTATATATACTAATATTATCTTCAAATATAATGCTTCGTTAATTTGACTTGTATCCTTTGAACACCTGTTCTAACTTATAGGGTTGGGCATACTCTGATTTGAAGATCAAGTGCGGTTTGTGCTCTGCCAAATGCAAAATGGTCTTGCCGAATTCCGAGTTACACCAGGCAAACCAGGATCTGGTGTATTCCTTGCCATCTTTGGAGTTCACTTGAACAGTTTCGTGCATGAGGCCCAACCCGGCGGTGTTTTCTATGACATAATTCAAAGCAGTTTTGATTTCTTCGTCATCGTCAGTAGTTCTAATTCTGACAAGCAACGACATGGGCCAAGCATTGTGGATTCCAATATGAGGACCACCAATGCCCTCGAATTGGGTGCCGGTCAAATAGTAGGGATTGCCGGCCTTGCTCAATATCATTTTTCTCGTGTTTTGGTATACGGGGTCATCCTTGGAAATAAAACCCATGTCTGGAATAGACAACAACGAAGGGATGTTAGCGTCATCCATGAAAATAGAGCCGCCGTAGCCGTCCACCTCGTAGGCGTAAACCTGTCCGTAAACCGGATGATTGACAATACCAAACTTTTTAAGTCCTGAGGTCAAGTTGTGAATGATTTTATCGGTGACTTCCTTGTGGATGCTAATGTCAACGTTGTGGTACGAGTCCTTGCTGAGAATCAGCATTCTGATTTCCCTTAATTCAGTCAATACATGGATATTGGCAGGAATAAAGAATTGGAGAATGGTAGCGTCGTCACTGGGTCTAAATGCACTTCTGATCAACCCAGTATCGAAATTGACGGGATTTCCCACTCCATTCAAAGGCAAGGTTTCTGTGCCAATATCGGTGTGTCTCTTGAACGAGTAGAAAAATGGCAACGCCTGGCCTGTTTCTTTGTCGAAGGTGGGTCTTGCTTCTCTTCTCAAGACGATCAACACCTTTTCGTAGGCCTGGAGCCAGTTTTCTGTGACAAACGAGTCGTCGCCGCCAGAGTGCTTGTAGTACTCGTTACTGATGGTCAAAAATGACGCCAACGAGTCCAATTCCCACTTGCATTCGTAAACCTGATGCCAGTCAGGATGGGGGAACACGTTATCCCGGTGCGTTCCCTCCTTTCTGATGCCGGACTGAGGAGGAGAATGGAAGGCGTTACAGTAGGGCGAGTTATTGATGTAATTGGCCTGGGTTTCGATGGCACCTCTAATGAGCTTCTTCAACTTGGGATCATAGGCAACCAACGGCTGGTACACTGACAATTGTCTTGCGGAGTCACGGAGCCATTCAGCGTGGATATCTCCTGTTACCACGAACGTTTCGGGGGTGTCTTCGTTGTCGTTGTGCCACAAGATGGTAGTATCAAGAGTATTAGGCAAGCAGTTTTCGATGAGACGGGCGAGGTCGGGCGTCAACGCCTTTTCCTTCAAGTCTTGGATCAAGTGCTCCACTGCGGGAGAAACGAAGGTTCGACACCGGTCTTCGGGCCTCATGAAGGGGAACAGGTGTTTGCCCTCAGTAAAGGGAGGATGTCTGGATTGAGAGTATTTGACGTAGTCAGGACAAGGAGCTTGAGTTGACGCTGGTTTTTCAGCGGGAGCTTTGTCGTCTGGTTCATTTTTGGATTCATCAATGGCCATGTCGCCGGATTCAAGTGAGTCTGGCGAGTCGAGGTCTTCGATTGCTGGAGTATCTGCTGGAACGGGTTCAGGGACCGATTCAAGAGCATCAGGAGTGTCTGGATTTGTTTCTGGCATCAGAGGAGTGGCATTGGCCTTGTTGGGACTGAAAATGGGGAGATAGGAGGCGCCATAGCCGCCGTTGTTGAGGTACCATCCGGCCACTGTTAACGAGGCCACAGCCAATAGGGCTATGGCAAAGGATTTGGAAACGATGGAACCTCGGATCATTTTGGGCGGAGGAGGAGGCGGAGGCTTCGTTGGGACGTTTTTGGAGGAAGGGGGATTGGAAGATTGGGACATTACCACTTTTGGGGTTTAACGGACAGGGAAGGTTCAAAAGGGAAGGAGCGTCTAGATATTTTCGGGGTAGCCGTGGCACGGCGGTGCGAAGATGGAGGAAGAGGAAAGGGAAGGAAGGAAGAGGGAAGGGAGCGATTGGAATGGGTTGTGATGAATAATAGTGATGAAATGATGATGATAAAGTGGTAGGAAATGGTAGGAGGTGGTAGATGGGAGTATTGGTGGAGGAAGTCTGTGTGAGTGGTGGGAGGGATTGTCGCGGTGGCCCAGGCGGAGTCTCGCGGGAAACGCACTGCGAATCCCAATAAGCAGCCACGCCATGGCGGGAGAAGTGTGCCCGAGAGGGAACAGTAGACGCGATTGAAGTGCACCAGAGAGTGAGTGATAAGGATGGATAGATGGTATGGAAATAGTACTGGGACTCGATGGGGGTTGCGGTGTTTTCACGAAGATGGTAATGGTATGGTTGGCATATGATTTGGAATAAGATTGCCTCGCGGTAGCTATTATTCGCGGTGGAGATCTCGTATAAAGAGACCATAGTCTCGCTAATTAAGAATTCATTGGTGCCGCACTCTTAATAATGCCCTATTTCGAATCTCATACCCCGAGAGGGGTTCCTTCAATAGACTCGCCATATTGGCACTTCAATCCATCAGTAATCACGTCGCATATAGAACTCCGTTCATTACTAGCTCGCTAATTCACACTCTATTCCACTGCTAGTCTCCCTTTAGTTCCCCGTTTTTCTCGCTATCTCGACTCCATTTCTCGCCCTTCCGAACTCCGTTCCTCGCTATTCTCGCTATTCTCGCTATTTCGCACTTCATCCCTCGCTAGCTCACCTACCGTACAAATGGAGACTATGTGCATGCTGCTCCACCTCCAAAAGTCCCCATATCGCCAATCGCTTCATCACCCCATACATCGGCGACTTGGACGTCGATGCCGACGCAAGAAGCTGTTCGTAATTGAGCGGATTCCCCGTGTTTGTGTGCGAGATGCTGGTGAAGAACTCTCGCGTGGTACTGTGGTCTAGCGAGACGCGCGCTCCTACTACCGTCATTTGCGAGTCGTCTACCACATCCAATAAAGCAGTATGGTCTTGTGCTAAAACCGGCGCTTCCACCGTCACGAGATAATGCAGGGCGTACTCCAAATCGAGTCCCAACACAGAGCTACCGTCTGCTGCCGGCAATCCGTCTGCAGATGCTAACAGACTAAGCTTCTGAAGAAGCTCCGGCACGTGACTGGGTGCCATTACCTGGGACACTGCTTGGGGCAGCATGGGGTGGCCTTTGGTGTTGATAACCTGCGGCGATGCGGCGTAGAGGGCATTGGATAGTCCAATCCCCGAGGACACGTATTTTTCAACCGCTAAAGTGAACAAATCCACAGTGTTGAGGTCGGCAAAATGGTATGTTCGCAGAAGTACTTTTCCCTCTGGAGTACTGGCCATGGCATTGGCCAACAGGACGACCTTGCGGCGGAGTTCAGTGGCAGAAAAGTCCATCTGCGCAAGCGAAGCACTGGAAAAGAGTCTATTGGGCTTGCGGAGTATCAAAATAATGGGAGTATTGGCCATGAGCTTGCGATACCATTGGAACGAGTTTTGGAGCGATGGCACCGGCGGAACTACCAAAAGAGGGTCGTAGTACGATGAAAGCGTCGATATCACGCGTGCGGTGTAGTCTGTGGTGTGTTTTGCGGTGTGATGTGCTGTAGAATGGATGGAGTCTTCAAGTTCCCTAGATTGATCCAGAGCTGCAATTGAACGGAAAAGAGACTCTGTGGTGACACGCTCGTATTCTGGAAGCTCCAAAGGCTCCTCAAACACCCGTTGTATCGTCTGTCTCATTTTAGGAGCAAAATCTCCCGGGTTGTACTCATTTAACCTGAGTTTGTGGTTCTGTAACCGCTCATATTCCCCCGAGGTTTTCTTGAGATATCTTTGCACTGGTTCGCTGGAAATTGGACTGAAGCGATCTGCTGCCTTTGCATAGAGCTTCACGAGCGAGGCCACGTGTGGAGGAAGCCGTGCAAGTGCTCTTTGGGACATAAGTATGGAGCTGATGAGATGGTCTGAATATGCCAATGTGAGTTTCGGTGAAGTGCGCGTGATACGGCTATTTCCGGGCTCGAGATGAGATGTTTAGACACTTAATGAATCGGGATCAAATTAGGTGTGAGAGTTCCAGAAATAGCGTTTACTGAGAGTATTAGCATTATGTGCTATCCCTATATCTTCATAAAGTTCTAGAACCCTGTAATTGTGCCTTTACATCGCCCTTCTAGAGGCTTCCGATAATCTCACGTGACCAGATATGGTCCGGATTGCCAGTACTGGAACCAAGATATCTTTTCATCTTAGTGGCGGCTAGTTTTCTTCATTATCATGTTCAGAACCCCCTTACAATTACTACGCAGGAGTGTCCCAGCCACTAGACATGTGTCTATGGTGATATCGACCTCTCGTTCCAGAAATTTGACTCCTTTAAAAGCCTCATTCCAACATATTCGTTTCAACAGTTCAAGCAACAATAACAGCAGCAAAGATGCAAATACCGCCACTTTCAAGGTCGATAATCCCCAAATGATGATTGCATTCACTTGTAAGAAGTGTGACACCAGATCGTCGCATATTTTCTCCAAGCAATCGTACCATAAGGGTACCGTCTTGATCCAATGTCCTGGATGCAAGAACCGCCATTTGATCGCTGACAACCTCAAAGTTTTCAAGGACAACAAGTTCTCGTTGGAGGACGTATTGAAGGCATCTGGCGAAAGCGTCACAACCACGCCTGGAGACTTGGCCTTCGAGGATATTCCGGAGAGCTTGAGATCTACTCTCGGCCACTATGCCAAGGACGCTCCAGAAGAATATAGAAGAGATGAAGACAACATGGATGCTGCGTTACCGGAAGGCAAGAAGAATTGACGGTTGGGAAGGGCTGTTTGCCGAGAAGGAAATAACGGTTAAATGGCATAAGAGGAATATCTGGAGTCCTTGCCGGAGATGAGCTGATGATGAAGAGGGTTACTCTGTCTAGTAGACTACAGGGGTTGGCTTGGCCAAAGACAATGATATAAATGTACATAGTTGACGTTTCACAGTTTCATCAATAAAAAACTGCTTTCGTGAGCCCTGTCATGAATTTTAACTAGAAATGCATGAATATTGCGTAATCACCAACATAAATATAGCTGGAGGTATAATATTGCCCGAATATGCTTCATTTTATCCATTTGACCATTTGACCATTGGGTGCAAATTAATCATCGACAAATTACCTAGGCAAAAATTCAAACACACACCCCTAGCGCTGAATTAAGTGTTGCTAAAATGTTACCATAGATCAAACAACCAACTTCTAAGTTCATAACTTCAACTACTTCCTCTACTTTTCCGTTCACCTTCGTCGCCTTATCATAGTACAATTGAATTTTTCATCGCACGACTCTACCTAACATCTAATCTTCAACTACTGTTCCAGATCAACATGTTGTCCAGAACGTTATTACGTGCCAATAGAGGCTTCGTTGGAGCGTCTTTTGCACGGAGATTCAGCCACAATGATTTTCTTGATCAGTACAGAGAAAAGCTTGCCCAGAGAGCCAAGGCCTTGGGAGCAAAAGATGTGGAAGAATTAAAGGTCAAGATGAAGGACGAGATCGAGTCGAAGAAGTTGGAGCTCAACAAGGTCGATCCTCTCAGAGAGTTGGAGGAATATGAAAGGAGACAAGCAGAAGAGATTCAGAATGAAAAGGACTCGAAAACCATCAAGGTGAGAGACCCCATTGCCAAAGACGCCGCCAAAGCTCCCTACAAAACGTTGAATTCGTTTGTTGATGTGGAAAAGATCCAGGACCTTCCTCAGAAAGAGCTCGAACTCATCTGGAAGGCCCGGTTTCAGGGAAATGAACGCAATCTCCATGCTATTGTGGACTCAGTGAAATTTTCTACCATGTATGCAAATGCATTCAAGAACCCCAGTTTCATTCTTCCATTACCCAAGAACCAAGACGGCTATGAAATGCACTTTGTCCAATGGTCGTTTGTGGGTCCATACACCACCCATTGTATGCTTACTACCGTGGCAGAATACAAGCTCCACAAAGAGTATGCCAAACCTCATACCTCATTAATGTTCCACCAGGAAGTGTCCCAGGACAAGGGAATTGTGTTGATGAATGGAGTGGTGGAAAAGGAAAGTGCCATTTCCATGGACGAGGCACAATTGTTGGTGATGAATATCCAGAGATTCTACGGTGGAATGGGCCAACAGGACAAGAAATTACAGTTGTTGAGGAGTTTCACGGCAGGCGAACTGGAGTTCGACATGGATGAATTGATCAAGGAGGCCACTTCCTTCGAATAGTATAGACTCATAGACCTATTTCCTTTGTACATATCATCTATTCTTCGTAAGCATCACTATCAGAACCACTGATGATTTCCACATCCTGGATCTGCAGCCTGGCCTTTGCCTTAGATGTTCGGGTTGGTCTGGCCTTGCTCTTAGTACTCTGCTGGGCATCATCGTCGGATTCGCTGACATACTCGGTGCTTTTTGACTGCTTTTTAGTCTTGGTTTTGGTATTGGTTTTGGAATTGGAGGCTCGAGCATTTCGTTGTTTGGTTTTTGGAGGCTCTTTGGGTTCACCAGCATCGTCCGACTCCATCGGGGACGTGTTCTTGGCATTTTCGCTCTTGACCTGCGCTAGCACATGCTTAAATGCCTGTTTAGTCTGGGCCTCGTTTTCACCGTGGAATTCTTCGTCATCCACATCAATTTCGAGCAAGAGCTTGCTCTCTTTCTTGACTTCTGTCTTGATAAACTGCTCGAGAATGTGCTTGTCGTCGTTCTCGATGAATTTCTGCACTGCTTCGTTGATTCCGAGTTCAGGAAGTAACGTCAATTCTGCCTGTTTGAGAAACTCGCTCATCAAGTCGTTGAGCTGGACTTCAGTTGACTTCTTGGTGGTGGCTCCTTCCTTGAACAAGTCGTGATCGACGAATTTTGCCTTTTTAACGAGATTATCGTTGTCAAAAGAGCGCTTCTTGTAGAACTGAACAACGTCATTGACGTTGGCAATTCTCCCAACAAAGCGGTTGGAAAACCGCTGTGGGTTTTCGATCTCGTAGCCTCCACTGTATTCGACCCGCAACCGCACTAGCGGCAATGGAGTCTTGTCGCTGTGGAATTCGGGATCAGTGTCAGAGAAGAAATCCTTGTTGGAGAGACGGAATTTTTCTGTTGCCTCCACTATGGCCTTTTCTACTTTCTCTGTCAAGTAATTTATCACGTCGGTCTTGGATGCGGGTCCTGGCAAGAGATGTGTAGCCAGCAATTGGATTTCTTTCATGACAAATGGCCGTACCGTTTTCAACCGCACGGGTTCAAGAGAGTAATCGGTGCCCCGAATATTCATGATGAACACATATTTATCGGCAAGTTCACCCTCTGCCAACGAAGTTGCCACCGACGACCCTACCTGCAACACGTCAAAGTCACATTCAGGATTGTGGTTCGGGTGAGGGATGCACTCGTGTTCATGGCCCCAAAGAACGAAGTGCAAGAACCGTGGAAGAAAGGTTTCGGGGATGCTGGAGGTGATGGAATGCTGGGCGTGGTTCTGGTGGATGCAGAAAAGGTTGAACCATTGGTCTGTGTAGATATTGGGCCGCTGAAACTTGACGAGGCCGTCACGAAAGGCTCGGTGTAGCCTTTCGTCTCGAACATTGGCGAGACCGTACAACGCGAGCTTGGAAGCACCCTTTTGGAACAAGAGAGGCAGAACCGTGATGTTCTCGTTATCGTGGACTTTTCCGAAGTGATTGACGAGTCCTGACATCGCCAACACGTCGAGAGGCAGAAGAAATCCATCTCCAGTGGCGTCGTCATGGTTCCCACTAATGGCAAAGACTGGTACTGCCACATTAAGGTTAGGATCTTCGTAGTTGACAGTGTCGAGGCCATTGGCAAGACCGACACCGGGATCGCTGAGCATTTCGAGCTCACAGGGACGGTCTCCCATGCAATTCATTCGAAGAGACCGCATGACATGAAAGAGCGACTTCTTGGAAGGTTTGTTGATGTGGAAAAGGTCGCCACCTTGGAGCACCAAATCGACTCCTCGGGACCGGGCGATGCCTGTAATCTCGTGGAAGGTTTTCCAAGCATCGTCACCTCGAATTGGGTCGTTTTCGCCGTAGCCCACATGGTTGTCTGTGGTGAGAAGGACCGAGATGGTGTCTGGACCCTGGGGAATGGATTTAACGAGCATGACAGGGATTGATGGGTCGATTCAATGCATTGGATGTCAATCGATGTAATGATCAATTGAGAGAAGCAGATGAATGTGAACTGTGAAATGAATCAAAACAATAGACGGATCAGAATCAGATGGACAGGACTAGATGTAAAGGATTAGATGGACAATAACTAGGAATCTTAGCAAGGACTGTTGTCAACAAGATTAAATCGATCGATTTTCAA
This sequence comes from Suhomyces kunorum, assembly GCA_030561465.1. NCBI lineage: Eukaryota > Fungi > Ascomycota > Pichiomycetes > Serinales > Debaryomycetaceae > Suhomyces > Suhomyces kunorum. The sequence goes on along the minus strand of JAKTXF010000003.1, from coordinate 598,520 downwards.
TTGATATGGCTATTTCGAGTTGGAATGATGATCTGTCAACTATAGTGATTGGAACGGCTGTTGCGAAGATGCGAATGTGATGCAATGATACACAACTAAATTTACCGATTCAGTTGACTGTCCTTGTTCAATTGATTGCCACTATACACTGATAGAACTGTAGTGAAGCCAGCTCTGAATGATACCCTAGTCACTAAATGATCACGCTAAATGATATTCTAAACACTTTGGACTTGGCGCGGTTCTATTCTCATTCTCTCTCTTTCTTTCTCTTTATCTGCCGCACTCATTCTGTCTTCATCACACCCATCATGGGGGACGTATCCATCTCGCTGGAACTCGAGATACGACAGCAGGATGAACTCAACAGTATCGCCTCCATCTACGGAGACATCTTCTCCGATATCACGCCCCAAGGTTTGGTGTGGAACAGACGGCCATGTCCCCATTTCCAAGTGCTGCTTGTTGCTGCCAACAATCCCGACCGCCCCACGTTATCGGTGACCCTAGACATCGAGCTTACCCAGACGTACCCCCTAACGCCGCCAATTGTCCGTCTCTTGAATCCCAAGAACTTGCTCCGGCCTAGAGTGGCTGCCTTAGAAGACAAGGTTAAGGAGTTGATTCGCGAGTACCCTGAAGAAGAGGTGTCGTTTACCATCATTTCTGAGCTTAAATACATGCTTGATGAGTTCCAGCTGGTGACAGAGGTGGTACTCTCGCTAGAGGAAGAAAGAGAAGAACGATTACGCAAACAACGGGCCGAATTGGAGAAGCTCGAGGCTTCCCGTCAATTGGAGTTGGAACGGGCCCAACGGAAGCAAAACGAGGCCCTCAATCAGCAGATCCGCAAGATCCAAGGCGACTACTACACCGATATGGCCGCCAATGTCGACACCGAGACGTTTGTGGCCGAGGACGAGCTTATACCTTCAGACCCTAGCCAGTACTTCGTGTTTGAAAACTCCATTGTCGGTGAATTACCGGGCTCCCGCGTGCTGTTCAAGTTCAAGGCGGTGCTGGGCTTCATCAACTACAACAAAAACGACCTCCTCTCCTCCATCGCCACCCAGTACATCGTCAAGCCCTATCTTCCCAAACACATCCAGGCGAAAATCGACAAAAAACGCATCGAGGTGTCGTATCTCTTGACGGAAATCGACTTCGACAACGCCTACTACTGCTCCGACCAGGGCAAACACGAAATTCAGGACTTGGAGACCGAATTGCTGCTCATCTTGAACATCAACCACGATAACATCTCCCGATTGTATGGATTCCAGATCGACAAAAAACCCGCCAACGGGTGGAAAGTGCGGTTATTGACAGAGTTCTTCTCCTCAAGCGACTCGCTCCAGGATATCTTGCCCACAGCAGAATTCATCAACTGGGCCTTGGCCAGAACCTGGGTCATCCAGCTTCTTCCGGCACTCGAATACTTGCATAACTCCGGCTTCGTCCACAAAACTCTCTGTCCGCTCACAGTGTACGTTCAGGAGAACGAAATTGACTACGACTCCCCCAGCGGAGACGAAGACGGTACTGTAAACAGCGTCATGTCCACAAAGGTGCATAAAATCAGTCATCCCAGTTACGGTTACCGATTATTAAATATGATGAACTCGCATCCAAACCCGTCATCTTTCCAGAGACCACGCAAGGGCTCCAATCACGACGTGTGCATTAAAGGGTCCCAAGTGTTCATCCCCAAGGATTGGCTAGCACCAGAGTTGAAAACAGGTTCCCACCATCAGAAAACCGACATTTGGGATTTGGGAGTGTTATTTCTCCGTGTCATGTTGAATTATAATGTTCTTTCCACTACCTATAAAACCCCAACAGACTTCTACAGCAATTTTGATATGGAGGAATTTGTGGGGGTAGAACAATATGCAGAGTTGGTCTATGATTTCTTAACCAAATTATTACAGAAAAAGGTTACTAAAAGACCGAGTCCGTTGGAACTCAATGCTGTAAAATTCTTGAGGGACGGACCCGTCATGATGACTACCCAAAACCAGAGAGTATTTACAAAGTATTCACATCCTGCGACTCATGCATCAAATGATCCAAACCCAAGAGTTCATGAACCGTCTAGGTCGGCTGCTACCAGGGATAACCCTTCAGGTATCAATACAATTGTGGAGAACTTGAGAAGACATAATTTAGCTCCTCCTCAGAATCCCGGAAAGAGAAGATACTCAAATAATCAACGTCCATATCTTGGTGATTCTCAGCATTCGGGATCTCTCAGAAATGTCGGACGATACGAGAGGGATTTTGAAGAAGTGGGCAAGCTAGGCAAAGGTGGATTTGGAGAAGTTGTCAAGGCAAGAAATAGAATTGAAGGTACATTTTATGCAATCAAGAAAATCAAGCACAAGGCTGATAAGTTAGACTCATTGCTTAGTGAGGTTCTCTCTCTCGCTAGACTTAATCATCAATTTATTGTTCGGTATTATGGTACTTGGGTCGAAGAAATAGAAGAAGCAACAGCAATTGAATCTGATGTTTCCGAAAGCGAAGATGAAGATGATTTTGATAGTCCATTGAATCGCTCTTCTTCCTACTTGCCCAGTCACGACAGTTCATTCCAAATTGATTACCTTTCCAACTCATTTGATCCTCAAATTGAATTCGATGTCATGTCCGGAGATGAAGGAAGTGATGTCTTTGAATTTGCCAATTCGGATGATCTGCAAACTATTGATGATGAGTCGGAAGAATCTAGTCTCAGCACCAGCAAAGAGGGTGGAAGTAGTAAAGATGTGAAGGAAAATGTTTTGAAAATGAAAGAGCATAACCCAAGATCTGTTCTTTACATCCAGATGGAATTCTGTGAAAACAACACACTTCTCAACTTGATAGAACAAGGTTTACCAGGAAATCCAAACGAGTATTGGCGATTATTCAGACAATTGCTTGAAGCAGTCTCCTACATTCATGGAGAGGGGTTCATTCATCGAGATTTGAAACCAATGAATATTTTCATAGACAAGTCCAACAATGTCAAAGTTGGTGATTTTGGTTTAGCCAAAAACTCTCAATTTGCCAGTGCAGTGCTGACGAATAATCAACTTTCATCTACAAATAAGGATTATTCCACCATTGTGGGAACTTTGTTCTATACTGCAAATGAAGTTGCTACCGGTGACTACAACGAGAAAGTCGATATGTATTCTTTGGGTGTTATTCTTTTTGAGATGTGCTATACATTGAACACAGGAATGGAAAGGGCACTGATCTTGAACAATCTTAGACTAAAATCGGTTGACTTTCCTGCAAATTTCACTGATTCTAAGTATCACACCGAAAAGAAAATTATTCGCTTGTTGCTTGATCATGATCCAAAGTTGCGGCCAACTGCTTCTGAGATTCTTCAAAGTGGTTGGTTGCCGGTTGAACACCAAGATCAGGTCATCAGAGAAGCCTTGAAATCATTGGCAGACCCAGCTTCTCCATGGCAGCAGCAAGTTCGTCATACTCTTTTCAATCAGCCGTACCTGTTGGCCAAAGATCTTATGTTTGACAATTATAGCAAGAACTCACACACACATCATTTGGACTACTCAACTAGTGATTATTTGGTCTTCAGCAAAATAATCACCGAATTATTTTCTATCTTTCATAATCACGGGGCAATTGAGGATTATTCAACTAATGTTTTGGCCCCGAAAACTCCATCACAGACTTCAGAAATGGTGTATGAAGTCTTGGATAAATCCGGATCGGTTCTCAACTTGCCTTTTGATCTTATCCTACCTACCGCACGCTTTTTGAGCAAGAACAATGTGACAGTTCCTAAATTGTTTCGTCATGAGTTTGTTTACAGAACGAATCTTCGGGGATCTGGGATTCCAGATAAGTATAGCACTGTTAGTCTTGACATTGTTACTTCTGATTCTTCGTCCAAGGCTGCAAATGATGCTGAATGCTTAAAAATTATTGATGAAATATTTGAAACATTTCCTTGCTTCAATACCAAGAACTCACAAGCTTTTATGATCATCAACCATTACGATATTCTTGACTCGATTATTTCACATTCATTTGGAAATATTGGTATTGATGAAAAAAAGAAAGCAGAAGTTATAGGGGTCTTGTCGCAATTAGGTATCGACAAATCAACTGACGAAGTAAAGAGGATTTTGAGAGAAGATCTCCGCATACCTCACACTGTAACGAAAGACTTGATTGATGGATTCAATTTCACCTCAGAGCCAGAGAAAGTTAGAGTTAAAATTCAGAAATTTATGGTTGATTCTCCACATTTGGTCAAGGTTGAACGTGCATTCATGCAAATTATGGATGTTTTGATTATTCTTAAGAAGTTGGGAGCTCGTTCACCAATTTATATGAACCCATTGAGCAATTACAATTCCAAATACTACAATCATGGAATAATGTTTCAAGCTGTGTTCAAATTGGACAAGAATAGAAGATTCTCAAGAATCGCCACAGGTGGGCGATATGATAAATTGATTTCTTCTTTCACAAACAAGGACATTACAAAGCTAAACACACCATATGCGGTTGGGTTTGCTCTTTCATCAACATTTGTGTTTTTATTGATGAAGAATTTGCTTTCACGAAAAGTGAAGGGAGATACCAAGTTCAGCGACTTACAAAAATGGAGAGGAAATCGGTGCGATGTATTGATTAGCAGTTTTAATGACAGCTATATTAGTCAATGTGGTTATGACATCTTGCGGTATTTGTGGTCAAACAAGCTTAGTTGTGATCTATACAAGGGAACTACTCAAGATGATCTTTATCAGAAAGCACAGAGAGAAGGTGCGAATTGGGTTGTGGTGATAAAACAGCCAATCAGTATTCAAGGAGATAAAAAGAAAAAGGTCAGACAAAATAAAAACTTTAAACCGATCAAGGTTAGAAATATATCTCTGGGTAAAGATGTCGATCTTGAATTTGACGATCTTCTCAAACATTTGCAAATAGAAATTGAGGAACGCAAGGAAGAATATGGAGAGTCTGTTCATAGTGCTAATGGAGAATCTGGGGTTAACATAGATGACGCTCTCCATGGTGATAAAAGCTCTTCAAATCTCCAAGATTTAAATCCCCTCTATTCAATTGACATTAACCAGAAGGTGATAGTTGTACCAAATGAAGCGCCTCGCGGGCGTAAAAACAACAAGAGGGAGAAGTGGGAACTTGAAAATGATTCAAAAGTTGCTTCAGCTGAATTGATGAGAAATCTTTCCAGTTGCACAGTTCTCACTGTTGATGTTAGAGATGAAGTCATGGATATGATTGCCATAACCTCTATTCATCAACCTGACGAATGGATGAGAAAAGTGATCTTCAGTGCCAACAATATTCCGAAGAGCTATGCTTCCAACATCTACAATACACTCACCAAAGAGGCTTCAAAGGGCCATAAATGGGTTGTCTTACATTCTCCAAAATCTCAAAAGACAACCATAGTAGACTTACAAAGATGAAATTTCAAACAATTACATTTCAAAGTTTATTTTCATGAACTCGTATACATTTTTCAAAAACTTTATTCGACGATTTACACGATACTAAAATTCAAAATTATAAACTCTTGGCTTATTTGTCTATAAAGGAAAGATATTAAATGGTCTGAAAGAATTGAATCATAATAAGAATATCCAAAGATGATCCTTGCAATATCTGCGGACAGTCTAGAGAGGCCAGAAATATTTGGACATTGCCACACATTCTGGACGATTCTAACTGACCTTCGATAGTGCTTGGATGTCTTTATGTGCCTATGATTTATGTTTCAAGTAGTACTGTTTCCAATCCCAGTATTCTTGTAACCTAGACACCCCATAATTAGAATAATCGAAATCAATATTCGAGATTTCATGTTGAATAATTGCCCAAATACCCCAATAGAATCCAGGCAATCCATAGAAAGTAGAAATCTCCTTGATTATTCCGTTCACTTCTTCACGGGAAGCATTCTCATTATTAAGGTATCCTTTAACCCATTTAGTAAGTATTGGATTGTCTGCTTCCGGAATAGGAATTCTCGACCGATCACACTTGAACCCTTGCCATTCGGCTAAATGATTGGCGATATCAAATGCTCTTGGTGCAGGAAGCATATACTCGTAATCAATGAACTTAATAGGGTTTTCCTCTAAAGTAGGCAAACTCGTCAATGTCTCAGAAATGTCGTAATCTTCAGGTACAATCACATTTCCCGATAAGAGGTCGCAGTGAGACGACACGGTAGGCGATGTAGAAAATTCCAATTCGCCTCTGAGCCATGCCAATTCTGCCTCGATTATTTCCTTGAGATTTGTTTCAGTCACTTCTAACTCCAAGTGGTTGTTGAAAGATGCGATCAAGTTGGCATTCACGGGCACAACGCTGATCCAATCCTCAATAAGTTCCCAGATGTTGGAGATGGATCTCTTTTTGGGTTTTTTGATCTTGTAGCCGTTCTCGGAAGCATGTGGGACGTGTGTGCCGTTGGTCTTGGCCTTGGCCTTCAAGGTTTTGGAGAACTTGCGCAACTTCTCCACGCCTTCTTCAATCACCTTGTAGTCAACCAAGCTGTGCCAGCTGCCCAAGCGTTGGGCAATAAGAGGATACAAGTTTTGGTTGCTCAATTCTTCAGGCTCGAGGGACCGTCCTGGCAAAAAGCCGTACACCAAGCCGTTTTTGAACCGCGAATGTATGGCTGGGGCAAGGTCGAGAGAGTTCAAAATCAAATGCAGAATGAATTCGCGGTGTCTATCGATGATGAGGTTGGTTCCGTGGCCATAGACCCGGATTAACACGCGGTCGTCGTGGAACTTGCATGACAAGAGCATGTTGGTTATGCCTCCAGTAAGCTTCTTGAATTGGATCTGGGAAGGGTCGGACCACGCGGGAAACACCTTTCCGAGTAGTTTGCGGAGCTGGGAAAAGTCGTGGTTCAAGTTCTCGTGGAGATCCACGATGAGCTTGGGCATGTACACCGCATGGGTGGAATAGTTGTTGATGATGGAGGTCAAGAGCGAGCTCTCTTCCGGCGGCGTGGTCGACTGCTCCTTGCTGGGGACGGGGGTGTTGTCGTTTTCCACATCTGACAACGATGGGTTGTTCAAGCTGTACAAGAGGTTTCTGTTCTTCAAGTAGAGCTTGTCAGGAGTGAAGTCGGCGTGGTCGCTGGCGGTTTCGTTGAGCAAGGACTCGGAGAACGAGTTGAACGACGTTATGGGCACGCAATGCACGCTGTTGTTCGAAATGAAGCAGTAGGCCGAGGAGGACTGGTTTCCGAGGATATCGGAGGACATGGTATGGGTGTGATGGAAGATGCGGAAGGAGCAGGAACGTTCAGACTGAAGGAGGAATGTGGCCAGTAGGGGCGAGAGGACTTGGTGGTAGCAATAGCAGGAGTTGGAACCAGGTTGTGATGCAAGGACGGAGGGGGTGAAGGCGAAAAGTGAAGAACACACTCGCACACGCTGTTGTTTTCACACGGGCAATTGGCGGGCTAGACACAGACGACTAGGAGAAAACAGTGTCGAAGATACGGGTAGTGACAGGAGCTGGGAGCAGAAGAGCTGGAACAGAAGAGAAGACGGGTCTCAGTGTTATCACCCAAGGAGAGTTTTGGTGGAGGTCGTGCGCGCACCGCCAGCACATGCCAGCAAAGAACAGGGTGTAACCACCGCTATCGACAAAGCAAGAGCTCTTTCCTCTTTGGGGGATGGGTGCAGGACGGGCTATTGTGTGTGTGAGGGTTTACCCCTCCGAGATTTCGGCAACCCCAGGGGGTGTGGGAGGGGGAGATGCGGAGGTGTGGCGACAGGAGCAATTCGACGTCACCAATAATAAAAAAAAGAGCTCGCACTCAGGTTCGAACTAAGGACCAACAGATTTGCAATCTGCTACGCTACCACTGCGCCATACGAGCTTCTGCTGGGGAAGGGGAGGACACAGGGGTACAGGAGGAAGCAGCGGAGGGAAGTTGAAGAGGAAATGTGGAGGAAGCAATCCGTCTATAGGCCGGTTCTCTCGTGGTATAACGGGATTTTCGCAGAACGTCCTGAGGATTGCAGTATCATCTGACGCAGGAGATGCCGAGTCCCGAACAGGACAGAATATTTAGAGAGAGAGACGGAACGGAACTGAAGAGAACCCGTGACGATTGAAGATCCCATACTGCCACTGCGTAGTTGGAGAGAATTAGTGTGGCATACCGTAGGTCTCCAACACGTGAAACTCGAATTGGCCCCTATGATCGACCCAGTATCCTAAATAGAACAATAGATGGAAAGTCAGAGGACTTCATCAGATACGAACTAATAGCAATTAATAGAAAGCAGCACCGACACCGTATCACGGTCCTTCGTGCACTATTGTCTTTCAAAAGTGATAACCCAATTGGAGTCTCCGATTCCCTTATTGCCTCGGTGCCTCCGTACCCCGTACCCTGACCCTTGCCATCATTCCAAATATCATATCGCAACCGACCTGGCCAATTCGACACCCCATACTGCAATTCTCCATTCTCTCCTTCCCATTCTTCCATTCCACCCTTTTTTTCTCTTCCCTCTTTCTCTTTTCTTTTCTCTTCCCTCTTTCTCAATTCTCTTTTCCCTTTCTCAATTCTCCTTCCTCGCTTCCCCAATCTCGCTTCCCTGGTCGCTATCTCCACCTCGGAACGGATGCGACTTCATCACCGCAACTCTTCACTCACATGCACGCAGAGGGGAACCTTGGCAGTATATCTAGGCTGCAAAGCCCTTGATAAGCACATTTGATTCAATAGTCTTTATTGCCGATTGTCATGCCCTTTACTCCTTCACCCCAGTTATTGGACAAGCTCCACCGCATCGTTTCCGACAAGACCTCCCCCAAGGAACGCACTTCCATTGGTGCCATTCCTGCAGTAATTGCCGGCATCACCAACCCAGACAACACGGTGTTTTTGGCCAGTGGAGGCATCAAAAGCATCAAAACGTGTGAGAAGGTCGACAACGACTCCCAGATTGCGCTTTACTCGTGCACCAAGCCTTTGACGGCGTTTGCCGCGTTGAAGTTGTATGAAGACGGCAAAATCGACCTCGATATCCCTGCCAGCACTTACCTTCCATTAATCGACGAAATCGGCCTCATCGACCCCAACTCCGTGGAAAAAGACGGACGGTTTACCGTTCCTCCACGTCGTCCCCAGAACGCCATTACTGTGCGCCATTTACTCCTCCACACCGCAGGGTTTTCCTACAACTTCCTCACGTCAGACTACCTCTATTTGGCCCGCGCCAACACAGACGTCACTGTATTCAACCCCACCGAGGCATACTTCGACAACAAGCACATGCCGCTCCTCTTCGAGCCCGGAACCGACTGGCTGTATGGCCACAGCACCGACTTGTTGGGGTTGTTGGTCAAATACGTCGCAGGCAAGAGCTTAGGAGAGTACTTGCAAGAGGTGCTTTTCGAGCCTCTTGGCATGAAATCCACTACGTTCCATTTGCGCGACACCGCCAATTTGCTTTCTGTTCACTACCGGTTGAACAACGGCAAAGTGGTGTTGAACAAGCTCAACATGGAGCTCGATCCCCAGGAAGATATGGGGGGGCAGGGTGCCATCAGTACGGTTCCAGACTTCTTGCGGTTCCTCCGCATGTGGCTCAATTACGGCTTGTCCCCTGATACCGGAGTGCGGGTATTGAAGGAAGAGACAGTACGCTACGCCATCAAGGACCACATGCCCGAGGGATACAAGATCCGGTTCCAGGTCCGTATTCCCATGGTGGAGGATGGATACTCACTTGCAGGCAGTGCCTACAACAAGAAGCGGCTCTTCACTGGCCGGCCTGCGGGAAGTCTCTACTGGGGCGGTTTGGCCAACTTGTTCTACTGGTTGGACTTTGACAACGGTATCGGCGGCTTCTGGGTAGGCCAGGTGCTTCCGCCCATCGATCCGGTGACGGCTATTGCCTACTTCCTGTGGGAATCTGCGGTGTACAAAGACGTGAAGCAGCAGAAGGGCAAGGGCAAGCTCTGAGGAGAGGAAGGGGATCCAGATGCTTTAGATACAATAATTGAAGGTATAATAGAAGCAGTCTGGTAGAATTGAAGAAACAGCAGCATTGAATGCGTGAAGCGTTCTTGTGCCTCATCAAAGTCACCACCCTTCGTATCTGTGAGTTTCGCTTGCTGTTCCTGACCATTGAATGGTCCTGGTGGCCAAGAGCACCTCAGTTTTGTGTTGCTGCAGTGCTCTTGGGATAGCTGGTCTCACGCCAAGGTCCGCGTTTTTCTCCTCACACAGATCCTGAACAATCCTCCACAATCTCGTGATAGTATAGACCCCCTAGTGATGAACGGATCGTAATACCACTTTCACAGTCGTAGTAGCTGAATTATCCCAATTCCCCAATTCCCCAATTTTCCCTACTAGCCAACCTGTTTTACTTCTCCCTTCACCTCCCTACTGTCCGAGGCAGTCGCACCCCCAAAAGTCCCCCTCCTGAGAAAACCACCGCAATTGCCCGGTTCCCGTTCCTTAAATTCCCCTGTGTAGTCGCCGCTTATCTGGGGACCTCGGTCCCTTCCCCAATAGCAGCTGTCGCCGTCCTCCAGGACCCTGAGGTTCGGGTATTATACCCAGTGGGGTTTAACTTCACATGTCAAGTGTGTGGCCCGCGCACGACCCGTTGGTCTATACCTCAGACATCCTGCCCCACAAAGCCCCATTCCATCCTTCTTTTCCCCCTGACATGTCAGTTCTCCAGAAAACCGTGTTGATCACCGGCTGCTCCTCTGGCATTGGCTACTCTACCGCCATTGAGTTTGCCAACCGCGGCTACCGCGTGTATGCTGGGGCCCGGCGGTTGCAACCCATGGAGCCTTTGAAGAAACACGGCGTCATCACCATGCAATTGGATGTCACCTCGGAACAAAGCATCCAGGCAGCCAAGAAGTTCTTCATCGAAGACTCCGGCAACAACACCTTGGACATCTTGTTTAACAACGCCGGACAACCGTGCACGTTCCCCGTTCTCGACGTCACCGACGAGAACATGATCAAGTGCTACGACGTCAACGTGTTTGGCCCCCAGAGAATGGTGCGGGTGTTTGGCCCCTTGGTCATCAACGCCAAGGGCACCATCGGCTTCACTTCGTCCGTTACCGCGTTTGTGGCGTTCCCCTGGTCTTCCATCTACTCCTCGACCAAGGCGGCAATTGCCCAGTACGCCGCATGTTTGCGGTTGGAAATGAAGCCCTTCAACGTCAAGGTGATCAACTTCTACACGGGCGGAGTCAGGACAAACATCGCCGACACCAGAAAGTTGCCTGCTGGATCGGTGTACGACATTCCCGAGATGGAGCACATCATGGACCTCAAAAGAGAGATGTCGGCCAGAAACAACCCTGATGACCCCGCGGATTTTGCCCGGCAGATTGTGTCTGATTTCGAGGGCGCCTCCTCCTGGCTCTCGCTCCACTACTACCGAGGCAAAATGGCCAAGATGATGAAGATCTTGCACGACTGGTTCCCACTTTGGTTCGTGGAAGCCATGCTTATCCACAAGTTCAAGTTGGAGGTGGTGTTCAAGCCTCTCCGCGAGAAATACGCCAAGGTCAAGATGGAGTAGGGCCAGGGCCTTTTTCATTGATAATACGTACTTTTGAGACTAATGTAGGATAGGATCGACATAGTCCTGCTGCATTTACGATACGATGTGATGGATATTTTCAGACTGAAGATTTGCAGTCGATCGGAGATCAGAGAATGGATCATAACCCGCATCCCGCTACTACAGCAACCCGGAATCCGCTGCAAGAAGTTCAAGCATGATGCGTTTACAACATGGCATGTGCCCCATCTGTGGAAACCGTAGTGACCAGATGCCATGTGTTGGCGGTCCCCAAAAACTTAGACTAACTAAGCTAGTATTTCTATACTCTGAAACTCTTAGAGCTGAAGGGAAAACACACGACCGGGAAATCTCTACTTATAGTCGATCTCTCCTGGTTATAATGTCCGCTAATGGAATCGTCCAAAAGCCTTTTAACCAATAGCTTCAGACCGGCTAGCTGTGTTTACCTACACAGCATCCTCTATTCCATCTATTAGCTATATTGTCAACCGTCTATATTTAGTGATTAGTCTATATTTAGTGATTAATCGACTTCACCTTAAATATCATGTCTCCAAGTAGCCCACGACTTCCTATTTGGATATAATAAGTAGTGGAAATACCGACAGGATATCAGTTCCACCAACACCTTGTGGGAGTCATTTCTCCGTATGATGTAAGTGCGAGAGTGGGTGCAAATCCTGGTTCTTTTCATCTAAGGCCCCGAATTCTCTCAATTGATAGGCAAAATATGTCATATATGGAGGTAATCTAAAACTGCAATTGTTCTACCCGTAATTGCAATAGTCTGGTCTGACTTTGGCCTTGCTAGGCTAGATTTCGCTATCTCACTGAGTTTATGCATCCCATAACATCACTTCATCAATTTTCCCCCATACTTCTCTCTAAGACCCAACCAAATAACATGTACTTCATCCCACCGAAAAAATGCCCCGATACTCTCCAATTCCTCCCTACAGAGGGACCCTTTTTCCTCCCCTGTCCAACACCCGTAACTTGTCCTATCTAGGGTGTGCACATAAAGACGCGTCTACATATTTCACTTCTACACCTCTTTCACAACCAGACCAACTTCCTGGCCCCCTACACTGCCCAATGTACGGAGATCTCGCCAACAAACTCATTCTCGACGCTAAGAGGACGGTCAACCTCTCGGCGCTTCCGCTTTACCAGGCGGAACTCGTCCGGGACATCATCAAAGAAACTCAAGACCTCAACAAGGACGCGGAATATCTCGAGGAACAGAGCCACGACGGCGACGACCAACTCAAAATCAACCAGTGTCAGCTTTTCGTAACCCACTTGTCCATGAGGCGAAACAAGCGGTGTCTTTTGGCCTACGAAAGGCTCCGGGCAGAGAAGATTGCCGAATTTGCATGGTTAAATATTGACCCAATGGTGGAAGCAACTGCCGCTCCAGGTCCAGTGTCCATTTCCGACAGCATTATATACGCTAACTACACCACCCAGCTCTCGTTCGATAACTTGAACCACGCGGAAGAGGAATACTTCAAGGCGTACCAAGACTTGATGTTGGAATACAAGTCATCGTTCGCAGACATCGACCTCTCGGGCGACTTGGAGCCCCCTACCGACATCTTCATCGACGTGAGGGTGTTGAAGGACGGCGGCGAGGTGCAGACAGAGTATGGCTCGTTCAATTTGATCAAGGACTCGCAGTTCTATGTCCGGAAGTCCGATGTGGAACGCTTGATCCAGCAGGGGTATCTTGAGGAGTTGTAGCCACTTTTATAGACCTAATGACATGTATGAATGAGATCGTGTAATGGGTTTGGTTTGGGGCTATTTCCTGGTGTTTTCGTGAATAGTTTCATGATAAGGACCCATTCAGGAATATTCTATTGAGTTGTCGTGAAATGTTTCATTATAAGAGTCGACTTTGGACTATTTCTTCGTGTCGTCAGCGAGAAGTGTTCCCAACTGGGCCAACTGTTCGTCCATCTTCTTGCGTCCCAAGGTGGTATTCTTCTGGTCGACACTAATGGGCAAAATCATTACCTTGTCCTTGTTCTTGTCGTAGACACCGATGTTCTCGTCCATGAGCCGCACCTCCTTACGCAAATCGATGGCCACCTTGCTCAAGGTGCCATAGATGCTCTGGGTTTGGCGGGTAAACAAGTCCTTGACGTCGTTGGGAGAGGCCTTGGGCTCGGAATAGGTCTCGAAGAGGGTGGAAATATCGTCGAGCAAGGTAACAATGTTGCTGTCAATGACATGGAGCGAGTCGAGACGCTCTTGGACGAAGTTGTCGGTCTTGTCAAGCATATTGAACTGGTCCAGATGGATTAGAAGTCTTCAGTCACTCAAAATGATGAAACTTTCACAGATATTAATCTAGAGCGTTATTGGGTCCTAAAACAGGTTCAATCACTAGTAGTCTTCAACCAAGTTCAGTATTCAATTCAGTTCTCAATTACAATCAAATCTCAATCAATAGCAGTCTTAAACACCAACGGTCTTCAATACTCTTCAATATCGTCAATCACTATCAATCACTATCAATCACTGTCGTGTTCGCTCACTAGAAGTCTCTATTCCAGTATCAGTTCTCCACTAGCACTCTAACAGGTTCCTTCCCTCGTGTTGGTTCTTTCGCAGTGATATCTTCACATTTACCGTTTACATTTCTCATTTCTGAGTGAACCCTACCGTACAAAACCGTTCCATTTCATGCCCATTGACCTCGGTCTCGCCAGAGTGGCCCGGCTATTGGGCCACTTCAACAATCCCCATCTTCGGGCATACAAGGCGGTTCACGTGGCTGGAACCAACGGAAAGGGTTCCACCGTTTCCTATCTTCTGTCCATTCTTACTGTCGCCAATATCAGAAATGGCCGCTTCACTTCGCCCCATATGATTTCCTATAACGACTGCGTCAGCATCAACAATGAGGCGTACCCCATGGCCAAGTTCCAGCGGGTCAGTGCCCAAGTACAGCAAAAGAACCTTGTCCACGGCCTTGGATGCACCGAATTCGAGCTTCTCACTGTGACTGCGTTCATGATATTTGCCATCGAAAAGGTGGAAATCGCCCTTATCGAGGTGGGTTTGGGAGGTCGTTTGGATGCAACCAACGTGTTGCAACCATTCGACGGCTCAGGCGGCGTTGTTGCTGCCGGAATCACCAAAATCGGCTTGGATCATGAAAGCCTCTTAGGCAATACTGTGGCCCGAATCGCCGCTGAAAAAGCCGGCATAATCAAGTCTGGAGTGCCGTGTGTGGTGGACCGTACCAATCTTCCGGAAGCAATGGCTGTGGTTCGCCAAAGGGCCGCTGCCGTGGAGGCGCCGTTGTTTCAAGTGGATGGATGGGCAGAACCAGAGCCTCCTGCGACTTCTGGAGAGCTCAACTTCGCCGAAATTGAGCCAATTTTGGCACAAACTCCTCTACAAGGAGATTATCAGCGGCAGAACCTCCTGGTTGCCCTCAAACTAGCCGAATTGCTCCACGATTCCCGTATCACTAGAGATATTCTAGTTGAAGGCATTCGCACCACCACATGGAGAGGAAGGCTCCAGACGCTCGAAGTTCCTCAGTATGGCCTTCAAATCATCCTTGACGGTGCACACAACGAGAGTGCCGCCATTGAACTCTCCAAGTACCTCGCTAGGTTCCAGGACGGATTCCTTTTCGTGTTTGCCATGACTCGAGGAAAAGCAGTGGCATCGCTCTTGAAGCACATGGTGGACAGCCATCGCGACCGTATGGTGTGCACTACGTTCACGCCGCCGGAGAATATGTCATGGGTCTCCAGCTATCCCAGTGATGAGTTGCTGAGCATTTGCAGAGACTATGTCGAGCAAGTGGAAGCCATAGATGGAATTGAGGGTGCGCTCCAACATGTGTCCTCGCTCAAGAAACAGGGCGACAAGCGTAAGGTGGTGGTTTTCGGCAGTCTCTACCTCTGTAGCGATGTGTTGCGGTTGGTGGAGGAGAAGAAGGATATATAGTTGGTTAATATTTAGTTAATGGGCCAGTGTAAATAGTATTTAAATATGAATAATGTCAAATATGATAAACTAGTGTTCGTATTTGAATTTATAGAATTTAGGGTGTTCATCTTTGAATTAATGGAGTTTATGGTGTTCGTATTTGAATTTATAGAATTTAGGGTGTTCACTTTGAATTAATGGAGTTTATAGTGTTCGTATTTGAATAATGTTCTCTGCTCATATGAATTAATAGATTTCGCATATGAATAAATAATGCTCCCAAATTAAATAATTAGAGTTTTCTGATCAATTGGGTTTAATTGTTTTCATAGATGAATACAGAGTTTTCGCAACTTCTTTAATTTTGATAATATGTATAAATATCCCATAAATGCTACTTCATCTGAACACATTAAAATCTTAATATGCCTGACATTAGACCTTCATTCTATGATACTACATAATAGGCTCTACTGTAATTGTATCCAATTAATAGGCTTCACTCTTCATATTAACTATTCTCTCATCTCACTCATCTGGTAATACATCAGCGCACTGATAAAGTACCCTTAAGATCCTACTAAAAAATGCGAATTCTCATAGAACACGACGCGTCCACTATGCCTCTAAGCGAGTTTGAACAGCAGCGTCTTGCCAATATCCAGAGGAACAAGGAGCTATTGAAGCACCTTGAGCTCGATTCGCTCTCTGGCTCGATAAAACGGGAAATTTCCGTGCAGAATGAGTCCAAACCCAAGAGAAAACGGCCTGAACCAAAGGCAAAGGATCCAGTTGAACCCAGCAGAAGATCGAGAAGGATAGCGGGAATCAAGACAGAACAGGAAGATCCCGAGGCCTTTGCCATTGCCCAAGCAGAACAAGAAGAAAAGGAGAGAAAACAGAAGCAATTGGAGGAATTGAGACGGGTCAAGCTCTGTGGTGACTTCAAATTGATTGACCTCATCACCGATAAGAAACTGGGTGGTCTCAAGTTTGAAGGAAAGGTGCTTAATCCCAGCGAGGTCAAGCAGGAGACTAGCGATGATGTGGTGCATGAGGACGTCCAGGACGAATCCAAGGTGTTAGAGCTTCTCCAGACCCTAGGTAGTAAATTCTCTGCAGGGGACTTCTACGATGAAATCAGGAAAACCATCAAATATGATGATAAGGTGCTAGAGACCAAAAGAGAGGAGTTTGACAAACTCCACATCCACGAAAAGTTTGATCCTCTCGACATAAAACTCACCCACACGAGAATCACCACAATAAATTTCCATCCTGCCGAAACTAACAGAATGGTCATGGCAGGAGATACCAATGGAGCTTTGGGGATTTGGGCTGTAGATGCAACTGATGAGAATCCCACCGTTTCCATTTTAAAACCCCATGGAAAATCCATTTCTAAAATTATTACTCCTGCAAGCTCCCCCACCAAAATATACACCAGTGCTTACGATGGATCAGTTCGAGAATTGGACTTAAACAAGCTTGATTCTACTGAAGTGGCCTATTTAAATGATCCCTGGGAATTGAGTAATTATGCATTGGGGGTGTCAGATATGAGATTCTGCACCGAAGGAAATCCCAACCTCCTTTATATGACTACTTTGCTGGGCAACTTCTACCAGCACGACCTCAGACAGAAATTTAAACCAGTACAACAGAACAAGCTCTTGCGGTTGCATGATAAGAAAATCGGGTCGTTTGCAATTAACCCTAATTTATCTCACCAAATTGCCACGGCTTCATTGGATAGAAGTCTCAGAATATGGGATTTGAGAAAGGTGTCGAAGTGTGAATGGTCCGAGTTCGAAGACCAGCGGAGTCCCCCTGCATACGGAAGCTATTCTTGTAGGCTTTCGGTATCCTGTGTGGACTGGAACCAGGAAAATAGGTTGGTGTGTAACGGTTACGATGACAATATTGCGTTGTTTGACTACAGTGGATCCAAGAAATTAGCTCCCATCACTGAATGGAGTAAAGATTTCCAAATTCCTTCCAAAGACAAAGAGAAAATTCCTGTTAATTTGGAGCCATTCACAAAAATTAGACATAACTGTCAGACCGGTCGGTGGGTGTCTATTCTCAAGGCCAGATGGCAAACACTGCCTGAAGACGGAGTTCAGAAGTTCGTTATTGCCAATATGAACAGGGGATTGGACATATATGACCAGAAGGGCCAAATCATCAGCCACTTGTCAGAGTCGGTGGGAGCGGTTCCTGCAGCAGCAGTGATGCACCCCAAGAAGAACTGGGTGGTGGGAGGAAGTGCCAGTGGAAAAGTGTATCTCTTTGAGTGATGGTAGAGAGATTATTGTATTATATTTAAGGTGAATTTAATTCGACAAATGTTGAATTGTTCATGCGAAGAAGGTTGAAGTTAGCTCAGTCATGTAGTGATAAACTCTCAACCAGCAAGACATTGTAGTTTTCACTTTCCAGATTGCACTACCAAGGAGCTAGTTTTTAATGAATTCACATTCAAGAAATAGGCGAAAGTTGTAAAATGATTCGCATTGCTCATCACGAAAATCCTAATTTGGGTTCAATTTGGGTCTATCCAAATCAAATATTGGTCAATTGACTGCTACAATCTTGGTAGTATACACGTATTATTCCATCTATTTTATGATTTAAGCAGATGGGGTCATGACTTGCCAGACTCTGATGACGTTATCAGTGTAACCAGCGAACAAGTTCTGACCGTCAGCAGACCAAGCCAAAGAGATGGCTTCAGGGTCCTTGGCCTTGGCACCGATGGCGAACTCGGGCTTCAACTCGTCCAACAAAGATCTCTCTTGCAACTTGAAGATCTTGATACCGGTGGTGGTGGCAGCAGCCAACCAGTATCTGTTAGGAGAGAAGGCCAAAGCGTGGACCTCAGCGGAAGCGTTCAAGGTGTACAAGGTCTTGTTGGAGTTCAAGTCCCACAAGATGATGACACCGTCCTTACCGGCAGAGGCACACAAGGATCCATCGGGAGACAAGGTGATACAGGAGATGTAACCGGTGTGGCCGATGAAGTCGGCGTTGACGTTGTAGTCAATCAAATCCCAGGACTAAATGTTAGTATATGTCACAAGGTCATATCAGAGATCTTGGTGATAAGGTTATGTCTCATTCGGCACCAGGCCGTCTGAAGTAGCAAATATGGAAACATCATCTAGACCTGTTCGTTATACATACCTTGACGGTCTTGTCCCAGGAAGCAGACAAGACGGTGGCAGAGTTCTCGGAAGGAGAGATTCTGACGGCAGACACCCAGTCACCGTGGCCGGTCAAAGTGGCCATACACTCACCAATGGTGTTCCAGACCTTGACGGTCTTGTCACGAGAAGCAGAGACGATTTGTCTCAAGTTCTTGGCGATGGAGACGGACATGACATCACCGGTGTGGCCAACGAATCTTTGGGTGCATTCACCGGATTCCAAGTCCCACAATCTCAAGGTCTTGTCCCAAGAGGCAGACAAGGCGTAGGCACCGTCAGCGGAGATGGTGACATCTTGGACAATGTGGTTGTGGCCCTTGAAGGACTTCTTGGGGACACCGTATTGGGAGTCCTCACCGCCAGTCAACTTCCAGGTGATCAAGGTCTTGTCTCTGGAACCGGACAAGAGCAAGTCTGGGTGGGCTGGGGTGGTGGCCAAGGAAGTGACCCATCCGTTGTGACCTTCTAAGGTACCTCTCAAAACTAAGACTTCGTCAGACATTGTGTGTGTAGTAGTAGTGAAGAATTAAAAATTTTTCAGCACTAGTGAAAAAGTAGGATATGGGTCACGTGGACGCGATCTCGTCTTTTTGCGGACCCAATTGCGATGGAGTGCCGTGCTCACACTAACGCCTCCAGCGGTCTCGGAATTACACCTGGCTGGAGTGACTGTTTTTGCCGAGCTGTGTGCAGGAAGGACCCTCTTGTGTAGGTGGCTTTATTTATTTCTACCCCCCACATGGTGTTGAAGATAGCCGTCATTAGCGGAGGCACCGCCACAAATGAGCTCGTTTCGTTGTTCCTGGCCATTAGTCCCAACGTGGCTTATATCCTCCCCATTTCCGACAATGGAGGCTCCACTTCGGAACTTATTCGCGTCATTGGAGGTCCTGCCATAGGAGACATCAGATCCAGACTAACACGTCTAATTCCGGAAAACAAGGAGGAAATCCGCAAGTTGTTGAGTTTTCGACTCTCGGAGGATCCAATTGAGGCCAAACTGCAGTGGAATGCCATTGTGGACGGGCATCACGAGTTGTGGAATGGCATTTCCAGTTCCACCAAGGAGATCTTCCGGGCGTTCTTCATTCATGTACATGTCGAGCTCTTGAAACGGTCCAAGGTCCAGCTCGTCAACACCAAGAAACTCTTCCGCTACGAATTGGCCAGCGTAGGCAATTTGTTCTTGACAGGAGTCCGTCTCTTCATTGGATCACTAGACTCAGCCATCGAGCTCTTCGCCAAAATCACGGGAATTGACAGCCATATCGAGGTTCTCCCATGCATAAACACCAACTTCACTTACCATATCAGTGCTGTGTTGCAGAATGGCTTGATTATCACCGGTCAATCGCAAATCTCTCATCCTTCGGAAACTATTCCTAGGTTCGACAATTATCCCCCTCCAATCAACACAACGCGTCCACCTACTCCGGACAACGTGACCCGGACCACTTACTTTGGTGCTCCCACCATCGACGGCCTTGCACTCGAGACTCCACTCAATCATGTGGCCATCGCAAATTCCCAGATGGAAACGATGCATCTAGGAGGCACCGATTCAGAAGATGAAGAAGAGGAAGAATCAGGTAATATTCCGCAATACACCCATCCGGAATTGAAAAAGTCCCAGTTGCACTTCACCAAGTCGGCCAATATCCAGCCTTTGCTTTCACCCATCAAGCGGATTTTCTATGTGTCCCCCTATGGCCAGGAAATATGCCCTACCGCACACAGCAAGGTCACGTCTACAATTGCCAATGCAGATGTCATTATCTATTCCATTGGGTCGCTCATGACAAGTATAGTTCCGATAGTTATTCTTAAAGGTATTGGTAAGGCAATTGCTACCGAGCTTCAAAACGGAAGACACAAGAAGAAAATACTTCTACTTAACGGATGCCAGGATAGAGAGACCTTTGACATGTCGGCGGTGGATTTTGTACGGGTGGTGGTGGAGCTGGCGGTGTATTCCATCGATAGGACGAAAGTCATGCCGGACGTGAATATTACTATCGATGTAAGCAACGTTGATTGGAGCGGGTTTATCAGCCACTTGGTATATATGGAGGACCCTCAGATTCCCGTTGATGTCGCTTACCTTTCCTGCAAGGGGATCCAATGCGTTAAGGTTAAAAGCATTGAGAATGCAGATTATTATGATTTGAACGATCTAGCAGCTAAGATCACCGCCATTGTCGGATCCACCAGCTAATATCACAGCATTGTCGAATCCACCACTCCCCTTGCATAGGTCTTGGCCAGAAAACTCTCAACAGTACTCTAAAATATGACTAGATCTCAAATACACGGAAATAGGCCATTTAATCGTACCACACCTTGATCAATTCCTCCGACACTGCAGAGGGGGTCAACACCCCCAAGTCCGTGATCAATGCAGTAATGTATTCGTGGGGAGTGAAGTCGGTCAATTGGGTCTTGAGCAAGCCCTGGTCCTCGAGTTGGTCGTTGCTCTTTTCTATCAACTGTTCGATTTCCACAGGCAAATCGTTGGGTGCCAAAGGGAACAACCGCACGAACTTGTGAGACTCGGTCACCACGTAGAACGGCTTATTGTTGGTTTTGGCCAAACATCCGATTTGGTAGGATCCAATATGGTTGATGATGCCTCCACTTTCGGCCACCCCCTCGGCACCTACCAAGATCTTGTCGACGTTGTGGATCACGTATCCCACGGCATTGTCCACGATGACTTCCACGGGAATATCTGCTTCACGCAACAATTTGGCCATGTGGTAGCCTTTGCCTGAAGGTCTGGATTCAGTGACCTTTACCCGGAACCGAATCAACTTCTCCTTGCGGGCCTTCAACAACAACTGGTACACCACTCTGGAGAACGAGTGGACCAAGATGGTGTCGTCGTCTTTGATGAAGGGAATGCCGAATTCTGCCAGCTTGTTTCTCGACTCCTTTGCTCTCTGGACAAACAACTCGCCATTGCCCACCAAGTTCTTCTTGCACGATTCCCAGTCGGAATACAAGTTGGTGTTTCTCAATACAAACCGCATGAACAAGTCACATCCTGCCGAGAGGGAGATGGCGTTGGAGATGGACGACTTCAACGTGTCGATATTGGACTTGACAAGCTTGATGAGTTCCGAGGAAGTAGAGGGTTGTTTGATTCTCAACATAGTGACAAGCGACTCGATGGCCGCAATGGGCATGGTCATGTCCTTGTCTTCCTCCAAGAAACGGAGGTACGTTTCCTTGATGTCGAAGGAGTCTTCCATCATGGTGGTGGTAAGGAAGAATTTTTGGAGTGCGTGCGAAGTATGTGAATGGGGTTGGATTTGGAAATGAGCCGGAGAAGGTGGAGTTGGAAGTGTGTTGCGGATATTATAAGGGTATGGAGTGGTTTGAGGTAGGGTGCTGTTGTTGTGGAAGGTTGAAACGGCTTGTTTGGAAGAAAATTGGATCAGATGTGGGGGTTGGTATGAAGTGGTATGCGAGGAAGCTGGCAAAAATTATAAAACCGCCTTTATCGAAGATTAAACTATTGGAAACGGTTTCCTGGACCTTTAGGATCAATCTAGTACCAATTTTGACCGTTTTCTTGCCGTAACCGAATTTATTGGCCACGATATAACTATTTTCATTTGGATTATAAATACCCCCAAATACTCTACCAACCTGTTACGGGATCCATCTTAAATTGCCCTTGTTACCCTTCCACTCCAAATCGATCCCCTCCCCATTTCCACCTCTCCTTTCTCTACCCCTTCCTATTTATCTGCCCGATGCCATCACCACCTCCTTTCCATTCGCACGACTCAATATCATATTTTTCAACTCATCACCACTACTGGCAATGGTGAAGCAAGAAAAGAACCTGTTGTTTGTGGACGAGGACGATCGTGCATCGGAAACCGAAGAAAATGCCTTCGAAGATGAACATGATCAACTTCCTGACGACCCTATCATCGAGTCCATCCCTCTTGTGATGAATTCCGTTGCAGACAGAACCACCCAGTCTTTGCATATATTACAGTATCCCGGAAGGCCGAAGACGCGGCCATTGCAGCTCGAGGAGTACAATGCTTCTATTAAGGAAGAATCCAACTATTTGGAAGTCAAGTTGCCCTTGGATACCTCGAAATTTTTCAATGCTGGCAAAATCGAGGATTGGGGAGAAGGCATCGGAGAACAGACTCTTGGAGGTGTGTTGGACAAATCCGACGGAGGATATTACGTCGGCCAGCTAGTTAAGGACGGTGACACCAAGAAGATCGTGTTGGTTCCTGTCGATAGCACTACCCAGTTGAGACCTACATTCAAGTATATTGATGATCTCGACCAGATGGCCCAAAGCCAGAGAAGGGCAGAGGCCACTGACGCAAGCAAGAATACAAACTTTCAGATCTTGCAGAGTTCGGCCAAATCCAGTTCCCAGTTGAATAACGAAGGCTTTGGCAATGCTTTGGGCGAGTCGTTGAGACACGTGAAAAAGTTTGACGAGGAGGAGTGGGCCCAGTTAAAATGGAAGCCGGCCCATGGAGAAGAGTCGCATGAGGTGAAAGAGCATTTACGTAAGGGAGGAGACGGAATCGAGCTTTCCACCGAAACCACGTTCAAGGAGTACTTGACTGACTTGACGAGTGTATAGTACAAGACAATAATAAATTGCAAATTAAATGACATTCAACTACTTGATAACTACACAGGACTAAGAACTGCCTTGATCTGGCCAAGAAATATTGACTTCTATGGCTTTCCGGTCCTACTCCCAAGACTATTAATTACGTAAGTGCTGACCAATTTTTCAATTCTAGCCAGTGGAGCCATTTCTACCACGAATGCCACGATAATGCCCTATATACATCAAAAACCTCTTTCTCCATCCTTCCAGCCTCTCATGATGTTCCCATCAAGCCGTTTGTGTATTCTTTCCGCAACTCCTACCCCATCACATCTCATCGCGATGCGATCAAAAGATTTCCACTACAAGCAAGACCACTATGGAGGATGATGGCATGTTATTGAACTTTGCTGTACCACCAGCTGGCACAGAAAGAAAGTCCCAGAAGGTCACTGGTGGAAAATGGAAGGAACGGAGAAGACTCCAGCTTTCCTTGCAGGGTAGAGCACAAGTTCCTTCCTCCAGTGTGAACAGTTCAATTATCGAGAAACCTCGTATAGGCAAAGATTCTGATAGAGAACTGAGCAAAAAGGTGGACTCCAACAAAAGAACTCAACCATCATTCGGTCTCTCTTCGAAAAAGATCAAATTTGCCGAAAGTAAGGGAGAATTCGGTGGAAATGGCTCTTCGTATGTGTCCTCCTTATTCACTTCCAATACTCCCAACACATTGAAGGTTTCGTCCGATACTACTACCTATGAGGCTTCCAATGCTCCGTTGGACACATCCAGATTTGACGGTTTGGGACTCAACGAAAGACTCTCCAAGCATCTCACTGACACCCTTCGGTTTAAGCATCCTACAAAGGTCCAGGGAACTGTGGTGCCCACCATGCTCCGGACTCAAACTGATTTGTTTGTGAAGGCACAGACAGGTTCCGGTAAGACGTTGTCGTTCTTGCTTCCTATTTTTCACCGGTTGATGGCAGAACGTATCAATCGTGATTCTGGCTTGTTCGCTGTGATCTTAACCCCTACCAGAGAACTTGCCAATCAGATCTATGGCGTTATGGAGACTTTAACTAGATGTTGTCACCACATAGTGCCAGGAATCGTGATTGGTGGTGAAAAGAAGAAGTCAGAGAAGGCCAGACTCCGGAAAGGTGTCAATATCCTTGTGGCTACTCCAGGTCGTTTGGCAGACCACATTGAGAACACCGAATCGTTGGATATCAGTCAATTGAGATGGTTGGTGCTTGACGAAGGTGATAAGTTGATTGAATTGGGTTTTGAAGAGACCATCACCAAAATTACTGACAAGATTACCCAGAAGTCTGAAATTTGGAAAACTGCTGACACCTACAAGACTTTGCCTAAAGAGCGTGTCAACGTGTTGTGTTCTGCCACCATCCAGGCAGGAGTGGAAAAACTCGGCAGTATTGTGTTAAACAACCCCAAAATGATCGAAGATAAGGAACAACCAGGAACTACTTCGTTTGAGACGGCTTCTGCTGACCAAGCCATGACTGCACCAGACCAATTAATTCAATCTGTTACTGTCGTTCCACCCAAGTTGAGATTGGTCACTTTGTGTGCACTTTTAAAGAGAGTTGGCAAAGACAAGACGATTGTCTTCTTCTCATGTTCCGACTCTGTCAACTACCACTTCCAAGTCTTTACCAGAGGAGGAAATAAATTCAAAAAAGTGAAGAACGAGGATGGCAAGCTTGAAATGCAAGAAGCTGAGGCGGATGACGATGATGACGTCGATGAAGAAATTGGTGTGATGACGGCACCTACCTTGGGAGCAGGTTCTACTGTGTTTAAACTTCACGGTTCCATGACGCAACAAGCTCGTACAAACACCTTACAGTCTTTCATCAAAGACACTTCTAAGCATTCCATCTTGTTCTGTACCGATGTTGCTTCGCGTGGTTTGGATTTGCCAAATATTTCCAACGTCGTGGAATACGATCCTCCTTTTACCATCGACGACCATTTGCACAGAATTGGTAGATCTGCAAGAGTGGGTAACTTGGGTAACGCCACGTTGTTTTTGTTGCCAGGAAATGAAGAGAGTTACGTGGACGGTAAATTGAAGGTGGTTCACCCTAAAAAGGGTAGTTTGAGAATTATCGGTTACGAGAGTATCTTGAAAGACGGTTTCGCTGAGGTGGAAGATGAGGCCCCAATCAAGAAGTCTAAGGACCCCAAAAGAAAGGTAGGAAAATGGGATATTCATGCTACAACCTGGCATCTCGAAATTGAACGGTGGTTATTGGAAGATACCACAATGCACGATAGAGCTGTTCAGGCCTTCACTTCTCATATCAGAGCATATGCCACTCACTTGTCCTCCGAAAGACTGTTTTTCAACGTCAAGTTGTTGCATTTGGGTCATTTAGCTAAGAGTTTTGGCTTAAGAGAGACTCCTAAGAAATTGGGTAAATCCATGGGAACTTCTACGGTGGGGGAGAGCAAGAGGGCCAAGAAGGAAGACCCAAGGAAAAAGATGTTGAGAATGGCTAAAATGGCGGTGAAGTCTACTACTGACGAGTTCAACTATTGAATTCAATAGCATTCATTAATTCCGAGCAGCGCTCGTTTGTATATTAGCATTTTAATAAATCATCCTAGTTTTTCTATTCGTTAGAAAGTAATGCATCCTGGCGATAGCCATCAATAGCCCACAATCCGTGGTTTTCACCAAGTATGTAGCCAATGGTCTTCTTCTTGTAAAAATCGCCCGAGATCGTAATTCCTTCAATAATGTCATCCAACAACACCGCCTTTCCTACTGCGATACCGTTGCCCAAGCCTGGATGATTCACATTAACTATGTGCAAGTGAAAGTGGTAGTAAGAAGGGTGGTAATGGGCAAAAATCCTCAATTCATCCTTCTGCAATGGAAATTTCTCGCATGTTAAAGTTTTAAGTCTTTTTTGAAGGTGAATGAGCCAATCAAGATGAGACGAATTTAAATCTCTGATGGTCGAAATGTCTTTCCGATTCACAATGCAACAAAGGTATAACGTATCCATATTAATAGAGTCCCATTTCATGTCGGGCAATAAGACAAAGCCGTTGTTCAAGTCCTTGTCATGGTAGACAAAAGTCTCTGATTCCTTTCCCTCAAAGAGAATATTGTAGACCCATTTGATTCTGTCTCCTTTCATGGTCTCAATGTATGGAACCACGTATTGGTTGTACATTTCTGGAGTTTCACGGACATAATGGTGTGCCTGAGGTGCATACTTCTTTATGTGTGTAGCAGTTGCTGGATAAATGATATTCAACTTTGCACTTGGGCATTCTTCGAGGTTCTGTTTAAGCAATGCGTTGGACCAATAGTAGATGTCGTTCTGGTTGATCTGCAATGTCTCGACGACATAGTCCGACACATCAAGAGTCTCATCTTGGGTATAGAACGAGGACTTTTCAATGGTTATGATCGCATCACTCGGGTTGGAAATTTTCCCAAGAAGAACCACGGACTTGGTCTGTGTGTCGTGTTTAAGAATACGCTCCAATTGGAATTGTTTGAGATGTTCATCTAAAGACATTGGTTGAAGTCAAGTAATGCAGGTGGCAATACGAAGGCTCGATTATGTGTAGGATTTGTTGGTGGTGCACATGATAATTAGCACTTTAGACACGGCTTTTCCATATGAGGGATCTTTGAGAGTGGAAAGTTACATCATGGTACGGATACTACTTATTGTGGGGTAGGGGGTATGATACGAGTACTAAAACTTATATGAAACTACCACATTCTCTAACCTATGTCTTACCACATTTATACGACCGGAGTTATCATCCCAGATATTAATTTAGTATAAATACTAGATCAATATCCTAGAAAATAAACTCTACTGGCTTTAGTTGCTTAAAAATCACTACATACTTTGTATAATAATCTATGGAAGATTTAACTACTGGTACTACCTGATTTACTATTGCCAGATACGGATTCCCATTTCCAATACAACTATCGGCTGCTTAACCAACTCTCAGTTACCGTTACTAACTTGGTGGTTGCACTACCAGCAGGATTAGATGTTGGTATTAGTGTAATTACCGATAATGGTGCACACGTGATAACTGGTGGTAGCAGCTAATGAACAGTATACAGTTTGCTTGCCTTGACTCTCTTATATCCTCAGGACTAAGCTAAATCACTTGTATTTATATCTGGATTTGTGATGGATACTAGAGGTAGTTCAATTGTGTTGATATTCAGTTTTCCACTATCTTCCCGTACCCAATTAACGGGGTAGGACTCCTCTATAAATACCTTTCATGTGAGGTTCCAGAGAAGATACACAAGAATTCTTCCCAAGGTAGACGACGTAGTACCGAAGTAT
Organism: Suhomyces kunorum; assembly: GCA_030561465.1. NCBI lineage: Eukaryota > Fungi > Ascomycota > Pichiomycetes > Serinales > Debaryomycetaceae > Suhomyces > Suhomyces kunorum. The sequence continues at coordinate 570,793 of JAKTXF010000003.1, read as the reverse complement.
TTCGTACCGGGCTAGTTCGTACGTCTAGTTTAACCGCCAGCCACTATATTGGTTAGTCTAACCGTCAACCACTTTGACGGTAGAGGTTGTGAATTGTTGGTTTGGGCACACTCAGTCCATTTTCTGCTGCAGAACAGTTGATGAGAACTCCTCTCTCATGAAAAGCAATAACAAGCATTAGAATCAATTCTCATATCTCTAAAATAATTTTGCGGACCAAAAATTCTCGTCCTAATACGAACATTTCAGAATTTTTATGAAAATTTACAAAAATAGGGAATCTGATAATATATTGGTACAATTAGTTTTATTTACAGTTCTACGTCTTCTCCTTCCTCATTCATATCGAAGCAAACCCAACTTGGCCAGGCAATTTCCTCTCGCAAGATTCCCCTCAACTGGTCAATGAGAAACTTCTCCACTTTTCCAACGTTTCTCAACACGTTCTGTTCCACCTCCCCAATTTCAGACTCAATGCGAACCTTTTTGATAACATCAATTCGTTCTCTATTGTTCGATCCGGTGGCGTAATCCACAAAATTCCCACCAATGGGCGGAGTATGGTCGGCATTTGTATTGGTGCCCCCCCCCGCGGAACTGAAATAGTCAGACACTGTATCATTGATGTCACATAAAAACGAGAAGAAAACTGATTTTTTCAAGTATGCAACAGTGGAAATGCAGTGAATATTAAGGTCTGTGATGTGGAGCTTGATTGGAAGAGTGATGAAATTTGGCGAAGGATAATTCACCAAAAGATTGACTGAAAGTTCTAGATGAAGATTGCCCGCATATTTTACTTCCAAGATCATCTGTAAGTCGTTTGTATCACGCGTTTTAGATTTCGCTGCACTTGTAATCCTGGACATGGCTGGAGTGCCCAGACGACTAATCTGCTGCCGTAAGGAGCTATTTTTAAGTGAAGTCTGATTTAAGATGTCTTTGGGAGTTTCGGTGCCGGTGTTGGTACCCGCAGGGCCCAATCCAATGATATTATTCATGTTGTAGTTTTGGAAGTAGTTGAGGGTATTGTTACCCAACATGAGCGAAATGGAGTCCAGCGATGTTCTCAAGCGTTTAAGTACCGGTGGTGTTGGCGAAGAACCGGAATCGGCGCCATCTCCTTCGCCTTCGCCGTCACCTTCGTTCAATCTAAGCGTTCCAATCCCAGTATTGAGCGAAATCAAATCGTTGTTTTGCTCTTCATCTTCGTCATCATCGTCATCATCGGAGATGTCTTCTCGAATGGATCTCCTGGCCTCTTCTTCTTCTTCGTACTCCTCAACTGGTGGCATGGACTTGGCGGTTTCTTTGGCTAGGTCCTCGTCTTCATCTTCGTAGAAGTCGTCGAATGGGTCGCCAATATGGCGTATGGTGACTTCTGGCGGCTGGTCTCCAAGACTGAAGTCTGTAACGGTAAGGTTGTTGATGTAGGAAGGTAGGGGAATGGAACTGAACTGCTGGTCTAGAAACGCCTTGATGGACTCATTGATGCTTTCATCTTCGGTGAGCTTCTCCCAATTTATGTCAAACGACATGAAATATCAAGACCTTGACAAGGACGAGATCGGGAATACACAATGCTTGGGATACTTTTCCTCCAAAGGGTCTGGGGAGAACTATTGATGATGAGAACGATAACGCTTTTGGTGAGGTAAGCCCTAGTATAGTGTGCAGTATGGGTTTATTGGGTAGAATGTGGTGGATAATTAAATATGGGGGTCTATAACAAGAAGGGGGTATATGAATGGACTCTACTGCCCTTGGAGTACCCCCACGATTACCAGTTTGACATGAACTACAATATGGAGACTGTATGTAGTTTACAGGATGGATGGTATAGGAGATTAGATGGGGAGCCAGGAGGCTGGAAAATGGCTATTTGACAGAGAGGAACAATAGTATTTGGCGTTGAGACGGTGTTGCTGAGTGTCCAGGTCGTCCCTAATGGCATGGATCACTAGCAAAGTTTGTAGAAGATCAATCTGGGCAAAACCCCCTTCAATCGTCAAAAGCAGGGGTAGCACAGTATTATAGCCCAGGAAAGAAGTAAGGAGCTAGAAATATCTGTGAAGATATGGTTCACCTGCTGAAGTAAGCGTCCACACACACATACTTCAATACTGTGGAGAGCTCCTAGGGGTGCTGTTCCAAGAGGGAGGCGGATTCTCATGCTGCCCTCCGCAATCGCAACTTGGGCGCCAAAGCACCGATATCTATGCTGGAGTTGTTCTTTTCAAGATCCCAGTCCACGCTGACGAAGTCCTTCATCGATTTCAGCTGGATCCGCTCGAGCATTATCAGGCTTATCACACATGCCAAGGCAAGAAGTGAGCCGTAGCTCTCCCACAGAAACAACACGATCACCAACAACCCCACGCAGTTGGCAAACTGGAGATACTCCAAGATGCTCTTGGACGGTCTTTGGTCTTTGGGTGGTTGGAAGGTGCAGTTCCGAGTCTCGATCGGTACTTTTGGGGTGGTACGTGTTGGCGGAGGTAAAATCGGGGTTGCGGGTTTGGCGCATAACGAGACTGAATCCACTTCCAGAATTGCAGTTGCTATTCCATTGCTGCTAATCTGCGACAGAATAGGAAGGGGCGGCGTTACAGTTGTGCGAAGCGGACAAAACCTGCTGAATTGGGAGGAGTGGGTTTGATCAGGTTGATATGGTGACCAATAATAAGAGATCAAGGCTGCAGTAAGAAGTAGTGACATTGCCATAAGACAGTGATATTGATACTGATATTTACTCTGATATCGCTACTAGACACTCCAATTTCCCCTACTTGTTAGAAGTTGTGGAGGGTCTCACTGTGGAGACACATCCATGCAGGTCTGAACGAGACTAGATCGACTAGATCGCTAATTAGGATCGCTAATTACGGTCCAACTGGAAACTCGAGCCATGTGAGTCTGCACCAACTGCCCATACTGACTTCAAACGTCTCAAAACACAAACAGATCACTCCAGTAGGCACTCTACCAAGTTTGGCACCTTGCTCTCTCCTGTCAAATCCCCCGTGGTGGCCGTAGCCACCCCCTGAATAATCTCGGTCCGGAACCGGCCAAAGTTGTCATATGGTGAAAAATCTGGGGTAGGCATGAGAAGAGCCTATGAAAAAAACCCCTTTAATTGCATCGCTCTCCCGCATTAGCTGTACTCGATTGTAGCCCTCAACCCCATTGATATTGTCATCGTAGGTGCCGGTTTCATCTGCCACAGACATGCCCGCCACGTCAAGGAGAACCCGCTTTGCCAGCTCTTTGGCATCATCGACCCTTTGCCCTGGAGCTAAAAAGTCGCCGAAGAGCTCAACTGCCCCTACTATCCTTCTATCGACCACATGATCCAGTTCTGCCAGAGAAATGGAGTGGAATACCCCGAAGGAGCCATCGTGTGTACCCCCAATCACACCCACGTCAAGGTCAGTGCAGAACTCGCTTACCATGGATTAGAGGGATTCTATCGTCTATTTGGCGCTACCGGAACCCTTTCCGTGCCAGATTTGAATTTGTATCATCAACCAGAATACGGTTCTTGGTTAGATCCAGTTGTGAAGGAAAAGTTAGAAGATACGGAGGACTCACAGGATATCAGAGTGTTTGACCTTCATCTCAGCCACTTTTTGGAAGTGATAAAGGGCAAAGCAGAGCCTTTGTGCACTGCAGATGACGCAATCGCCGCACTTCTTTGTGTTGATGCGGTGATGAAGTCAGTCAAGCTTGGGGTTTCTATGGTGTTGGTGTATCCCAAGGAGACTAAGTCTGACTCACCGCCTTTTTTTTCTCTTCCTAAACAGCATGGTTATAGACATAGAGGGAGGCATTTCGCATGGTCTGTGGGTGGTGAAGACTTCATTAAAACTTTTTCTAGAATTAAAATACAAGTTTCTAGTTAACAAATTAATCATAATCCTGACGTAAATAGAAAATTGGCGATCGATAGTAATGATCTTCAAACATGTTGACAAATAACACCATACATACTTGTGGCTCCAGTATATCTCACGTGATAGATTCTACCTGCATACTCACCATCAATCACCAACTTCATCACGTGATCACACACCGACCAGTAAAATTTCAACCATTAGCTAGCATCACCAACATCCACCATGTCGAAGTTCGTTTTGCCAACTGCCTTGAAAGAATTAAGATTCCACTTATCCCAGACCGGTGAGGCCTCGGTTCCTGTGAGAAAATTTTTGACCAACAACTACGAAGCGTTGAAGACCCAATCCAACTACAAGTTGCCTGTGTTGATCAGAGAAAGCTACGGAATTCCACCTAGCTTGACTGCCAGATTCGAGAAGGGAAGGGAAGTCAAGACTGCATTGGAAGGTTTGGACGAGAAGGGTGTCGAGCAAGCCTTGAAGGATTTGTTGAAGAACTAGACTGGTGAAGCGAGAAACGATGTCGGCAGACTCGAATGTCTGCCGCTATATAATTGCATGATAATACATATTAAGTAGACAGACGTAGGCGGTGGGAATCAATGAAAGCCGGTCCTTGTTTAGAAGTATAAAGAAGAGATTAGACATGATACTCTAAGATGCGGAAACAGTACATTTCAGTACTAATTCCCACTTCAATTCTAAAGAAGTCACTCATTGATTTCAATTGCTACAAAAACCACATAGACATTCAAATCAATATGCTTCATTTATACTTTTATATCCTATCCTAAAACTGGTACATGCCCCAGGCCACGGAACCCGTCTCTTCGTTGTATAACTCCTTCACGAAGTGGTCGTTTGCCGTGGCACTTCCTGCAACCAAGGGCAAGAAGTGTTCCAACGAGGGGTGTGCTTGGGAGAGGAGGGTTCTGTTGGAGGTCTTGAGGTCCTCAAATTGCTCTAAAAAGTCTGATTTGGAGGCGAAAATACTCCGCACCTTCTCATTGAACTTCTTGGAATATGGCTGGGGGTAGGGACTGCCCATTTCGTACAAATTGTGTACCGACATGCCAGAGAAGACCACCAAGCCCTTGAGATGGCGTTGCGATGCCTCGTCCCACACCTCGTGGGTGCGGAAGAAGTCGAGTGCCTTTCCCAACCGGAAAGCAGCGGCGAAGTCTTTATCGTTGTGAGGCAACGATACCTGGATCACTGCGGTAGAAGGCAAGTCCAATTCGCCTGGTTCGTAGGTTTCAGGGGTTCTGGTATTGTATTTGGAAAATGCGGCCTTGAATGGGACCCACACTCCGTGGTCGAGGCCTCTCTTGGTCAAGTGGGAGTCGAATCCTGCGTTCTTGAGTTGGGAAACGATATGATTACCCAAGAGTGCCAGGTTTCTAGTGTGGAATTCCTCTTGGTACATGTATTTGGGGAAGCCGTAGAAGTCGTAGATCAAGGGGTTCTGTTGCCCATCAGCAACAGTACCTACTTCGATCAAGTTGTCGCGAGAAGACTGCCAATGAGCAGACACCACAATGATGTAATCGGGCTTGGATGCTGCCACCAGACTGCCCCATTTCTTGATGTAGGCGAAGGCTCCGGCAGAGCCCTGGCCATACATGAAGTTGGGGCCGCCGTGACTGACGAAGTAGTTGGCGAAAGGCTTGGGGTTGATTGTAAACAGCGACATGGCAGGGTTCGAGGGGAAGGGGGAGGGGGAGGAGGATGAATGGTAATGGAGCCAGGCAAAGGTGAGAATGGAGATGGAAACGATAAGGAACACCGGCAGAAAAGGCATTGTCTTATATCATGGCCGTTGCAACAGCCGTGTTGTGGGAGATGATGCCACCTGAGTTAATAATATCGTGTAATGGGGAGAAACGCGACGACGAAAATGACTAAAGTTTTGTCAGCAAGATAAACTCATACTGCTGCGAAAGTGAGGGAGAGAAGGGGAGATGTCAATGGGAATGTGGTGGAAGCGAAGAGAAGAAAGGGATAGAAGGGCGAGACGGGGCTGTGTGTAATGAGTGTGATTTGGAAAGTGACCAGAGAAGGCGAGGTAGTGGAGTTGGCGATGAGATGTGGAATGGCGATTTTTTCGAGGTAGTAAGAGTGGGTGCAATATGCGAAATTGTGAGGCCAGAGATGTGGTAAATAGCAGGCTAGGAGGGTTTCGACGGAATCAGATAGCTGTGGCAATTGAAGAGTGAGGGGGAAGGTTTCGAACGGGACCAGAAGGCTAATATGGCAGTTAAAGAGTGAATTGTCAGATTAGGAGGGAAGAAGGGGGTCATGAAAGGACAGTGAAATGTAGGAAAGCCGGAATTTGGGTGAACTCTGGTGACAGAACAGTCATGAGGCGGACCAGGTACAGGGTGAACGATGTGCTCTCAATTATCATTTACAGATCACATAGAGGAAACAGATATGCCAAACCATGTACTGCAAAACCTTCGGCATACTGATCACGGACGGAGCCCATTTTTAGTATCACAGTGCATATTGCTACCGTCAATCATAGTTTTTTGAAAAAAAAACACCCATATAATGGCCATGACTTGACGAATCAAACTAATTTCTTCTTAAAAATACTTACTTCACTATGTTTACAGCCCAAGCGGTATAAGATCAATCAATAATGCCAATGGCCAAGTACTTGCCATTGATCCTTTCCCTATTACCATAACTGTGCGAGCACTCTAATACAATCCATACAGTGCTTAAACTAACAATCCACAACGGAGCGACCACCTAAACCATAAGGACCCTTCATGCCACGGGAGCTATCTCCGTGACACAATACTACGCAATCGCCACCCTGCATCCCAAACCAAGTCTGCTTGCTCTATGACGGTCACTTTTTGCATGTTCCAGCTGGGTTCTCGCATCACCCTTGATGCGGCCTTCACTCACAGAACCGGTTTTTCCAGCCCGATCCTTCCATGCACCGACTGCTTGCTCAGCAATAGGGCTGAGTGTCTCCACCAAAACCAGGGCCTGACACATCAGCAGAGCAATTAAGGAGACCGCCACACTGGCAAGTTGGAGAGGGAGAAACAGCGAATCGGCAAAGATGGAAGATTAGGCCAGCAGGATTTAGATCATTTGACTAGAATCGCATTTCTGACCGAACCGGCATTTCCATAAGACGACTCTAACAGACTTTCCCGAAACCCGGCCTGAGTGGCTACACCCTCAGGAACCACCTGGCCGGATCAGTCGAGCCGTGTTACCCAAATAGCTTAATTGGCCATTTATCGAATCACCAGCAATGCAATATCATGTGCGCTCCAAAGTTAATCCTGCGTCCCCCATGACACCGGAACCACGGTCAGTTTACCTCTAGGGGGGTTGCAGACTCGTATTCGCTAGTATGGCGTGCCACAGCGTATATGACACCCAATGCAGAACGGTTCTGTCCCCACCAACCCAGACTGCATCCGCTGCATCCTCCCTAGAGTTCCCTATGGCTTCCCTGCTTCGCTCGCTTACTGGCCACGAACCCTGGGCCAGATGAAACTGATGACAGCCCGGTACACCGGAACAGGCACCAAGGCTCAGCCCCACCCCCATGGCAGGCAGGGCCGCTACCAGGGGGTGAGTGACACTGTTGACACCTCAATTGGAGTCAATTGGGTCAAGCGAGGGAATTGGGTCAATTCTGTATGGGAGAGAGGAACTCGCCTAGTTCGCACTGGTGCGGGTGCCCAAAACGCTGCTCCGGGTTCCACCATAGCACCGTCACTATTGTCCGTCTAATAGTGTCAACACCGCGGAGTTCAGCCTGTCTATACAGTCCAACCAAATCGCTCTGTATGTACAACTCTTCAAGCTTCAACTACATCACCATTTAACTTTCCCCTCTCACCCCCTCACTCGCACTATTTCTCCCTACTCTCTCTCTCTTCTCTGTCCCTCACTATTTCTCCCACTCTATTTTCATCACTCTTGCCACTACCCACTACCCTCCCCTCCCACTCCATTGTCCGTGCCCTCCGTTTGTTGCTATTCTGCCCGATCGAGCCTGGGCATGGTTCCACCCCACCCCACCCCACGCCGTTTGTCCTCGCGTTCGGTGCACGCACGGAAAGGCCCTGACCCTTGCTGTTCCATCCTATCCCGGGTTTCCCACTAATTTCATCGCGGTGCCTGGTATATATACCGGACCACGCACTGTGTTTTGCCTAGTGTTTTCTGTTTCCATATCTTGTTGACCCCGTTCTCATAATGGTGGGGTTCTTCTCTCGTGGGGTACGTCCTCCCTTCCTGTCCGCTCCCTTGTCTCCTACTAACCCCCAGCGAAAACAAGAGTACCATGGCTTCGCCAAGTACCAGGACGACCTCCGTTTCTCGTCCCACAAGGGCACCGTGGCTGGTCTCCCCAATCCCAGCCACAATCGCTCTCAATCCCTCAGTAACGGCGCCGGCCAGGCTGCTGCTGCTGCCCTCAGAATGCACACTGCAGGTCGTTCCCTGCCTGCTCCTGCTCCTACTCCTACCAATCGTGTGCTGTACCATCCTCCAAGTCATCAATATCACCAACCACAACAAACTTCTCCTGTCGTCCGCAGAGCAAACTCCCTTTCCTCAGCAAACCGCTCCAACTCCCTCCGCTCCTATACCTACCATCCCAAGGCCTCCTACGTCGCAGGAAACCCCCGGGTGCCCCAGTCGTCGGCTTCGTCTGCTCGCACCAATAGTCTTGGGGGCAGAACCAACAGTCTCATGAGCAGACCCAAATTTACCCCCGTGGAGGAAAACGAGGCGTTTGGAGAGGTGGAGGAGGTGGTGACCACCAAGACCACCAAGATCGTCGATTCCCAGGGCCGGACCCAGTCCATCAAGACCACAACCATTCGCACTCTTCCTGATGGCTCCAACGTGATCGAAACCACCACTAAGAACATCTCGCGCTCTAATTCCAGGGCAAACTCCTTGCGAGCAGCTTCGTTGCTCTCGGCAGATAACCCCATCAACTTGACCAAAATCGACGAAGATCTCCATGATTTTGACTACAATTACGAGGAGGACTCGCTGCGTATGGGACCCCTGGTGAAATTGAACGTGCCACACGAAAACAACCTCCACAACCACAACCACAACCACAACCATAACCACCAAGAACAACACAACCAACACGATCACGAGGCCGCAGTGGCTGTGGCAGAAAATGCCGCCATTCTCGAACACAAACCAGACGCAATTGCTGTCAAACCCTTGCGTTCCATCTTGAAAAACTCCAAGTTCAACGACAGCGAAGACACCCAGTTTGCTGATGCCATTGACTCCTCTCCAAAATCCCCCGAGGTGCACCCTTACAAATTGATCACTACCACCACCGAAGCTGCGAAATTTAAATCTCCTAGAAGCCCTATCGCGCACGTCCCCCATAGTCCCAAGAAAGCTGCCAACCTCAGAGAGGATGCGATGTCGAGTTCGTCTTCCTCCATCAAGTTCGACGAAAGAGTCGAAACCATCCCATTCTCCAAAACCAAGGGCCTCGGCAAGGCCTTCACCCCCATCAAAGAGCCTCCCAAGAGCAAGGCTGCGGTCGATGCCGATTTCTACGCTGCGGCCATGAGAGCTGCCTACAAGAAGGTTTATGGCGAGGACCAGCCGGATTCGTCGCCAATTTCTCCAGCAGCCCAACAATTCCCTGCGAGCCCTGAAGTCCCCGTTTCTCCCACTCAATTCGAGCCTCCCTCCTCCAAAAGCAACCACCGAACCTTCTCGTTGTCCTCAAACATTTCCTCCATAATGGAAAATAGAAAGCCCAAAACCAAGCAAGAAAAATTGTTGGAGGAAGTCGGCGGTGTGGAAACCAATTTCCAATACGGCAATCATCACAAGGATTTCGTCAAGCATTCCTTGAGAGATCCCCTCCCCAAGCCTTCCACAAGAAAGGAAAGATCCAAGGAGGAGAAGAAGTTTTTGAAAGAAATGCAAATCGAAAAAGAACAGGCAGAAAAGAAGGCCAGAAAGGAAGCCGAAAGCGAAAGAGTGCTATCGGAGAAGAGAGCCAAGAAGGAAGCCAAATTGCAAGAGAAGGAATATAAGTTGCAAGAGAAGGAAGCCAAATTACAAGAGAAGTTAGCCAAGAAGGAGCGGAAAAAATCAACCGAGGGAAAGAATTTCTTGAGTATTTTTGGAAAGAGAAAGCCATCCATTTCTGACGATTTGACCGACTCGGTTGCTGAAGAAAAAGCCGACCTCGAAGCCAGCTTTGCTCCTTTGGACTCTGAGCTGGTTCTTGCTAATCTGGTTGCCAAGCAATCCGACTCTCCTAGAGAGTTAAGACCGGATTTAGTTATTCCAAAGAAAAATGAGAGTTCTATCTTGAACCAAGAACAAGCAAATCTTAACATTCCTGGTTCATTCCCCTCTTCAGTTCAAGATGAAGTCTCTCAACCTATCAAACAAGCACAACTCAATCAAATTGTCAAACCACATACCTCTCAAGACAATCAAGGACAATTCAGAGTGTTATCCATTCCCAAGAATGGTAAAGAAATCTCGAATCCTCCTGCAGTGAGTATTCCAACTGAGCCAATTTCCAATAATGGCCCAGCATTAAAAGAGGCAAGCACAAGCAAGCTTCATAATGATGTGGATAGGTATGAGGATAGAGAATTCGAACATTCTAACATCTCCACCACCAGCACACCATACTTATCTGCATCATCTCCTAAAGGTGTTCCACAATCTGAACAAGAGCATGAGACTTTACAGAAACATATTCCAGTTCCTCAATTAGGAGCAATTGATACTCCTCAAGATTATTCTGATAGCGGAGAAGAAGATGTTGCGGGTCATGAACTTGGCTCTGCATTCGACAAGAGTGCCATAGAACGTGCATTTTTTGGAAGAACGGGATCTCCATTTGACAATTCCACAGATTCCGTTCCACCAAGAGCAGAAGGACACGTTTTTCCTGAACCTCCAGTATCGGAAAACGAAGTTGCACACCATGTGCAGAATGATAGAAAGACTACTCCTGAAGTTGCACCAATCCCTGAAGTCTTAACTCCTCCAAACCAAATTGAACCCACCACCATCAGTGCACCACGCAACAAGATCGCATCGGCAGCTGAAGTCGGAGAACTTAAGATTACTCTGCACAAGTTTGACAGCGACGATGACTACGAACACCCTATAGATGCCCATATTAGAGCGAGGGAGAATCAACGTGAATCTCATGCTAAGCAAATTAACAATGAAGTTCATGGAGGTCCAGTGCATATGATTAATCGTATTGAATACGAACCCTCTAGTCATCAACATGAACCTACAAAGCATCACCACACACCTGCTGATCGTCATGGTTCTCCAGCACCACATATGGAGCTCACCACTTCCGAGATATTGCTGGCATCTGCATCTCCAAAGTTGTCGTCAGCTGAGATCGACACACCCGTTCAACCGATCACTGCTAGCATTGCACCACCTTCTGTTCCGTTTGTGATCACTCCAGGCGTTCAAGAGAGTTCTGCGGCTGGCCAAGTTGCATCCGAGTCGCCAGGAGACGACAAGTCCACTATTCCTACGCTTTCCAGCGCACAACCCACCAATTCCACTGTCGCTACCGACCACCAGCCCCACGTTAGTGATGGAACCCATCACACCTACGAGGACGAAGTGGCTTCCATTCCTAAGAAGAAAGAAAAGACCAAGAAGCCCAGTAAGATCAGACAGAAGATCTTCAAATATTTTATTAATACCTATGAGAAGTAACAGCTTAGTTTCAACATTTATTGTTCGATCTGTGGTTAATATGTAATTTAATGATAATTTTCGCTTAGTGTTGTGTAGACCGAGAAATCAAGATGGTTATTCTAGCCATCATTACGAGCATGTTTTCTTCTAGTAAGCGATCATGCCAGTGTTTTCGACTCAATTGTCGTAGATGGGCCAAACTGTTGAGAAAATGCTGCTTTGCCAGTTTTATATCCACAAGTTCTTGGCTGTTATGACTTCTGTGTACAAGAATAGAAGCATTAGGAGGATCTATGGCATGGAAAATGTAGCTATCTTCTTTGATCGGGATGTTGTGGTTTCTGTCGTATTTGTGAGGATCCTTGGGTGGGATTTCGGTGATACTTTCTGAAATAGATGTACACGTCGAATCATCGTAGGAATGGAGAGAGAAGGGAGAGATATTTCTCGATTGTACGGTGCTGGTGGGTTCTCCATACAGCAAATACCGTTTCTTTGTCGTCATTGAATAATTCAGTGCCTCATTTGCGTACTTGTGTACAAACAAACTCACTACAGTGAGAGGAAATAAGGTTGCAGCATGCATGCCGAAGGTGGCTGCGAAATCCAATGGATGCCGCAATCAAGAAACGAGGACATATCCTATGCTGGAACGGTAATTTTCCAGGGTTGCGCTGTATCAGAGGATGACACAGGGTAATGCCTATATCGGCAAAAATATCCCCGACACCCACAATTCATTTTAGTGCACATCACACTAGTTACCCCTACGAGAAATACGAAAAAACCGTCACCACGCATAACCCTTTATTGTGCGCTCATCCCTGTTATTGCATACAGGCACGGAGGTGATTGGCAAATGTGTCAGGAACAAGAGTGGCAGGAACAGTGAAATCACAAGAGCAATTACGAGATCCTGCCACAATTACCAAGGGGCATTGTGTAACCACCATGCACTCCCCAGAGGCGTATTTTTCGGACGTACCACGATAATTATGCCACACATCTGCACATGATCGATCCGTACTGCACAGGAAACAATTAGATATACCTCCGGTTTGGCATCGTATTTGACTAAACCCATACTGCAAAGCCGCCTCAACTCGGGTTCTTTCATGTCACTCTGGCGGTGCAATTGGAAGTAACCCTGTCGAATCTCACCATGACCGACACCCTACTTGAGCCGTCAGGCACGCAATTCCCCATGGAGTTCACGGATATACCGTCTTCCCGAGTCCGGAACCCAGAAGACAGTGTGGATTTGGATAGGGTGTTCACTGAAATCTGCAATGCATGTCGGACTGGCGACTACGAGGTGGTGGACTCACTTCTTTCCACCCCCAATTTGGATATCAACCAGGTGGACAAATGGGACTACTCCCCCTTAATCTTATCTTCCCTCTGCGGCCACCTAAACATTGTGGAGTTGCTCTTGAGTAGAGGGGCCATTTGCGACAGAGACACCCACCAAGGTGCCCGGTGCGTGTATGGGGCGTTGAACAACACCATCCGGAACTTGTTGATCTCTTACGACGTTTCCAAGGCTGTGGATGTGACCCAACCTTTTGCCAGTCATATTTCGTCGTTATTGGGCCCGTTGAATCGAATCAAAAAGGACATAGTGTTCCATTTTCCCCAAGGGAATGGTGTCCTGACCCGAGAAAAGTACTTCACCTTGAATCGGTTCTTGCTTGCGGCCAGAAGTCCTTACTTTAAAGAGCAGCTCCTCACCTCGTGGAAATCCAAAACCGTGGTGAAGATGCCTGCCTCCACGGATCCCACGGTGTTTAAAATCATTGTGGATTATATTTATCTTCGGACCGACTCGTTGCCGATCGACCAGCAAAATACCCAGGATCAACTCTTGGAACTTGCCTCTGAAATGAGGCTCGACGACTTGGTAGAGGCCATTGAACGCATCCACGGCGTTTTTGACAATAGATCCCGGGCAAAAATCAAGCATGATGTCTCGTATAGATTTGTGGAAAAGGCCAGACATGATTTGGATGTTTATCTCGAAGAAAATGTGATCAGCAATGCCCTCCGCTCAGAATTGAATTTGTCAGAGGAAATCGACTTCGAAGATATCGAATCCACTGAATACATAACCGAGCAGCAGAAATTGAGACTCCTCAACTCATCTAGTATTCCGGATATCATCCTTTCTTGCATTGATGCTGAAAGTGAACAAGTGGTATTCTATCCGGTTAACAAGTCCATCATTTCCAGATCAGAGTACTTTGATACCATGTTCAAATCGAACGTCTTCATCGCTTCGCAGGAAGGAGAACCCATCTACAAGGACTATCTGAAATCTTCCAATTTGGAATTCATTGATCGGCCAAAGATTTCGACTTCTCATATTCCAGTGATCCAGATCTCCGCCAACATATCTAGTTCCAAGGTAGCACAAATGGTGTTGTCTTTCTTGTATCACGATGACATCCATGACTTACCTCTCTTGTCTACTGTGGAACTTCTTTTTGCAGCCGACGAGCTTTTCATGGAAAGGTTGAAGACGATGTGTGCAGTCAACATCACCTCCAACTTCAACGTAATGACTCTTGAGAGTTTCCAGAATTTGGAGCCAACTTTGGGTTTTGATGCCTATGAATTGATCAGAGTTTCCTGGCAAACACGCTGTGATAAAATCGAACAGCATATCTCGAAGATGATTGCCCACAACTTAAAATTCATCTACAGAGATCGAATGGAGCGCAGTAAGCTCTTGAAATTGATTAGTGATAGTGCCAACAGAATTTCAGAGAGACAAACCACCGATACCATCGAATTGGTTGACGATATTCGATTCTATCTTGGAAAGAAGCATTCGGTCACCGATGAATTTGAGGACTTTGAGCCTATAGCTGAAAGCTTCCATGAAGGAGACGACACCTCCAAATCTGAAGACATTAAAGTTGTTACGAAAGCCTGGGCAAATTACAACTCAGATATTGCGTTGATTGATCTTATGTTGGAAGAATTAGACTTAGATGCTTAGGTAAAATATACAAATGCTACAAATATCTAACAAAAGTATTAAGACACGAATCAATAAATCGACACTTTTCTAGAGCTGTTGAGAATTAGTTTTTGACGAATGAGCAGCATATGATGATCTGGTAGCATGCCAACTTCGCATTTCACAAAAATCAATCAAAATTGCAAGAACCCAATTAAGCTTGGGTCATCTTAGCAAATCGAATTCCTTGGGAAAACTCTCCCCTATCATAGTCTCTCTTGTTTCAATAGCTCTTCCTATATCCAAAATTGTCACGTGACCTCCCATCTCATCCCATCTCAGAAAAATTACTTTCTCCATCTCCACCAACTACCAACATGGACAACAACCCAGATGGAGGAGTGTCCGTAGACCAAATTGGTCTTGACGACAAGCTTGCCAAGATCAGGTCTCAGATTAACTCAAAACTTGACAACCAGAAGCAACTTGCCATCATTTTATCCGCAGTGGAAGAGAACATCGATGAACAGCACAACGAGAGATCACCCATGACTTACTTCGTGTCATTCTTATCATTATTAGAACAGTCTGTCCAAGGTGAAACCATTGCTGATGTGAACTTGGCTACTTCCTCTGCTTATTTTCTCGATATATTCGTTCCATTCACTCCAGCTAACGTACTCAAAAGCAAGTTCGGTGAAATTTTGACCAAGTTGGCACCTTGCTTGACCAATACCAAGGCGGAGGCTCCATTGGTGAAATCCACTATCGGAGTGTTGGAAAGTTTATTATTGGTGCAAGAACATCAACAATGGTCCTCCAATTCGAACATTTCCCCCAAGAGAGCCTTATTGGGTTTGTTGGAGTTGTCGTTCGACATTAGACCCAAGGTAAGAAAGAGAGCTCAAGAGTCCATTAAAAAGATCTTGTTAAACCCTCCAGCCTCTCCATCTCCTCATCACATAGCATCTCCATTGATTGGTGAAATTTCCTTAAACAAGTTGCAATCTTTGGTACAACAAGCCAAGTCCAGCAATAAGGCAGCTCAAAAGGAGATCACCAGTCAGCTTATCCACTGTTTGCAGTTAATCACAGTCATTACTTCCACCAACTCATGGCCTGCTAAGCATACTGAAGCCTTGTGTGACATCTTGCTTGAGATTTCCAAGTCTTCAGATCAATTCCTTATTTCTGCAGTTTTCCAAGCATTTGAAGGCTTATTCAAGTCAATGAATAGTGACATCGATGTCGAGAGATTCAGCAAGGTTTTGGACATTATCTTCGACTTGAAACCTTCTATCAACGATACCTATTTGGCTGCTACCTGGTTGGCCATTGTTGCCAAGGGCATGGACAGTTACTCGACGTTGGCTCCAGAGACTTCTCTCCCAAAATTGAATGTCATCATTCCTATTGTTGGTGAATTCTTAGCTTCAGAGTCTAAGGATATTACTACATCTTCCAGTCAATGTCTCATTGCAATTATCAGTCAAGCTATTCCTGACCACTTCGTGTTATTTCAAACTGAGGAAAACCCCATTTCCGATGAGGTGGAGGAATTCTTTGACAATTTTGTCACATTCATGAGCAAATATATCGAAAAAGAGCTTCTCAGCATCAAGTACCAACATTCCATCAAGGAGATTTTGGAGTTTATTGGTGCTTGTGTCCTCAAATTCAAGGAACGGGTAAACTCTGATTTCTTTGGCATCCTTAATGTTGTGGGTGAATGGCGTACCAATGAGTCTGACTCTTTCCCTTACAACAAGGAAGCTGAAGATGTTATTGCTGCCTTTATTAGAGCTTCGGGTCCTACCTTTGTGTTGAGCTTCTTGCCATTGAATTTGACTTCAACTGATAAACCAGGCAGAGCCTGGATGTTGCCTCTTTTGAGAGACAATGTGTCTAATGGACAATTGGAATACTTCAAGGCTCATGTTTTGCCAACCGTGGACTTTTTCGAAGCCAAAATCAAAGATGCAGCCAAGAAGGATACTGTTCATGTCAAAATTTTCCAGACCATCATTGACCAAATCTGGTCTTTGGTTCCTCGTTTCTGTGATTTGCCAAGAGACTTAATCAAGGCATTTGACGATGCTTTTGCTGCGAAGTTGACCGACTTGATCTATGCCAATGTCGAATTAAGAACTCCTGTCTGTCATGGTTTGAAGAACTTGGTTGAGTCCAATCTCAAATTTATTGAAGCTGAAGAAAGGGACCCTTTTGTTGAACAAGACTTTACTGTTGCAAAGGCAAGACAAAATATTGAATACTTGGCCACCAAGGCTTCCAATGTTTTATCTGTCTTGTTTAACGTCTTTTCTTCTACCCTTCCAGACAGTAGAGGATTCGTTTTGGAGACTATTGACACTTACTTGAAGGTTATTCCTAAGGCCGACTTAGAAGTGACTTTCAACAAGGTTTGTGGATTATTGAAGCAAGCTATGGATGACGAAGCTGAAGCCGAGTCCAAACCCAAGAAGGATGAAGCCACTTTAAGTGTCACCATGATGGACTTGGTTGTTGCCATGGCCAAATATGTTCCAGAGTCTTGCCATGCTGCCTTGATGTCCATTTTCTCTACCACCATCCAGATGAAGAGCTCCGGTTTAATGCAAAAGCGTGCTTATAGAATTATCAACAAGTTGCTCGAAACCGAAGAAGGAAGGGCCACTGTACTCAGATTCAAAAATGAGATCCAACAAGTCTTGATTCAGACCACCGAAGGTACTATTAATTCTGCTAGAGCCTCGCGGATGACCACCATTGTCTACTTCATTGAGATCTTGCCTCAGACCGACTTGTACTTCATTCCTTCCATTTTGCAAGAAATTATCATGTCCACCAAAGATGTTAACGAAAGATCCAGAGAATTGTCCTACCAAATCTTGATCAAGATGGGTTTGAAGATGAAGGAAGGTGGTGTGGTTGAAAACAGCAAGGTTCCTGGATTTGAAGCAGATGCTCCTTCTACTACTGCCAGCTTGCCTGAATATTTCACCATGGTTAGTGCTGGTTTGGCAGCTCAATCGCCTCACATGATTTCTGCCAGTATCACTGCTATCTCATGTTTGGTGTTTGAGTTCAAGAGCGAATTGCCTGTGGAAACTTTGCTCGAAATTTCTTCCACTGTGGAATTATTCTTGACCCACAACTCCAGAGAAATTGCCAAATCTGCCATTGGTTTCGTCAAGGTGGAGGTTTTGGCCTTACCAGAAGAATTGGTCAGACAAAGCTTGCCCGAATTGTTGAGCAAGTTGATGAGATGGTCTCACGAGCACAAGGGACACTTCAAGTCCAAGGTCAAGCATATTTTGGAAAGATTGATCAGAAAATTCGGGGTTGAGACCGTCGAATTGGCTATTCCTGGAGAGGATAGAAAATTGGTCGCCAACATTAAGAAGACCAGAGCCAGAGCCAAGAGAAAGGGTGAGACAGAAGACCAAGAGGTCAAGAAGGGAAGCGAGAAGAAGTTTGTTTCTGCATATGAAGAAGCATTGTACGACTCTGATGTATCTGATGACGAAGAAGCTGAAGATGAAAAGTCTTCCAAGGGCAAGAAGAAGAACAACCAATTTATTTTGGACACTGGTGATGAGCCATTGAACTTGTTGGACCGTCAATCGTTGGCCCATATTTCTTCGTCCAAGCCAAAGAACATTAACAAGAAGGAATTGACCAACATAATATCTGAGTTCAAAACCTCCAGTGGAAAGCTTGTGTTCAATGAAAAGGAAGAGGACCCATTGGCTGGCAAGGGCTCTGGCGTGGACGCATATTTGGATGCGGTCAAGCAGGCACCTATCAGAGGCCAAAGGAACAAGTTGAAGTATAAGAGATCAGCCAAGCAAGAGGACGATTGGTCGGATGATGATGAAGCCAAGCCTGCGTCTAAAGGCTCGAACGCGAGGAAACCAGCATATAAGGGCAAATCCAAGATTTCCAAGCCCCAGCAGAAATTCAAGGCCAGAAAGAA
Organism: Suhomyces kunorum; assembly: GCA_030561465.1. Taxonomy (NCBI): domain Eukaryota; kingdom Fungi; phylum Ascomycota; class Pichiomycetes; order Serinales; family Debaryomycetaceae; genus Suhomyces; species Suhomyces kunorum. Next base: position 552,240 of record JAKTXF010000003.1, on the reverse strand, counting down.
GCTTTGAGTAGTTTCGGTGTATAGTTATTAGCAAGTGGAAAAAGCGAAAAGTAGACAAATCGAGCGAGAAAACGAAGCATGTAGTTATGGAGAATTAAAGTTGAATATGACTGAATTGAACGACTCCTTAACCTTGCATCACGTGCCTTGTCCTTGCCTCTTCTGCCCTACCTCTACTCAGACCCTAACCTGCTTGGCGATACTGGTGAGGCCACGACGCGCACCACTAAAATTTTGATATTTCACCATCTTGTAAAACTTCAACTCAGCTACCCATAATGTCCCTTTCTGCAGTGAAGAGTCCGTTAAGGATCCGGTTGGCCCGTTTTGGAAGAAAGCACCAGCCTTTGTACAACATCGTGGTAGCCAAAAAGGGCTCTGCCCGTGACAGCTTGCCTGTGGAGGTGTTGGGAACTTATAACCCAGTTCCTGTTCCTTTAACTCCTGAAGAAAAGGCTGCTGGAGTGAAAACTTTCAAGGATATACAGTTGGATTTTAACAGATCGAAGTACTGGATCGGTGTGGGAGCCGATGTCAGCGAAAGAGTGACGTTCTTGTTCAAAAAGGCAGGATTGTTGCCCGAGACGTGGCCCAAGCCTCACAAATTGACCCAGCATGTGGAGAAGGAGATCATCAAGGAGTCGACCGTGGCCTACGAGAAGCCAAGGGAGTTGTACAGAAGAAGATAGGGTTCTTGTATATAGAAATGAACATTGCATTACGATATGTGGTAGATGAGTTGCGATGGAAGTGATTCCTCTGGTGCCACTTGCAGCGACTTTTACAGTGAAATAGAATATGCATTATTTAATACTGCTGTTTTCAGGCTGGATCCAGCCAAAAAAAGACGGTTTCTTCCACCAAAATATGGAAATGATGAACTCTCTGCACTTGCTGCGGAATCCTACTCGTATGGGCATCTCTGACACTTCTTCTGTATCAGAAATCTGGACAATAGAGCTATCTTCAAAGGTGTCTTGATTCTCTGAATCCAGACGAATTTCAGAAAGATCGAATATACTGGCCCAATCCGGTCTTTGAGCAGTTCTCAAATACTTCTTGTAGTTACCTGTTTGTGAGGCGTACAGATACTCCAAATAGTGCTTCTGTACGGTTCTGGAGTGAACCGTACTATTTTCCAAGGACAGTGTGTGAAAGATGAAAGCATTCGTTCTTCTGCAACTGTCCAATAGGGTGATTGCACCTGGAGTACACCAGGTAAATTGATGAAGTCGATTAAGAAATTGGTCATGAAATCGTTCTAAGTCACCAAACTCTTTGTCTCGTTTGAGGAAAAACTGTGCATAGCTCATGTAGATGCAGCTGGAAAATCCGTGGAATTGTTCAAGCACTTGACGAATATTGGAACTGGTTAATTTCAAATCGACGAAGAACTTTGCTAATTCCCACCTTGGCCTGGCAAAGGAGGAAATAATTAACAAAGTTAGATGGGTGCTGTGAGTTTTCTGGATAGCATCTTTTCGGTTTTTCTCTTCCACCAGGTTCAGTGTATACTTGGGAATTGTTGCTTCTGCCATCACATGGAGCTCCAGAAGAAATGTCAGAAAAATTCGTAGGAGCTTCAAAGTTGTTGATACGGGAATTTCTTCCGAATATTGGGCTTCGAACGGAATCTGGTACAATAAGCCTGTAATTTGGCACAAATTGTGGATACATTCGAGAGGAATCCGTCGCAAAGCCTTGATGGTTGCATCCAGAGAACTTGATGTAAGGAAATGAGCCACAAAGGAAAGCACGTATGCATTTATCAACTTGTCTAGGCGGTTGGACGAGAAGAATGCATACATTTCAGGTTTTAAGTTAGGGAATTCTTCTGCCAATCGATTGATAGAATATAGCACTTCTCTCACTTGCTTAAGAAAGGGCACTGCCTTTTCCCAAGAGGTAAGGGGACAATCATCTGCTAAAAATTCAAGAGTGGCAAGCTCATGAGATAGTGATCGAGTTGGAAGTAACGTCATGGTGTTTTCTTCCAGCGATTGCATGGAGAAGTCGGTGTTATAGACAGTAGTCATTTTCGCAGCCACAAATACAGATAGGTGCATATATATACGGGCAGTCTTTTTGGAGACAAAACTTCAAGGATGGCAACTAGTTCAAGATAGAAACGTTGTCATTGTCAGTCTTGATTGAAGAAAGAAGAAATCATGGTGATATGTCCTGTGTTTCAAATGCCGTAAATTAATTATTTGTTGAGTACCAAACCTTGAGAAAAACGAAATTCACTATTTCACCTACTAGACCAATCCTTGTCAAATAAATCCATTCAGAACTCCTAACAGATGATCCACTTACACGCTTACCTAATTTCACTACTTCAATATAGGTTGGAAGTTTATTATACAGCTATCCTAGCACGTTTAGTCGAACAAACCGAAACCCATGTCGTCGTCGGATTGCTCCTCCTCCTCAGCAGCAGCTTCTTCAGCAGCAGCAGAGGCACCAGAGTCAGCGGCGGCGGCAGCTGGAGCAGCAGAAGCGTAAGCCTCTGGGTTAGCCAATCTGTCCTTGATAGCCTCAGAACCCTCGAAGGTGTAGTCAGTGGCAATAGACAAAGCCAACACGTTCTTGTAGTGGTTGATGACGGAGTGACCGACAGATGGCAAGGTTGGGTAACCAACAGCCAAGGAGATGGAAGCAATGACGTTGATGGCGGAAACGAAGTGACCGACCAACTCTTCGTCAGTGATGTCCAAGATGGAGGATGGGAAGACTTGACCCTCGGAGTAAACTTGAACAACAGTCAAACCATAGGTGAATGGAGAGATGTTCAACAAGTTCAACAAGGTGGCTTCGGAAGCACCGACCTTACCGTTGGCCTCAACGACCTTGACATCGGAGACAATTTCAATGGTACCTCTGGCAATCTTGGTTGGGACACCCAAAGCTTGGAAGAAAGAGGTCTTTCCTGGCTCCATACCGGTGTTACCGGCTGGGACCCAGACGTCAGCAGGAGCGACGGCACCGGCTCTGGCTGGGGCAGCAACGACGTTGGAGGTAATGATCTCTCTGATGTTCTTCAAGTCATCGTTGGTGAAGATGAAACCAACGTTACCCTTGATGAAAGGCAACAACTTCTCGTAGTCGGGCAAGTCGGCCAAGAAACCTCTGAGGGCTCTTCTGACCATGGTGTTCTTACCCATCAAGACAACGGCCTTTCCTCTCAAGGCCTTTCTGATTTCGTGCATCTGTTGGGAAGAAACATTGTCGACACCAACAACGAAGATAGACTTGTATTCTTCCAACAACTCTCTCAATTTGGAGAAGTATTGAACCTTCTTTTCACGAGCACCACCCATTTCGACTTAGTATTAATTGACGATAGGAATATTTAATGGTCCCAATATCGGATGAAGAAAAGAATTCGCCCGGTGAAAAATTTGGTAAAGTAGGCAAATATGTCTGGCCCGCGCACGACTAGGGCTCCAGCCCTGGATTTCATATTCACACGTGATTGAAATATTATATGCAGGATATGTAGGGACTAAGAAGTTTACTGTGAAATGTGACATATATTCGTTAACCATAGCCTTTGTTCTCGTAGTCGGAACTGACGAAAGAGTTCTTCAAGAACTGCTTCCACACTTTCTCCAATTTTTTGGATTCTTTGTCTTTCTTTTTCTTGCCCTTCTTTTTCTTGCCATTCTTCTTTCCACTCTTCTTTCCACTCTTCTTGGATTTCTTTGCTGAATTCTCCTCATCCTTGATTGGCTTACCCAATAATCTTCCAAACTTGATCCATTCTCCCACAGTCAAGTCCTTCATGTTGTAGGTTTTGTCATCGGTAGCGTACTCGATTTCATACTCAAATTCTTTGGAACCCGAGTTGATCGATTCGAGGTCTGCGAAGTATTGCACGTATCTCTCTGGAGTGAACGTCTGGGGGACAAATGCAGGACCTAGGGGCAAGTTTTCGGGCATTTTGGGAGGGAAAGTCTTGTCCTTGCTTACTGTAAGGATATTCTGTTCGTCCTCCTCATCAAGTCTGGTGAATAATACATTCAATCCACGGAAGAAATCATCCCAAGGTGCAAATTCGTACTTTGCTTGTAATTTGGCATTTTCTTCCAATCCAGTAATGTTGTATTCCCACACACGAAGACCTGGGTTGAACGTGGGAACCACACTGGCGGTGACGTGAGCAATGGAGTATCTCTCGCTGAATTCTCCTGACTTCTTGCGTCCCTTTATGCTTGCATAGGTCAGAGCACGCACAGAATCCATGTATCTCACCTTATTTCCTGGAATACCACCTTGGGTTCTGAAATCCATTCCTAAGGTCTCGAAAGTCTCGAAGAAACTGGACTCTTCCAAAGCAGGAGTGAAATCCTCATCATCGGAATCAGAATCGGAATCTTCTCCATGGGAGGAAATATCAAACGACAAATCTTCAATGTGCGATTGTCCCTCGACATTTTCCCTGATGGACTTGTACGCAGCAACGGAGTCCAAGGGAATGAAATGGTCCATATTCATGTGGCCATAGAGACCTCCGATGATGACGTCTCTGTATTCGTGAGTCCAGACGATGTATTTTCTAAGACACGAAATATCGTAATTCTTCTCGTTTGGAGGAACATGGCCGGTGAGCCAGACCTTCATATTTCTGGCTCTCATTTCTTTGAGCACGTAGCCCAACCACTCGAACAACTTGTATCCAGGCTGCTTTTTGGAGTCACAGTTGTCGACCAACGGATTGGACTGGAAGAGATACAAGGTGTTGATAGACAACACGGCCAAGTGGTTAGGAACCACTTCCTGGAAGTAGTACGCACCCCTGTTGAAGATATGGAGTTGGGCCTGGGGAATATAGTTCTGCCAGATCTTGAAGAGCTCTCTAGTCTGGAGAGTGGGTCCCGGCGAGAATAAATTGTGAGGATAGACGTCGTTGTTGCCCAACGAGGGAATAAGGTCCACCTGCATCTTGTGCATGTGTTCGTCGGAGTTATCGTCCTTGAATGCCTCGTACATCAAGTCGCTGACGTGCTGGTTCATGTCGAAGATCGACTGTTCCGTTCTGGGGAACCGCCGGTCGTTGTCGTGTCTGATATTGTCTCCAGTCCACACCACGAAGTCGATCTTGTCTTTCAAGTGCTTCTTGACCCAAGCAATGGTGTCGTTCACGAGAAGCATGGGACTGTCGCAGCCCAAGATGGCATCACCGTACTTTCCAGCACTACCCTTTCCCGGGGAGTGGCACGCCAGGTCCTCTGGCAGCAGTCCTTCCTGGTAGTGAGGATCTGGATGCAAATCGGTGATATGCAAAAACCGGCCGTGGATGGTCTTTTCGCCACCGTCGCTGCTGACAACAACCACGGGGTTTTTGGGGGTAAGTCCGAGGCGGCGAATTTCGTCCTGCTGTTGCAGGGAGAGTTGGAGAGTTTGGGTGTGAACCCAATGTGCGGGCTCGGAGGGGCCAAAACGGGGCAAAACCACGAGGAAAAGAGCCACGCCGGTCGCTAGCACGATGGCGGTGCGGAGCCACCACGGTCTGGCCGCTCGGAGGGAGCGCAAGTGCAGCTTTTCGAGGTCCATAAGTGGGGGGGGCGGTGGCAACGGTGGTGGGGTGTTGTTTAGTGGGAAATGGCGATGGTACCCCACGTGAGGGTGCATCACGTGCGATGTGCAACCCCGTTATGGTCCCCTGCCTCTGCGATGGAATTCCTCCACCAACTTTATCCGCATTGGGTTCCCTGCCGGCCTGTTCGGTGGTCCGGATTGCCGTTCCGGGTGCCCAACCCGGCTCCCATTGCCTCGTGCTCCGGGGCTGTTGCGGGATCCACCGAGGCTTGAGCTCCTGGATCTGGCCCTATAGTTCGCCCAAGCGTGTTTTTTCTCAGCCTCTGCCGCGAACAAAAGCTGGGTCCGAGGCCACCACGGCAGAGAATGGGGGGCCAACGTGCGGATGTTTTGAGGGCTCTGGGGAGCTTGGAACCGAACCAAGGAGATAATCGTAATCTAGATGGTGTGACGAGCACGCCAGTCCAAATTTTGGAGCAAAAACACCGTCTGTAGCCCGAAATAGCGGACCCCTTCTCTGTGTCTACTCCCTTCCTGCCTCCTGCCTTCCTCTCCTCTACCGCCGTTTTCCACCGCGATGCCCAGTGCCCCCACCTCGGGCCTCGCTGCAGCGCCTCCCTGGGCCCGCGAACGCCTCCCTAAAAATCGCCAGTTGCTACTACATGCTACTCCCAAGCTCACTTCCACTTCCACTCCTCCTCCTCCACCCCCACCACTCGTTCCACCATGGAAGCAGCAGTTGCCACCACCCAGCGGGCCAAGCTAAGGCAGCAAATCTTGAACGGAGAACAGGACATCGGCATCTTGAGCGGTAACCCTCCCGCCAATGCCAACTACCACATACCTCCATCCCAGCAACAACAACCGTACCAGGGCCAGCCCTACGGGGCCCAGTCATACTCCAACTACGACCTCATGACGCCGTTGCCCAATCCGGGCTCCCGCAAGGCGTCGTTGACGTCCCAGTCCGTCAATCGGTTCTTCCGCCGCAACAAGGATGCTGCCTTTGACGACGATGTCGGCGCCGACATCCAGGACCTCACCACCGCCAACGTGTCGTTCGACGACATCACCCATATCCGCAACAGAGGCCCCTACGGCGCCACCTCCGGCCAGACCTTGGACACCACCCCCATCATTCCCACGTTGGGTGCTGGTCTCGCTAACGCCTCTGGAAAGCCTGCCATGAACAACGTCCAGTATCGGAAGCAGATGAACCACCAGAAAAAGATGGCGTTGGCCTCGGGCATCCGTGCCATGTCCTTGGCATCGGGAGGAAACCCCATGCAACCACCCCAGCCCGTGCTGGGAGCGGATCCTCGCGCCATGTCCTTGAACACCTACTCACCCCAATACCGTGCCATGTCCTTGAACAACAACCCCAACGGGCCGCGAACCATGTCGCTCAACAACCGCCCCGGTGGGCCCATGGGTCCGGGCGGAATGTCGGGCCCTATGGCTCCTATGGGTCAGATGCAAATGGGCCAAATGAGCCAAATGGGCCAAATGAGCCAAATGGGCCAAATGAGCCAAATGGGCCAAATGAGCCAAATGGGCCAAATGGGCCAAATGAGCCAAATGGGCCAAATGGGCCCTGGAGGTCCCAGAACCGCGTCCATGAGAAGCAACGGCTCCTACATGAACCCAGCAATTCCCCCTGGCCAGTATCCCCCAAATCAATATCCCCAGGGACAATACCCTCCCAATCAATTACAACAGCATCCACAGGGCCCTCGTACCCAGTCGTTGGCCAACGGCAACCTGGCCCCATTTTCTCAGCAGCATTTCCACGAGACGAAGGGTCCGCAGATCCCTCTGGTTCAACAATTTCCAAATAATACCCGGGGCTCCAACCAGCCGTATGGCTTCAACGGAGGCGCCCCTCAGGCCCCTCCTCTGGTCAACGCATCGTTTTCGCAACAGCATTCCAATGATTCTCTCATGAATGTGGTCGAGGAAGAAGAAGAAGAGAGCATTGCCAATTATCCAAGGCCCGAAAATCGGTCCACGGGCAGAGAACCTCCCTCTGATGTTCTGCTGAACTATGACAGTGACGAGGTTGCAAAATACCAATTCGACGACGAATCCTCGTCTCTCTCCAGAAAATCCACCCTCAAGAAGACCAACTCCATGAGATTGCGCAAAATCAACTTATTTGCTTCCGACGAAGTGAAGGAAGATGAGACCTCGCCAAAGAGACCGCCATTGGATGAAAACGACGCTTCCCCATCGTTCAATATCCGCGCAACCACTAATAATAGGGAATCTATCATGCATGACGAAGATGACGAATACAATGACCATTATACGGACAAATTCAAGGCATTGGGTGCAAACGCCAATACTACCAAGGAAGTATTTGTGACCGCCCCTAATTTGATTTCTCCTCATAAATCCCCATACAAGGAGCTCGACCTCAACGATGACAATTCTTCTCTCAAGGAAAGAGGCCTGCCAAAGAAAAACGAGCTGTGGAAACTCAAGCAAAGGCTGACTTCTATCCAGTCATTGGTTGCAAACACTGCATTCAACAATTTTAGATCAGCCAGTGTGGAGAAAGATGATTTGGAAGAAACCATACCCGAAAACCCATCTCGTCCCTCTTCGGAAAAGAGCTCATATAAAGATAACTATGATGCTGCCAACGCATCAACCGATAATACTTCAGCGGGTTCCAACTATCAAAATTCTTTGGTATATGAGGAAGAGCTCGATACAAGCAAAGACTTGAACGAGGAACCGGAGCTCAAAAACAATGGCAGCAAGAAGGACAAGACCAGAAGCTTTTCATTGAGTGGGAAATCCAAGAACTTATTCAAGAGGTTGTCCAAAACTGGAAAGCGTTCAAGTCTGATTCAAGGCGATGACAACACCGAGCTGCCAGCTAAATCGATTGGAACCACTACTCCAATAACTCCATCAGAAGTGGTAAAACCTGCATTAACCTTTACCAAGGAGGAAATGAACATTATGAACTGCAACAACGAGTTGCTAAACGAATTACAACTTGTCACTTCGGAGTTGGCTGCATCTATCAAGAGGGAGTTGAGTTTGGAGTCGAGAATTAAGCATAGTCCAAATGGTGCTAATGACGATTTGGATTTGGAAAAGGATTTAATAGAAAAACTGGGGACTATTGCCGAGTTGCAAGAAAAGTTGAACAACGAACGCAGACTCCGGTTTGTTAGTGAGGAGCATGTTTTACTCATGGAGCACGGCCAAACCCCCAGTCCCCTTAAATTAGACTACGAGAAAACAGAGTTGACGCAACAGCTTCTTGCCAAGGATGACATTGTGAGCCAGTTGGAAGATAAGCTCGCTGAGCAGGAGAAGAATTCCAAATCTGACAATAACTTGTTGGAGAAGTACAACGAGCTCTTGAAGGAAAATGCCGAGTTGAAGTTCACGGTGATACCTGATCTCGAACGCAGAGCCACTGCGGTCGAGGCCTCGGTGAGCTCGAACAGACAGCTTTCACTTGTGAGCGATGGATACGATGACAGCTACGACGAGTCGCAGGAAGCGATTGTGACATTGAAGTCGCAAAGAGAAGAGCTCCGCGAGGTGGTCAGTGCATTAACTTCCAAGCACAAATTTGAGCTCAAGCATGCGAACGAGAAGATCAAGGCACTCGAGGCGAAGTTGCAGAACCAGAAGGCCATCAACGACAAATTGAGCAGAAGAAATGTGCATGAGGACACGGACATTGTGACCCAGTTTGCTGCCCCGCCCAAGGGGGGAAAATTGAATGGGTTCACCATAGTGTCGCCGGTGAAGAGGGTATTCGGGCCCGAGGATTACGTGTGAAATATCAGTCTATATTGGTGAACAACGCGGTTCGGAACAAAAAGTCTAATGCATACCCTAAAATGGCATGCAACTCTAAAATGCGCTTGATACCTCAAAATGGGCATGGCATCACCCTCTAACACGGAGTCTAATGATATCACATCTAGCACGAGAGTCTAAAGAAATTGGCGATGACAGTGCCGATGTCGCGGCCCTGGTTGGCGAAATTGCGCGAGTTGTGCAAGAAACTCTGGTACTCCAGCTTGGAGAGCTGGCCGATGTCGTGGCCGTGATGGAGCAAGTCGATGATATGGTCCTTATTGAACTCGGGATGGCCCTGGAACGTCAAAAGGCGAAGAGGCCCAGATACGGAGGCCAAGCCCTGGATGTCGCATATCGCAGTGGAGCCGATGGACACGAACTGGGTGGAGCCATGCTTGGGCATGGCCAACACCACGTCCTGGTGATACTCGGAGAGATAAAGCACAGACTTATCTGCTATCAGAGAAAATGCTGGTAACAGCACTGCCTGAGGATTGAGGTCAATGGCAGTGGTTCCACACTCCCACTGGCCCGAGGGGTTTCTGCCCACAGGACACCCCAAAGCCCGGGCCAAAAGCTGGTGTCCGAAGCAGATGCCCACAATGGGTACAGGACAGGGTTCTGCTGTCAATAGTTTGGATAGAAATGCATACAATAGATCAATCCACACCACGCCCGAGGCAAAAGCGTCGGCCCTAGATCCGGTCAATATCACGCCTGTGATATGGCCCAGGCAAATGCGGCTCCAGAGACCGTCGTAGACGGCCTGGAGCTGAGGGGCCGAGTCACCGATAACGGAGTACTTGTGGCTCTGGACGTCGTTGTGGGCCAAAAGGCTGGCTGTGTTGTCGCCAAAGTCCCCGTGGGAGAGGGCCACCGCCTCGATGGGGGTGTCACACACGAGGATGGCCACATGGGGAACAGTCATGCTGGAATGGAAGGGGAAATGAGGAATTAGGAGAAAGGGAATTGGGGGAAGGTAATTGGAGGATAGTGACCGTGACAGTAGTGATGTTAGAGTGGTGGTTATAGTCTTGATTATAGCGTTGATTTAGCGTTGATCTAGCGTTGATATAGTGCTGATATAGTGCTGATATAGTGCTGATATAGTGCTGATATAGTGCTGATATAGTGCTGATATAGTGCTGATTAATGGCTGTAGGTGGACTCACTAGTTGTGGCGGAACTGGATACTGGATGGAACAGTGTACGACGTACTAGGAGGATAGAAGTTAGACCAGATCGGACAAACCTTCTCTATTAGAGAGCAACTTCACTAATATCACTCTCGGGCTCTCCCTGAAGAAAAGAACTCTCCCTGATTTTCTCCAATTCTCCTGATCTCCCTCTAATTTTTTGGTCTGGGCAATCTCCAGCGAGACGTTGCATTCTCCCTGTGCGACCAGATCCAGAATCTCATCCCCCACAAACGCGAGCTCTCCCTACATCCACCCACCGATGTCACGGAACAGAGCGAGAAAACCCCGTATTGCCACTTCTCCAGAACCCTCGCCTCCCCCATATCCATTCGACTCCCTCTTTCCTTCCCTATTCCCTCTCCTTCTTTCCTTCTCTCCTTCTCTCCTTCTCTCCTTCTCTCCCTCTCTCCTTCTCTCCCTCTCTCGCCGCTTCCTTCTCCCTCGCCCTGGGTTCTCTTCCACCGCCACACTCCCCACCGCTTATCCTCGCTACGCCATTCGCTGGTACCGCGACCCCACCGTGCCGGGACTCCACCGCCGCGGTAGCGGCAGCGGCACATCCTCCGCACTCCTCTTCGCCCCACCTGGCCCCGTACTCGCATTCGCGCCGCTACCACGAAAAAACGAAAAGGGGACCACTATTATTCCAAGGCACTTTCCCCAGACCCTGCTATCCTTCCTCCCTGGAGCAATCATCCCCCCGTCCTCATCCATCGTGCCTGTTGTTTCCTCCTCCATCAGCAGAATTTCCGCGCTTTCCCCGTCCTCCCACTGAGTCTCCATCTCTGGTCCCTTCATCGTCCCGCTCGTCCACTCCAACATCCCCATTCGCCACAGTTTGACACTGTACCATGTCGGGAAACTCCTACTACTCCAATCATGGCACCAACGGCAACCCCCAGACCATATCCAACTTGTCTGCCGGGTTGAAGTCGGTGTCGCTCAATGACCAGCAGCAGAATGAAGTCAACTTGAACTTACTACAGCAACAGCTCCAGAACGAAGCCACCAGCCAACAACAACAGTCCCGAATCACACACTTCTTCCAGAACCAGCCCACCGAGGGCTACACCCTCTTCTCGCACAGATCCGCCCCCAACGGGTTCAAGGTGGCCATCATCTTGTCCGAGCTCAACCTCCCGTTCAACACCATCTTCTTGGACTTCAACAACGGCGAGCAGCGGGCACCCGAGTTCGTCACCATAAATCCCAACGCCCGAGTCCCTGCATTGATCGACCACGTCAACGACAACACCTCCATCTGGGAGCTGGGAGCCATCATCTTGTACTTGGTATCCAAGTACTTGAAGGAAAACGGCGAGTGCACCTTGTGGTCGGACAACTTGGTCGAGCAGTCACAAATCTCCTCGTGGGTGTTCTTCCAGACCTCGGGCCACGCCCCCATGATCGGCCAGGCATTGCATTTTAGATACTTCCACTCTTGCCCCGTCCCCAGTGCCGTGGAAAGATACACCGACGAGGTGAGGAGAGTGTACGGAGTCATCGAGATGGCCTTGGCTGAGAGAAGAGAGGCATTAATCATGGACTTAGATGTCGAGAACGCCGCCGCCTACAGTGCGGGCACCACCCCGTTGTCCCAATCCAGATACTTTGACTATCCCGTGTGGCTTGTTGGAGACAGGGCCACCGTGGCAGACTTGTCGTTCGTGCCATGGAACAACGTCGTCGACAGAATCGGAATCAACTTGAAGGTCGAATTTCCCGAGGTGTACAAGTGGACAAAGTACATGATGAGAAGACCTGCTGTCATAAGGGCGTTGCGCGGAGACTAATCTCGGCTCTCCCACTATTTAACACCGGGCCCTAGCACTCGTGGTCCACTCCTATAGATATCACGTAGTACATGAGTAGATGATATGTATTATTAGGCTTCTTTGGCGTAGTTGTGCTTCGAATCAAGGTATTAGCTTTCGCGTCACGTGACTCGTATACTCATCTCCTGCCTCATCTGGAAAACATCACCTTTCATCTCCACATGTCTGGTGAATTCATATTGGGGCCTGATGCCTTCAAAACAGGCAAGAAGTCGCTCAGGGCATTGATCTCCCACAGCAAAGACACTAATGGTCCAGATTCCCATGAAATGGTGTTTCTCATCATTAATTTGAACGTCCTGATCGCCAAATCCAAAGACTATACCCCCAGAATCATCCCCCTCACACACAAGCTCAGCAAATTGGAAAGCAAATCGGTGCTATTGATTACCAAGGACCCTTCCACGCCATATCGCGAGGCCTTGCAAAAGAAAGACTCGCCCACCGAAGATGTGTTCAACAAGATCTACACCTTGGCCAAGGTCAAGGCAATGTCCAAAGACCCTAAGAAAATATACAAGCTCTTCAAAGAATTCGACATCGTGGTTTCGGATCATCGTGTTCACAAATTTTTGCCAAGAATCCTCGGAGCCACCTTCTACGTCAAGAACAAGAAGGTACCGTTCATGGTGCAAATGGCAAAGCCAGACCCCGATACCAAATTGACAATAACCAAGACAGCGAAGACGGCTCAGTTGACGGATGACCGGTGTGAGCCCAAATATGTCAAGAGCCAGATGAAATCGATTGCAGGAAACACCTACTTCATACCCCCAGTCAACGGCAATTGTTTGTCGATCAAGGTGGGCTATACTTCCTTCTCGGAGAAGGAGCTCATTACCAACGTTAACGACGTATTGCATTACTTGGTGGACGAAAAGTTCCGGCCTGTCGGAGGGTTGTTGAAGACGGTAGACAACATCGGTGGTGTGTATGTCAAGACGGGTGACAGCATCAGTTTGCCTGTTCTTGTTCGGGAGAAGAAAGATGCTGAGGAAGAGGACGGTAGTGACTTTGATTTCTGATGTTCAGGCATGCGTGAACCACTTTATAGAGAATGTACTGCCACCATGGATCATATAGTGCTTGGACCAGCGTAGAACTGATAAGACGTGTGGAGCAATCCTCAGTTCAAACAGGTATTATACCACCTCGGATTCCTAAAAATTCTAACTTGAGGGGAGAATTCCAGGGAGAACGCTATCAGATACATAGTATACATAGAAAGGTTTGTCTATTACCATTCTATTTGATAACTCTATTCACATGTCATACTCTCAATTAGATCGCATAATTGCAACAATTCTGCAAAAACGCACCAATACCAAAAATTACCAAACTGTAGAAGTACAACTTTCTTTCACAATTCACCCATTCAACAACAATAACCAACAACATCAAACCCTCTACTGATTCCATTTCTTCCCTTCCCTATCCATCGAGTCCGACCCAGCAGTTACAGCCATCACGTGGGGGTTCCGCACTGCCCTAGACCCGTCTTAATTCATGCTTAGCCAACTCCCTAGATCGCCACCAACATGGAAGGGGCATCGCAAAACCCCGAACCCTCGGCAAATGCCACCCATACAGACGCCCATGCCACGGCGCATCAGATTGGTGAGAAAATCAACCATTTCGCTGCTCCCGTGGGAGAGTTCATCAACGCATTTCTCCATGACCTTGAAGAGGATGAGATCGAGCAGGTAGAACATTTCAAGTACAAACAAGACTTGGAGCGGAAATTGACCGTCACCTCCATCATCGGGTTGGGAGTGACACTCATGGGGGTTCCCTTCGGAATATCGTCGACGTTGTGGATCACGTTGGTCGATGGTGCCAATGTCACCATCTTATACGGATGGGTGGTGGTGGCATTCTTTTCTTTCTGTGTGGTTCTCAGCTTGAGTGAAATCATCTCCAAATACCCCACCGCCGGTGGAGTCTATCATTTCAGTGCCATTCTCAGCAATGACAAGTACTCCTTGATAAGCTCGTGGTTTACCGGTTGGTTCCTCTTGATAGGCAATTGGACCTACGCCGTCAGCATCATGTTTGCCGGGTCCCAATTTGTTCTCTCCGTCCTAGGACTCAAGGACGTGTATTTCAAGGTGGACATCCTCATTGTTCTTGGAATCTACTACTTCCTTCTCACGGTGTGCGGAATCATCAACTTTAAATTCTCCAAACATCTCGAGAAAATCAACAAAATATGCATCATCTGGTCTATCTACACGGTGTTGGCAATCGACGTGTTGCTTATATTTTTCGCCAAAAAGACCCACTCCATTAAAGACATTCTCACCACGTTCGACAACTCTCGCTCCGGTTGGCCCGACCCCTTGGCATTCATGATTGGCCTTCAAGGTGCCTCCTTTACCTTGACCGGATACGGGATGGTGTTTTCCATGACTGACGAAGTCAAGAATCCCGAGAGAAACATGCCCAAGGGTGCCATCAGTGCAATCCTGTTGTCCTCAGTAATGGGTATCATATTTATTATTCCAATTTTGACCATTCTTCCCGAATTAACGCTATTACTTGACGAGACTCCAGAGGTTATGCCCATTGATCTTGTCTTCAAGATTGCTACTGAGTCATACGTCATATCTTTCTTATTAGTGATCCTTTTGATCGGAACCGTGATTTTCCAGGCCATCGGTTCCCTCACCACCGCTTCCAGAACAACATACGCTTTTGCTCGTGATGGAGGACTTCCTTACAAGGATTACTGGGTGGCAGTGGACTCCGTGGATGACTCCACCGTGCCCAAAAATGCGTTGTTCCTCTCGATGTTGGTATGTGGCATTTTGGCGTTGTTGTCGTTGGTTTCCACCTCTGCATTCAATGCTTTCATGGGTGCGTCAGTTGTGTGCTTGGCGTTGGCCAATGGTATCCCCATCTTGTGTCTAATGTTGAACAAACGTCGCAAGATCAAGGGTGGTGCATTTCGGTTGAGAATGTTTGGCTGGGTAGTCAATGGGTTGTCGGTGGCCTGGGTACTTTTTCTGTTTGTGATCTTGTGTCTCCCACCAATGATTAAGAATCTCACCTGGACGTCTATGAACTATGCCATTATTGTCATCGTCACCTTCGCGATGTTTGCTACGGTGGGATTCCGGGCTTGGGGCATGGGTAGTTTCCATGGACCACAGATTGACACCGACTATTTCGAACTCCACAATTTGGCTGGCAATGAGACCATTGACGATGCCTTTGTCATCGGAATGGATGATGGGGATGATGTGGAAGATGACGCCTCCACCATCACCAAAAAGACCCATCCCATTTCCCCAGAACAGAATTCAGAACTATCTCCACCCGAGCAGCACAACCAGGGCCACCTGAGTTCAGCGACCCTCCAACCACCCCAGAATACGACATGGTCAAATCCATCCGGGGAAATTCCACTGCGACAGAGTAGGTCCAGCAGTGGAACTTCTACCCCCAGCGAAAACGAGGTGCTTTTCGACACTGACACCATAGCCATGCACACCTCCAGCAACGGGTACCTGCGGCTAGACCGCCAGTAAGCCCGATGGCCGGCCCCTGGGCTTTCCCTTCCTTCCCCCATATAGACGTTATAGACAGCCGCTTACGTAAGCACACTCATGCGACCGAAAATTTTGCTAAAATTCACTGATTGCCAGGATATTCTTCCACATCCATCTCCAACCATGTCTGCTGATCACACTAGAGATCCCTGTCCCATCGTCATTTTGAACGACTTTGGTGGTGCCTTTGCCATGGGTGTCATTGGAGGTAGTGTCTGGCACGGCATCAAAGGTTTCCGGAACTCTCCCTACGGTGAGAGAAGATACGGAGCCATTTCCGCCATCAAGGCCAGAGCCCCAGTTTTGGGAGGTAACTTCGGTGTTTGGGGTGGGTTGTTTTCCACCTTCGACTGCACTGTCAAGGCCGTTAGAAAGAGAGAAGACGCATGGAATGCCGTGATTGCCGGTTTTTTCACCGGTGGTGCCTTGGCCATCAGAGGTGGTTGGAAGCACACCAGAAACTCCGCCATCACCTGTGCCTGTTTGTTGGGAGTGTTTGAAGGTGTGGGAATGTTGTTCACCAGAATCAACGCCCAGCCTCCTATGCAGCCAGTGTATGCTGATGAGCAAGCCCAGTTGGCTGCCTAGACCCCGAGTTCCCCATAGCTGTTATCCAGATACCTGCGTCACCGATCGCCTGCATCTGTGGCCAGGATGCCAGTCCTTGTTGAGAGACTCCAGGGCAGATCCGCCCCCGCATGCCATTGCTGTGTCGATGGTTCCTTGTACATATCGAGTGCGGGCACTAATGATGGTGCCGAACTGTGTTGGCCTATAGAATGTATATTATGATGAGAAGTGTAGAGAAGTGAGAAGCCCCCCCAGATGAGATGGACAAATCGACTATTGGAGGATAAATAAACTGTGGATGTAGATGTGATGGTTTCGCAAGGTACCGATTTAGTGAGCATTATAGGTCCGAGACCGGGCCAGAATAAAAAATACGAAATCACATTGCAATTGGGTAAGTGAGAACCTGAGAGAGGCATTCTCAAACTGCAATGTTCTTGCTTCTTTTGTCCTCCTTTTGTCCTTCTTTTGTCTACACATAGTAATCCCTCTCCATTCTCTTCCATTTCTCCTCCATCCACCTCCCATCTCACTACATTCGATTCAGATCCATTTCTCCTCTTCATCTCAATTGCCCTGCGAAGGTTCTTGGCACAGACAAATACCTACACGTCTGCGGGGACTTTCTGCGAACACAAGCATCGGCTTCGAAGAACATCTCATTGCAACTTCTGGCCCCTACTCTCAAGTTCATTTGCTTCTCGTTCTCTCACCACTCCTCCAACTTCTCCCCTCCCTCTGCTCAACCTTGTCTTCCACTTCTCCATCCGCTCCTCTACTTTCCCCGTGACTCACCTATTATTGACCGATTGTCATTGTCGTCTAGTGCCACACGACCGGCCCCTTCGTAATGCCTCTTATTGCACCGCAGCATAATATTTCAAGAATAACCCAACGTTTTTCGTCTGGGTCACCACATTCTCTATGCAGACCGGCCCAGTACCAGACCATGATAACCACCCCAACCAACTCTGTCCACCCTAACTGCCCTCTGCATACCTTCCGTTCCTTGTAGGTCTCACCTAGACCCTGGGACCCACCCTGGCATCTCCCGTCTCCCCCCGGGACCCCGGCCGCCTCCGGGAAGCCCCAAGATCCGCCGCGCACGTGACCAGACACTCCGTGCGTGCTTGTTAAATCAAGCTGTCCACTCCCTATCCTTACAAACATCCCTTCTATTCTCCCCAGGCCTCTCCCCTTTCCGGCCGTTCAAGCCTCCAGTCCGCTCCCAGTGGCCATGTCCTACAACTACAACTTTAACCGGCACAATTCCATTGGGGGAAACTGGCATTTGCCCCCGTTACAGGGGTTCTCCAACGGCGGTAACAATACCTCCTCCTCTACCAATGCCAACGCCGACCCCAACGCCGAAAATTCCCAGCCCCAGATGCACCAGATGCCTGGATTCCGCAATCCGTGGTATTCACCGGCTCAATCCTCCAACGGATCCGCCGGGGCCATGTCCCAGTCCCCTACCAAGAGCCTGGGCATCCCCCTTCTCCAACAGCAACAACACGCCAAGCGGTTCTCCTTTGCCAACCAGCTTCCCACCACGTATGAATATGACCAGCCGGAACAGCTAGCTCCCCCCTATATCCATCCGCCAACGCGTGCCGACAACCCGTTCAACCAGTACTATACCAACCAGGAGGTGTCGTTGGCCGGCAGCGATCGCCGCATGTCTGCCGCAGTGGATACTCCCTACTACAACTCGTACAACTCATATGCGCCCCAGAACTCCTCCAATGCATACCAGACGCAGTATCTCCAGAATCCGCCTCGCCTCGGCCCTCCCTTGGGAGCTGCCAGGAGGTCGTCCGTGGCCTCGGGCAATTACGCCGCCCCTGACTCCAGAGACATCTACTACCCCCCTGCACGGATGGGCCGGTCGCCCCTGATAGTCCAATATCAACAGTACCAGCAATCGCTCCTGCGACCAATCTCCAAGAGAAAGACCGCCCCCAAAGCCCGCAAGATCTACAACAAGCTAGACTTGAAGCCTAAGATACATCATCAGCCCAAGTACCGCCGCTGTTCGGTCAATTCCATCCATATTTCGCCGGTGAATGCGTTGTCGGTGTATCTCACAGAATCGTATAGCATCTGTCAGCCACGCAAATTCCAGTACTCCAAGTCCACAAATCCCAAGAGAGTATTGACCAAGCCGCTGGAGCCAAAGTTCAATAACGGCCATGACAACGAAGACAGCGACTACATCCTCTATGTCAACGATATCCTTGGTACTGAAGAAGGAAGAAAATACATTGTACTTGATCTCTTGGGCTCCGGAACTTTTGGACAGGTAGTGAAATGCCAGAATTTGTCAAATCAGTCGGTTTGTGCCGTGAAAGTCATCAAATCGAAACCGGCGTATTTGAATCAATCACTCACAGAAGTCCGCCTCTTGGAATTCTTGAACAACAATAGTGATGGTAAATCCTTTATTCGCTTATTGGATACATTCATGCATAAAGAACACTTGTGTTTGGTCTTTGAATTGTTGGCGTCCAATTTGTATGAGCTTATAAAGCAAAACCAATTCCAGGGTTTGAACATAAAGCTTGTTAAGCTCTTGACTCGTCAATTACTCGAGGCCATGGCCCAGTTGAAAGGTTTTCAAATGATACATTGTGATCTAAAACCCGAAAATATTCTTCTATGTCAGCCTGACAAACCTGATATCAAAGTGATCGATTTCGGATCGGCGTGTTTTTCTCGTCAAACCATCTACACATATATTCAATCTAGATTTTACCGTTCACCGGAGGTGATCTTGGGGTTGCCTTACACGGAGTCAATTGATATGTGGTCTCTAGGGTGTATTGTGGGTGAGTTATTCTTGGGCTTGCCAATGTTCCCCGGTACTTCAGAGTATAATCAGATTTGGAAGGTGGTTGATATGTTAGGATATCCTCCACGACACATGATTGAAGTGGGTAGAAATTCGTTAAATTTCTTCCGCAAGGCAGAAAATTCCGGAGAAGATGGAAAGGCGGTATACAAGATAAAGACTCACGACGAGTACTGCAAATTCTTGGAGACCTCAAAGGGAAAAGATGCCAATCATGTTGAACAGTCCAACAAAAACTACTTCAAACAACGGATATTAAAGGACATTATAATGAACTACAAATTACCGTCGAAAAAAATGACCAATTCAATGATTGAAAAGGAATGCCAGGAACGTCTCTCATTGATTGACTTCTTGAGCAAGGTGCTTAACTTGAACCCGTTGGAGAGATTGACTCCACAAGAAGCATTGAAGCACACATTTGTTAATGACGTCCGCACCATGGATACCCCCACTGGTTTGGACAAGAAAGACATTAAGGAAGCATGATGTTGCCTGTACACATGCGAGATCGCTCTATCTCAGGCATAACGAAATTGATGTACACAGCATAATATAAACCTCAGTGTAAATGCCTAGTAGATTTTTTGGGTCACGTGCTTCGTCACGTGATAGTGACGCACTAAAGTCAACACCAACCTATATTTTCATCTTCTTCACTTCGAGTGCTGCCTCAACATGAACGTCTCTACCAGTGCCCTTGGTGTTAGAAGAAGAAAAGCGACGTCTCAAAATATAGACGACGAGGAAAATGCTGCGCTTTTGAAGTTGGGGTCCGAGTTTCAGCTCAAGCAAATCACAAACAGTGGAGAGGAAGAACAATTGATTGCGTTGAACTTATCAGAAGCCAGACTTTTGATTAGAGCAGCTTTAAAGGAGAGAAGGAATAAAAATTCCAAGAACAGAGAATTTGAGGAGGAAGACGAAGAAAACGAGAAAGAAGACGAAATAGAAAATATGAACTTAGCAGGGCCTAATTCCAACGAAATAATGCACAAAACTTTGAATTACTTGTCAACCTTCGCCAGATACAAGAACTCGTCATCGACCGAGACGGTAGAAAAGTTATTGAATGACTTCAGTGCCCTGGTTTCCGAACCTTTGCATCCTTTCGAGTTGGCTCAGTTGGGAACTCTTGAGTGTGAAGATGCCGAAGAAGCCAAGTCCTTAATTCCCAGTCTTTCCAACAAAGTATCGGACGTGCAATTACAGTCTTTGCTTACTGAATTAAGGAAGTACCAAACCTTGTCGTAATCGGTCAGTGTCTTCGAATTTGACTAGTCCACAACTAAACCTAACGAAAATTGTACCAGATTTGAGTGCAACAAGCTTCACTTGTGATAACACAATAGAACCTGTTCGCCACTTAGGCTTATTGGCCAAACCATCGAATGCCATCTCGTAATCCAGAGCATCTCTATCTCTATATGTACTATAAATCCAAGCTTACATGCAGTACCTACAGTAGGTTCCGCTCATCGCTAATTGTTCACCTTCTATCAACACTCTAGTAGTGCGTTATGGATGAAGAATACGATGAATTCGGTAACCTAATTGGGGATCCCTTTGATTCCGATGCAGAGTCTTCGACGAGCTCCATAGTTAGCAAATCAGAATTTCCTGAGGATGAAAACAGCGATGATGAACATCAACAGGCACAATCTCAAGCACTTATTCAACACGAAAACAACACCTACGATCCGGAGATCACATACGCTTCAACTTTTCTGGATTCCAATGGTCCTGTAATTACCCCCAAGGTGGAAAAGAATATCAAAGTAGAGATTGACCAGTCCAAATTGCCTCCATTGTCATTCAAGTATGAATACCTCAGCTCACTAGCTAGTGAATTGCCATCTAGAATCAGAAACCTTTGTATTGCTGGTGGTCTCCACTCCGGTAAAACGTCATTTGCTGACCACTTGATTTACCTGACCTACTCTACTCTTCCCTACATCTCAGATGTCAAACCAACCAGAATCTTGGATAACCACAAATTGGAAATAGCAAGAGGTGTTACGATCAAAGCTTCCCCTATAACCCTCTTATTGCCAGACCTCAAGCAAAAGTCTTGGGTGTTCAACATCCTCGATACTCCAGGACACTTTAACTTTTTCAATGAAACAAACTCCTCGATAAATCACGTCGAAGCTGTTGTGTTGATACTCGACATAACCGAGGGGTTTGGTCCTCGAGACAAGCAAATTGTCTCTAGAGCAATTCTAAAAAACAAACCAATTGTGCTAGTGATAAACAAAATTGACAAGTTGATTTTGGAGTTGAATTTACCAGTTAATGATTCAGTGTTCAAGATCAAATCTATACTCGACGACGTTAATTCTTTCATATCTAATCACCAGCTCTACGTCCAATATCAGCACAAAGACAGACCATTGCTTCCTAGCTTGAATAACGTGATTTTTGCTTCTGCGGCGTTTGATTTTCATTTCACTTTATTGAGTTTTGCTCATTTGTATGTCGAAACCCATAATGTGAATTTGAATGTTGAACAATTCGCTAAAAGATTATGGACGGATTCGTATGACGCGGTAAACAACAAGTTTACTAAGAACACAAAACTTCCCTCTGCATTTGAAACCTTTGTCTTGGAACCAATCTACAAAGTTTTCACCCACACATTAACCTCTAGTGTGAATGATTCAAAGTTGTCTGAATTACTCTGGAACAATTTTGGAATTAGATTAACCAAACAACAATTCAAGCAAGATCATAAGAAATTATTAAAAGATATATTTAGAAGCATATTTGGTGAGTTCAACGGGTTTGTTGAAACGTTGAAAGATATAGAGGCTCCTATAGCACCTCAATTTGAATTCCCCCAGATTTTTGCCAAGGTCATTTCGTTGATCGAAGCTCCAGATACCTTAAAATTCTCGGCCTTGGTTAGAATATACAAGGGAACCTTATCTGTCGGCCAACAAGTTAAGGTAATAGGTGAGAACTTTGAAGAGGACGATGAAGATTTGATAGTTGAATCAATTGAGAATATATTTATTCCTGGAGGAAGATACAAAGTACCGGTATCACAAGCGGGGCCAGGTACCATAGTTATAATAGATGGGATAGACTCTATTATAACGAAAAGTGGTACTATCTTGGAGAAAACAATTTCTAATGAACAGATTAAACAAATTTTCAAGAGAGAATTCGAAATCCCAGCATTAATACTGGAGAAAATATCAAATCATGAAAGCCTGCATGATAAATCTGTATTCAAAGTGGCCATTCAGCCAGCCAATCCTTCTGAATTACCAAAACTTCTCCTGGGGATCAGGAATGTCAACAAATCCTACATTTCATGCCACGTCAATGTGGAAGAAAGTGGAGAAATTGTTCTCTACGCACCTGGTGAATTGTATTTGGATTGCATTTTACATGACCTAAGGTTTTATTTCACAAATGATATCGAACTCAAAGTAAGCGATCCAATGACAAAATTCAGCGAAACAATTATCAATACTTCAGCCGCTACAATTTCCACTTCAACAAAATCTGGAAATAACAAGATCTCAATCGTAGCTGAACCAGTGGCCGACGAAAAACTCAGTCGATTTATTGAGGCAGGTAATCTTGACTTAGAGCAGCCAGTTAGATTGATTTCTAAGATCTTCAGAAGTGAATTCGGATGGGATGCCTTGGCAGCTAGATCCGTTTGGGCTTTTGGCCCTGATGACAATCAATGTCCGAACATATTGATGGACGATACATTAGAAGCGGAAACAGACAAGGGATTGCTTTACAAAGTCAAGGATTCCATCTCTCTAGGGTTCAAGTGGAGCATCAATGAAGGTCCTTTGTGCAATGAACCCATTAGGGGAACCAAATTCAAAATATTAGATGCAATTATCAGTGCATCTGAGGCACAGAGATCAAATGCCCAAATAATTCCCATGACAAGAAGAGCCTGTTACACTGGGTTCTTGACAGCAACACCTAGGTTAATGGAGCCCATCTACACCATTTACGCAACATGCACGGAAAAATGCATTCCAATTATTGCCAAACTTTTGGAAAGTAGAAGAGGTTACCTATTGAGAGATAGTCCTATTGCAGCCACTGCTCTCTACAGAATCGAAGGAATGGTGCCTGTTATCGAATCAGTTGGATTGGAAACAGATATTAGGCTCCATACACAAGGACAAGCCATGTGCTTCTTCGACTTTTCGAAATGGGATATTGTACCAGGAGATCCTTTAGATCAAGATTGCTACTTGCCAGTACTAAAACCAGTTCCCAAAGAATCCTTGGCGAGAGATTTCGTTACAAAGACAAGAAAGAGAAAGGGAATGACGGGAGAGATTTCCTTGCAAAAGTATGTTGATGAGGATTTATATCAAAAATTAAAAGACAGTGGAGTTCTTTAACGGCGGATTTCGTGTATTATATACACTTCACTATACATAGTAACTACTCAATTCGACGTCTTTTGGGGTCCGAATACATCTTCCCATCAGCATTGAGATCGTCTAAGGTTGCTCCAGATCGTATGCTGTCTTTGATTCTATTATATTGGTCGATGAAGTTGTGTCTGACAGTAATTAGAAAATCAAGTGAAAGTGGAATGGATTCCGGATCACTGCTATTAGCTCTGAGTGTAATATATGATTCAATGAAGTCGTTCACGGTTATTTCCTTTGTGTACTTGTCATTTTCGTGAATAGTCAAGTCGTTCAACTGTGGCACTCGAAGTGAGAGTTCTTGGTTTGGGGGTACTGGTTCTAGCAGATTATCCAAGCGTATCATGGCAAAAAAGCTCTCTATGCTCAAACTTTTCACTCTGTCCGTACTGTAATGGGATTCATGCATTGAAAACTCGAAGGTTGGGACTCCCCGTTCGGGAAGAAATTTGTATGAGGATCCAAACACCGTAATAGTTAGCTCAATTTTGGGTTCTGCATCATGGTACTCGTCCTCCAACTCTTCTAGGTTTTCAATGTCATCCTCACTTTCGATATCTATAATGCCTGTGGCGTGTGTGGAGTTGCTGATGTCGTTGTTGTCAATTGCGGAAACATCTTGCCTTGAAAGAGGGGAAGATGTGGAGGAAGAACCGGTCCCTAGATCGTCTTCAATATAGTCATCGATTATCGTTTCGGCATTGAATACATATTCTTGGTTGGTAGAATCATTATGATTGTCGTCGGTTTCGAAATGAAGTTCATCCTTGGGTTCAGTTACACCGGTTAATTGATCCGTTTCTTTAGCCGCTTCGTCTTTGGCTGCCCTTATGCCATCGGTTTCTAGTTCATCCTCAAGAGGCGGTGTATTATGCAAGTCTTCTGAGGGTTTGCTGTTATGGTCTTCCGTTATTTCAGTAGCGGCAGTCTCTTCATGTGATGTTTCCACGAGCTCATCTTGTTCTCCAAATTCTGTCAATTCATCCTGGAATATTTCGAATTCTCCGTTATCATCACTATTGCTATTTCTATTGGTGCCATTTGGCTCTCCATTGACACCAGAAGCAGGCTGTCCATCCTGGTCCATACTTACCTAATACTTACCGTGTATACTCACTGTGGTAGAAAATGTTTATAGCTACCGCAACGATGCGTGTAATTTTCATATCGCACTACTTGCATTATCTATTTTATATTTGTACACAACAAGACTATGGAGCCCACACTTTGAAAGCTTGTGGAGTTTTCAAGGAAAGAGGCTTGAAATCGTCATCATTAGAAGCAGCTGTGGAAGTATCGGTAGTTTTGTCGGTGCTGGAATTGTTGTGGGCATCGCCATTGGCAGCAACTGCGGAAATACTGGTTAAGGAGTGTCTAGTAGGCTTGTACAACAAAGACTTGGCTTCAGAAAGCAAGTTGGAAATGCTTGAGATCTTGCTGTCCTCAGAACCGGCGGCAGCTTCGATCAAAGAAATAGCCTCGTCCAACTTCTTAGAGATGTCGATAGTCGACCTGGTGAGTGCCAATCTATCAATAAACACTTCTTCTTGTTGCTTGGCCAAATGCTTTCTTTCGTGTTCATATATCTTCTCCAATTCCTCAACCTTGTTGAGCTTGAGGTCGATCTTTGACAACTCATGGTTTATTATCGTAGAACTCAACTTCTGCATTTCTCTTTCTTCGTAAGTAGCGAACAAATGACTCCGCGCTCCCACTATCCCGAGAGTATTGGTGATTATATCCTTGTAGCCATCGGGTGACAGGGTATCTTGATTTGGGATTTCTGCTTCAACCAGAACTTCCTTGTGAGTTCCATTCTGCAAGCCAGATTCACTGCTCTCACTATTTCCATTGGTTTCACTATCTGAATCCTTTGATTCCTCTTTGACGGCTTTAGAAACATCATCCTCTGATTTAGTTTCCGTGTTCTCTTCTTTCGATGCTTCCTTCTCCTGTTCAGGCTTCTTACCATACACGGATGCAACCTTTTCTGCAATCTTTTCATCCATCACCTTGGATGCATTGGCCGATGCTGCCTTGGCAACATCACTGTCAACTAACTGTGTCATGAATGTCAAATTGCTCAAAACTGGGTTGTCTGTTGAGCTAACGGGAAAATTAGGGGCATATTTTAATAATTTCAACACATCGCTATTAGAGCTATCGTTGAATGGATGGAATTTGTCCTCAATTGGTACCTTTAAGAACTTCAATATACATTGCTGAGGAGTCTTTCTGGTACCAACCTCTTCGGCGATTTTGAACCAGTCATTTTTATGCTTTTTGATTCCCAAAATCAATTTGGAAACCTCTTCAGACGACCATCCATCATTTTGTTTTTTGGATATTGGTTGAGCATCTCCATCTGAAGAAGCGCGCTTCTTCTCTAATCTTGAACTTCCATTACTGGGAGTATCTTCGGTAGTACCTGTGCTAACTGCTGCATCTCCCTCTATATTTAATAATTTCTTTAATTTGCCAATATCAATTCTGTCTGGAGCAGGTTTGAATGTATCAAATGGGAATAATCCACGAGGGGTGTCGTATTTTACGTTGTAGTCACCGGTGTACGGCAAACCAACCAGTTGACCATTTGGCAATTTTTCAACAGCATAACCTGGTTTGAATTGTGGCCGAACTTGATAGTTTATCAACCCCCATTTGTTTAAGAATCTGTGAACTCTCATAATGGTACCAACGTCTCCAACTAAATTACGACGACAAGAAGTAAGGGTCAAGAACTCATTGGGGTTAAGCCTGTAGGCATTGATCATGAAGTTACGGTAATTGACGTAGATTTTTGGAGATTTGGATGGATGTTCAGTATTGAAGAATTCAGGCAAAGACTCTATTTCGATTTGATGAATCTTCCGCATGTTGAACCAGCTAGCATATGATGGAATGACGATTACATGCGTTTGTTTGACTTTATTTGACAAATCCTCTTGGATATCTACCTCTGGCTCTTGCTCTAGGTCTTGCTCTTCATCGACTCCCTTGTCATTGTCACTTTCATTATCATTGTCATCTTCATCATTGTCTTGGGTGGCGATATTCAACGCGGTTGGAAGCTCGGAATCGTCCTTAGACTCAATTTCAGGCACCTTGCCGGTTGTTTCTTCTGCTTTGAGTTCCGTATCTGCCGTCTCGGTTTTTGGTTCTTCTTTCTCGACATCATCGTGTTGCTCTCCGGTTTGAGTGGTTTCAGCTGATTTGTTTTCAGATTCTGCCTCGTCGTTTGTGGATGCTTCCAGGTCGTTGTCATCTTCTTTGCCATCGTCTTTATCATCGGCTTCTTCAGAAACGGCATCGGCGTCCTTCATTTCTACGTCTTGGCTGTCTTCGTCTTTAATTTCTGCCAGACTTTCATCGACTTCGCCGTTGGGAGAGTCGGCCGTTTCTTCGGCCGACTTTTCATCCAGCTTGTCTTCGTTGGACGCGTCGAAGTGGGCGTTGGCCATTTCAGTGTCTTGGTTGTTTCCGTCATAAAGCAAATCAGCTAGTATGTCGTCGCCAAAGTCCTTTGGCTCTTGCGACTCCTCCTTGGACGCATTTGGGGCGTCTGCGATGGGCGACTTGTCGGAAGGGCTTGCAGCGACGTCGGCAGCATTGTCGTCTTCCTTGTCGCCAAAGTCAGTGAAGGCGTTGATGTCGGAGTCGTCTTTGGCGACGTCGTCGGCAGCATCGACCTGGTCCTCCTGGTCCACTTGGTCAAGCAGGTCAATCCCGTCGAACTCGAGGGGCAGGCCGGTGTCGTCAGGGAGGTTGTCTTGGATGTTGTCTATGCTCATGGTGCCGAACTGGAGCCAATCAATTTATAATACAAAATTCCCGATCCTATGGTACAATTACAAGCAGGCACGCCGGGCAAACGAATGCAATTATCGGGTGGTGGACGGTGGAGGTCGCGTTGTGCTTGAGGGTGTGGAAGGGTTCAGACTGCTAGGTGGACGAGTGTGGGGAGGGACGTACACGTGAGCGCAGGTGGAATGGTGGATGATAATGTACAGACCGAGGGGCGTTCTACCTCAGTCGAAAATGGATGATTGACTGATAGGCGGGGGCACTGAGTCGAAGGTGTGTGGTGCTGGTAAGGATTGTTGTCATTTTTTTGTTCACGGTGCTAGGTGGCGCACGACCGGGCTTGGTGAGGAAGACACGGTAGGAGAGGAGGATGGCAGAATATGGTCAAGACGGGGAGGAAGCAGTGAAGTAATGACAGCGAAATGAATTAGAGGACTTTGTAGTTGATTGTGGCCAAAGAACGGGCGATTTGGGGGCTGGGGGTGAACCGTGGGGCTGGTGTTGTGGCCGTGAGCTGTGGGCGCCGGATGTAGAGGGAGTCTGGGACGGGGAGGAGGAGGTTTCTGGAGGTAAGGGAATGGGGGATGGAGGCAGTGGCTCGGGAAAGAGAAGGGGCTCCCTTAGATAGGAAGCGTTGTGGCAGGTGAGACAGGCATTATGTCTGAATCTATCAGAGCCCTTTCTGCGGTGGCTCGCATCGAGCACTCCCAAGAAGCAAAAGAAGACATGCACAAGCACCCAAGAAATCGCCTCCCAACGGACGAGGCTACACTACACACGGGAATCGCCCGGTTAAGATCATTATACGGTTCCGAGGCTTGTTAAAATTAAATTTGAATGCATGGAAGGATTGCGCAGGAGTGGGTTCCAAGACGGGAAGTGGAACGCAGCAATACCTTGGCCCCTCCTGGCCCGATTTGGCCCGATTTGGCCACCAATGCTGGCCAATACAGACGTTGATGGATTGTGTTTCCTGTTCAAGATGGGCCAACCCCGAGATTTCGGCATTGGGGGCCTTTGGGGAGGCGCAATTGCGGCCTCTCCACTACTGCGGCAGAGAGGGCGTTCTCAGGAGACAACTGAAGCCCGAGAAGCCCCAGAAGTCCCCGAAACCTACAATGGCCGGGGTAATTCCCACTCCAAGGGCACAATGCGTGGAGTTATGGCCACAGAGACCCGAACACAATGCTGGCGAGGACCCCTCCACTGTAGGGGAGGTTGTGGGGCGGTGTGGAACTGCGGAAGCCTGTGGATTGTGGAGTAAGGAATATGCCCAGCTCACAATTGAATTGCGCCAATTCCCAAATTACCAAATTACCAAATTACCAATTTCCCAATTTCCCAATTTCCCAATTTCCCAATTTCCCACTGGTGGGGACATTAATGCTCGGGCATTTTGCCATAGTCTATTCTCGCCTGGAAGGTCGGCACCCCAAGCTGCCTCTGCCCAAGCCGAACCCGTCCTTGGCAGGCTCTCGGGAGAAGCAGTTACGGAATCGGGGCAGGAAACGGGAATTTCTTTTTGGGGGTGCACAGTGAAACTGGGGGGGAAGGGCCCGATCTGGCGGAACCAGGGAACACGCTCCAACTGCCGGCTCAAGCCACGTAGTCATCGCTACCCCGTGACAGACAAATCCGTGGTATCCTCAAAAACCTTGTTCCTGTGCATATTCGACGCGGCCCCAGAGAGTGCGGTGTCAGATGAAATCCCACAGATAAACCCGGTATATTTCCCAGTATCTATTTGTCTGTCGGTAATTTACTACTCTATAATGTCCTGTCTCTATTTTTCCTCTCTACAGTGCACCCTGACCTCGCATTTGCTCTCTCTCCACGGCAGATTTAACAAAAAGGCGGAGTTTTCCCGTGCTGACTTCATGGGATGGCCCCGATAACGATCTGATGCAGTGTCGCACCATGACACCATACTGCAATTGGATGCAATCCCCGTCGATTCACGGGAATGTCTGGTTTGGAGTGGCAAGCGCTTCGGTATTTTTGCCCTCCATCCTCTCCCCACGGCCCGAGCATGCATCTGTTCTCGTTCAAATCCACGGTGGGGTCCAATGCATCACTGCAGTGTTTCTAAATCCTCGTAGACAATCATTCGTGTTCGCACGGATTCTGGGTTCTCCCCTTCTCGGCCCCCTGGCCCGTAGGCAGCCTGAAATGTGTGACTCGGATCAGGGCTATGAGAACCTCGATTTCTCACCTCTCTCCCGCCCATAGTACGTCCCCACATCATCCACACTGGTGCTACTAAACTACACCTCCATCGCACTCGGTGTATTTGTTATCGCACGTGATCTATTAGGGCACCAGCCCTAACTGCGCGGCGACACAAAACCTCCCCCCTCCGACAGTCGCACAGTTTGGTTAGGGACTTAAAAATTTTCAAACCTGTAGCTAAAAAGTTCTTCTACTACTCTTTTTACAAAGATCAACATCAGCAAAAATGGTTCGTTACGCTGCTACCCCATCTAACCCAGCCAAGTCTGCTTCTGCTCGTGGTTCTTACTTGAGAGTCTCTTACAAGAACACCAGAGAGACCGCCCAGGCCATCAACGGCTGGAAGTTGGAGAGAGCTCAAAAGTACTTGACCCAAGTCTTGGAGCACCAAAGAGCCATCCCATTCAGAAGATACAACTCTTCCATCGGCCGTACTGCTCAAGGTAAGGAATTCGGTGTCACCAAGGCCAGATGGCCAACCAAGTCCGTCAACTTCATCCAAGACTTGTTGACAAACGCTCAATCCAACGCCGAGGCCAAGGGCTTAGATGTCTCCAAGTTGAAGATCTCCCACATCCAAGTCAACCAAGCTCCAAAGCAAAGAAGAAGAACTTACAGAGCCCACGGTAGAATCAACGCCTACCAATCCTTCCCATCCCACATCGAATTAACCTTGACCGAGGAGGACGATGTTGTCGAGAAGGCTGAAGAATCCAAGAAGGTCAGATTGAACACCAGACAAAGAGGTAGATTGGCCCACCAAAAGCGTTTAACTGCTGCTTAAATGTGTTAATTTCTAAATAAGTAATACACAAGTAACGAGAACCATCTGTGGTTGGGGCATCTCTATGTACATTTAATACACACTCTTGGAAGCGCTACGTAGAAGCGAATATGGGGGGTTAAGATAGTGACACGGACAGTCAGTCGATTGCTAGACACATGCTGTCGTGAAATTTACAACTTCATCGCGTTCACCGTTTCTATTCGCGACATATTGAATGTCGCGCACGACATATTTCCTATACATTTTATAAAGGTTTCATAAATGACAAGCCATGGGAAGGAGACCTACTAAATTGATACAGCATAACCCTAAGAAGTATTTCTAACACTCCTGTTAGATTTTCCCGTAGCCACTGTTCCCTTCAGTTCCATTTCAGTAACCACATCGTTGCCTTGATTACCTAAGCGGCCTGCACACACTCAACCAATGGAGGTGCACTAAATTAAAAGACAACGGAAAATTCATTTCAATACTACATATCCAAATCTATCAATCATCATGGGTGGTCAAGGTCCAAAAACTTACATGGGATGGTGGGGACAGCTCGGTTCTCCAAAGCAAAAGTACATCACCTCCTTCACTGTCTCTCCATTTGCCACTAGACCATTGAAGGGTGCTTTGTACAACGCTGTTTTCAACACCTTCAGAAGAACCAAGAACCAGGTCTTGTACGTTGTCCTTCCTGCTGCTATTGTCTGGAACGTCTGGACCAACGCCAGAGACTACAACGAATTCTTGTACACCAAGGCTGGTAGAGAAGAGTTGGAGAGAGTCAACGTCTAAATGATATAATCACAAGGGTACTCTATCCAGTACGATGCATGAAGACGAGCCAGACTATAGCCACGCCATAGTGTTGACTCCTCTAATCATTGGCATGTCATTACATAGGTCAATCGATATTGTATTAGATTAAATGTAGAGTCTACGTCAATTGTTTACCACGGGAAGGTCTACTTGGATCTCTTGTACACCTTGGCAAGGAATGCACTCAATACCTCCTTCTTCAACCCGGTGGACTCGTCGATCAGGTCAATCTTCTTTCTCAAGTCGGCAACAACCGTCTCCTCGTACTCGTAGTAGATCTTCTCGATGCCCAAGTCCTTGAACAACTTCTTGCAGACGGCTTCGGACTCGTCATCCTTTTTACCGTAATTCTCGTCCAAAACCTTTCTTTGTTCTGGAGTAACGTGCAACAACGCCTGGTTCACCACCCAAGAGCACTTGTTGTCTTTGATATCGGTACCGATCTTTCCGATTTGTTCTGGGGTGCCGAAGCAGTCCAAGAAATCGTCCTGGATCTGGAAGTACTCACCCAATGGGATCAAGATGTCGTGGACCTGCTTCAAGTCGGAATCTCTGTTGATACCGGTCATGTGCATGGCCAAGGCAACAGGCAAGTAGAACGAGTAGTAGGCGGTCTTGAAGATGACAATAAACGAGTGCTTGTCCAAGGAGAACTTGTCCAAGTCCACCACCTCTTCATCGGCGGTGACCAAGTCCAACAATTGGCCCAATTCGGTCTGGAAAGTCACGTCGTGGAACAACTCCAACAAGTGGACGTAGTACTTGTCCTCGCGGAAGTACTTCTTCAACAACATGTACAACGCTCCTTCCAACATGAACGAGTCGTTGATGGCAATGTTTCCCACGCCTTCCACCAAGTACCAGCAGGAATGGCCTCTTCTGGTCTTGGACTGGTCCATGATGTCATCGGCAACCAAGAAATACGCCTGCAATAACTCGATGGCCCATCCCAACACGGCCACCTTCTTGTATTCGGCATCACTCAACTTGTCAGCAGTGGTGTTGTTGAGAATGGCGTAGGTGTCCACAACGGACAAACCACGGTTCAACTTACCACCTGGGGTGTTGTAGTACAAGTTCTTGTGGAACCACTCGATGGCCGCAGGGGGCATCTTGTAGTCAACCAAGATTTGTTTCAAATCATCGGCGAGTTCGTCAAAGAGGTCGATAAATCTTTGCTTGGACATTCTGGAGGTTAGTGAAAAGTGATGATTCGAGATATACGATCGCAAAAATATAACGCGGTGTCGTGTGGATACGAGATATCTCTGTACCAGTTGACAGAGCAAGACTAGACGAAAGTGGTAGCGAGAAGAAATCGTGGCACGTGTATCTATGGAGTGCCCTAGATAGGTATTATATCCAATTAGCCCAGGGTATGGCGTGTTGGCTCGACAACTGGGGCATAGGAGAATGGAAATTTTCCAGTACATATTTCCGTTTCTCGCGTTGCCTTTTAGGGTGAAAATGATCAAACTCATCTTGTAGATAAAAATGGCTAACCAGTGGTTATAATATTGGCATTTTTGACCATGTGCATTGTCTTAGGGGTGAAATAAATATTTGCACCCGAATCGTAAATTTCCAACTTTTCATCTTTTATTAAATTATTATCTTTAGGAATTTCATGGATTAAGAGAGGTCGAGAATGTTGCTTTGCTCAGTTTCTAAACATCCTCTATAACTACTGGACACCTCACCCATCCATGAATCTGCCGAAACTTCTTTCCCTACTTGCTTCGAATAACATATGTCTATTAATACACTAATTTCTGGAACGCTTGCTCTTGCCTGGTCTAGGAGCCTTGCCCTTCGACTTTCTGTTGGAGAAACCACTGATATCAGCAGAAGAGGTAGCATCATTCTTTCTAGAACCTCTCTTTGGACCACCGAAACCGTACTTCGAGTTCTTGGCAAGTCTCTTACCGTTAGGCTTGTGTCTCTTGTTGTCTCTGCCGTCTCTATCGTCACGAGTGGCTTCCTCAAGAGCAATGTCGAAGTCATCCTCTCCGGTCATGTCAGCAGCACCTCTCTTCTTCAAGGACTTTATCTTGTCCAAAGTCTCCTTCTTCTGCTTGGCTCTCTCTTGAAGAGTGGCGTTTTGAACTTGCTTACCGAACTTCTTCAATTGTCTTTGCTTCTTAGCTTCTTCGGAGGCCTTCTTGTCAGCAGCTTCCTTCAACAACTTAGTCTTCAATTTGTCCATATGCTCGTCACTCTTGACCATTTCGGCAAAGTAGTCAACTGGTCTGGAGAATGGGATCTTCATTTTCAACAAGGTGCTTCTGGCTTGCTTGACAGCATCCAATCCCTGCTTGTAAAATGCTAATTCTCTTTCAGTGTCATCGTAAATGTCCTTTATGGCTGTTTCGGTCTTCTCGTCACCGGTAACAGTATAGTGTTCAACGAAAGAATGCTTGGCCCATGGCAACTCTATACGTGCAAGAGAATCCCTTAATGCAGCAGTGTTATTTATGGTTAATTTAGTGTGAGGAACGACGTCGGCATCGGAGTCAAGTTCCACATCCGACAATGGAATGTCTTCCTGTTCTTGCTCAACGTCTTGTTCGTCATCTTCAGCTTCTTCTTCTTCTTCTTCTTCTTCTTCCTCATCGCTGTCTTCGCCATTTATGTCACTTTCACTCTCACTGGCAGCCAACTTCTCGAAGTCCAACTCCTCATCTTGCTCGTCTTCGACATCTTCTTCGGCTGAATCTTCTCCGGCAGCCTCCTGTTGCTCGCGCTGCAACTTCTTCAACTTTCTTTGTTCCTTCTTGGACAAAGTTGCACTCTCGTACTCATTCTTCTTGGTGGTCTTGGTCTTCTTTTCCACCACAGGCTCGGCCACATCAGGTATCACCGGTTCTTCCTGCGACTTTTTTGGTTTGGCCGTTTTGACCTTGGGATTCTCGAAAACCTCCTTGTTCTTGAAGTTCTTCAATTGTGTCTTCAATAATCCCCCTTTAGCCATGATGTATTATTGCTTGAGAAGTATCTGAAGAGAAAAATTTAGAGTACGCGATGGGGAGATGGCTGATTGATGTGTGCACTACCCACTATCAATAATGGAACCAGATACAGATACCAAGACAGGGTCATGGTATTTGAGTACTATGAGAGACTAGCTCTTGACTTCGTAGTCCACATCATTGAGAAAAGTTTTTCCAGCGCCATATCGCCACCATCTGCTCAAACAACTGTAGTAATTTGTGTCTATCGTCTTGGTGATGAAATCCCCCTTCTCCAACGCCTTGCAAATGCATCTTTTGGCAGAAAGAACGTCGACCGAAGACGGACACGACATATATGGGGGATGGTAATATCCGATGTCCTCAAAATGGTGAATGCTATTTTTGTCTGCCAATAAATTCAAGGCGATGGAATGCACTGGTGCGTCGCCCCATCTCTCGTAGTAGAAGCCTCCCGTAGAGTCGAGGTAGTCGAAAAAGGTGTTGTAGGCTTCGGAACGGAAGAAATTGAGGTTTGCAATCTCGAAATTGGACCAGAAATGGCAGAGATTGTACGAGGTGTTGGACTCGATGGTGGGAACCCACATATTCAAATCGGGCTCAAAGGTGGTGATATACTCCAAGGAGTTGTTCGGATGGATCAATTGGGGATATTGTTTCATGAACTGCTCCACCGTCTGCCAAAGAGTTGGAATTGTGTTTTCGTACTCATGAATGGCGATGATGAAACCATAGATCTTGTTCTTGGTCCGAAGAAGCGTGAAAGGATCATACTGGAAGTCACACATGTACTGGACATCGGGCTCCACCCTGAAGTACCAATCGTAGTTGTCGAGCCGCTTTTGTTTGTAGAAGTAGCCGGAATTGAAGTGGCACATATTACGGTAGGAGCGAAGCCAGCCATAGATCACACCCTCTTTGCCTGCTTTATGCAAGCTTGCTTGTAATTTCAATTCGTCAATGAATGATGGAGGTTCCCAGTCATGTTCCGGTATCAACTCGTAGAACGTCTCGCTGGAAGCCATCAATGTGGTCTGTTCAATGAACTCGTCCGTGAACGGCACATCGTTCATGAACACCCAAGGATAGCGATAATCCTTGTTGAACCGGTCTTCCAAGGATCGAATGGATTCGACTGCTCCCTTCAAGTCCAGATTGCGGGCAAGCATCACCAAGGTGGCGTTTTCCACCCCGATCTTGGTTCTGTTACGGTATGGAATCTTCGGGAGGAGATAAGAATTGGTAGCCAATTTGGGCAGGCCCTTCTTCATGGAGTCGTATACTTTGGGCCCATGGGTGCTGTCGACATGAAGAGGGTACCAGTAGTATAGGAGACTAAGCACAGCCGCAAGCAAGGCTAGAAGGGTCCGCAAGGCTGGCATCGTGTGGATCAATGTAAATGTAGAAGTCGCGAAAACTTCTTAGCTTAACTTCGAGCCACACAGAAGGGAGGGACAAATGGCTCAAAATAGGTGCAAAAAAGGAACAGGTTGCATAGGAAGGGGAGGTTGGCTAGATGGTTGTAGCTGGAGCTTGAATAACTATAATTGTGAAATGCTATGCATGAGGTGTAGTCTTGTAGTGTGATGTGAGTGAAAATATGGAAAATCTGCGAAATTGCGGAGAAATTACAAGTGAGAGAACAACTGGGGAAAAAATTTTAGATAAGGGGAAGCGATCTCTGATAATACAGAGCAATCATCCTTACAGCGACTCTTTTCCATGTTCCTCCAATTCAATGCCTCGGCTCGAAGTTTCCGATTTTTCAGCCAGAAATGGTCGCAAAATTTCTCCCAGATCTCGAAAACAAGTCCAAAAATTCCACACACAGCACCAAAAAAAACGACAATTCAGCACCTTTTGACTCTTCCAGACGATCTACTCCATCAGCACCTTCTTGGCCCCCCTTCCTTCCTTGGTCTCTATCACTAACTACCGCAGCCACTCACACTCCGCGCACCACGTGACCGCGAACCATCCAATAACGTTCCGGCAAATGCAATTACATATAACGAAATTTTTTTGTACAACAAGCAGCCAACTATTGATTGTCTAGAGCAAAAGACCCAACCCCTCTAGTGTATCAAGCGTCAAAGTTCTCCAATGCTCCGTTCCAACTTGAGGATACCATTGAGAAGGTTGGCCACTAGTGCCGACCCAGCAGCCACCCCCAACCGTGTTTACGGCGGTTTGAAAGATCAAGACCGGATTTTCCAGAACGTCTACGGCAAGTACGGCCATGATTTGAAATCCGCCCAGAAGATGGGTGACTGGTACAAGACCAAAGAAATCATAGTAAAGGGAGACAAGTGGATCATCGATGAGATGAAGAAGTCTGGATTGAGAGGAAGAGGAGGTGCAGGATTCCCCTCTGGTCTTAAATGGTCTTTCATGAACCCTCCCGGATGGGAAAAGAACCCCGGTCCTCGTTACTTGGTGGTCAACGCCGATGAAGGTGAACCAGGTACCTGTAAGGACAGAGAAATCATCAGAAAGGACCCCCACAAGTTGGTGGAAGGTTGTTTGGTGGCCGGCCGTGCCATGAATGCCACTGCCGCCTACATCTATATCAGAGGTGAGTTTTACAACGAAGCCACCGTCTTGCAAGGTGCTATCAACGAGGCATACAAGGCAGGCTTCCTCGGTAAGAATGCCTGTGGCTCTGGATACGACTTCGATGTGTTCATCCACAGAGGTATGGGTGCCTACATCTGTGGTGAAGAGACCGCATTAATCGAGTCCATTGAGGGTAAGGCCGGAAAGCCAAGATTGAAGCCCCCATTCCCTGCCGGTGTCGGTTTGTTCGGTAGACCTACCACCGTTGCCAACGTCGAGAGTGTTGCTGTGGCCCCAACCATCGTCAGAAGAGGTGGAGACTGGTTCGCTTCTTTCGGACGTGAGAGAAACCAAGGTACCAAGTTGTTCTGTATTTCTGGACATGTCAACGAGCCATGTACCGTTGAAGAGGAGATGTCGATTCCATTGAAGGAGTTGTTGGAGAAGCACTGTGGCGGTGTCAAGGGTGGATGGGACAACTTGTTGGGAGTCATTCCCGGAGGATCGTCCGTGCCTGTGATGACCAAGGACGTGTGTGACAACGTGTTGATGGACTACGATGCCTTGAGAGACGTGGGTTCCGGTTTGGGAACTGCTGCTGTCATTGTCATGAACAAGCAAACCGACATGATCAGGGCCATCCAGAGATTGTCTGCGTTCTACAAGCACGAGTCTTGTGGACAATGCACCCCTTGCCGTGAGGGTACCACCTGGTTGGCCAAGATGATGGACAGATTCGTCAAGGGCCAAGCCACCGAAAAGGAAATCGACATGATTTTCGAGTTGACCAAGGAGATCGAAGGTCACACTATCTGTGCTTTGGGAGATGCTGCTGCCTGGCCCGTGCAAGGGTTGATCAAGTCCTTCAGACCACTTATGGTGGACAGAATCAACCAGTTCAACCTGCACCAACCTGTCAAGGTTGGAGGCTGGGTCGAAGGCGGCAAAGTCAAGGAGGGTAAGGTTGTGGATAACCCATTACCATCTGCTCATCACTGAGCTGAAGCATTATAAATTCATAGATCTAAGATCGCGCATATTTAGTACACATAATTGTTGGCGACTGTAGGCATGGTACTGGAGAAGATAGAAAGGTAGAACAAAATTAGGGTAGGTGACAAAACCGGTAGATCTTGCTGTAAATGGACCCAATTGTAACTCTGGCTGCATTTACGGTTTGTTGATCTTTTGATCTTCCCTTTATCTTTCCATTTTCACCAATTGGTTCGCACGACCTGGCCTCTATGGTTGCATACCAATGACAGCTAAATTATTCACACGGCGCAAATAACCGACATAACCGCGCCGCTAAGAACCCCTATTCTCTCCAACATTCTGTCATTCACCTGGAACCCAACTTCCACTCCTTCCCTTTAGTAGTTTTCCCCATGGAATACTCACTTCCGTGACAGAGATGGGTGCAAAACGACAATTCTAAATTCTCCCTCCAACACCCCGAATTCCTACGAGCACCCGAGCATTTCAAACCACAACAGACACCTCCTCTATACTCTTGGATCCCCTGTCTGTTTTGCCTTGAACAACTCCGATTTGGACCGACAATCTGGGCCGATAATCTGAGCCGAAGACGTGTGGTAGTCCGCGTACCGCTTACGGTCTCGGACTTGAAAAATTAACCTGATTCCATCCTTGATTATCTCGTCCTTAGCCTGGGTGTTTTGCCATGAAGTTCTCAGTTATTGTCTCTGCTGCGTTGATAGCAGGTGTGATGGGCGCAGTTGTCGATATCAAGGCCTCGTCCGATGTTGCCATGGCCGCAGGGGGGGTCCCACCGAGCGGGAAAATGGGAAAACTTGACGTGTCTCCCTTGACCGACAGAGACAACAATCCCACGCCGCCTCATGCCAAAAAGCCATTGATTCCCGCATCCTCTACCCACAAACAAGAGCAGACCTCGGAAGACTCGGGCTCGTACAACTCGTTCATCATGTCCATCTCCATGATTGTGGTGTCGGAAATCGGTGACAAGACGTTCTTGATTGCTGCGTTGATGGCCATGAAACACTCCCGATACGTGGTGTTTTCTTCCGCCTTTCTCTCGTTGGCGGTGATGACGGTGTTATCGGGCTTGGTGGGGCATGCGTTGCCCACCCTTTTGTCGAGAAGATTGACACAGTTCCTCGCGTCCATCTTATTCTTGGTATTTGGCTACAAGTTACTCAGGGAAGGATTGGAGATGTCCAAGGATATGGGCGTGGAGGAAGAGTTGGCCGAAGTCGAGGAGGAAATCGAACTTGCCAAGCCCAGCGGTGCTGCTGACCTCGAATCGGGACAAGGGGCCGTGAAATCCAAACAGTGGTACGAAGAATTCGGAGACCAAGTCAGAAACTTGGCGTCGTTCGTGTTGTCGCCAGTGTGGATTCAGGTATTTGTGATGACATTCTTGGGTGAATGGGGCGACCGGTCCCAAATCGCCACCATTGCCATGGCTGCAGGTTCCGAATACTGGTTTGTCATCTTGGGAGCCATCATCGGCCATTTCATCTGTACTTTGGCCGCCTGTATTGGAGGCAAATTGTTGGCCAAAAAAATCTCCATGAGAAACGTTACTTTTGGTGGAGCAGCTGCATTCTTCATCTTTGCATTGTTGTACTTTTACAGTGCATACTACGATCTCGAATAGATTCGTGGGATTATCATTACATTATTTGCCTATTGACATATCGCGGGGGGTTGAGACCTGACAGTTTATCCAGTGTAGAACAGTTACCAATACATTTTTGCTAGTTCATCCTCTATGTTGATTGCCTGCTGGATTCCAGTGATCAAAAATGCTGTAGTCTCTTTTTCACTTGATTTAATTGGCAATTCAAGCATTCTACCTCTATACCACACCTTGACACATGAATTTTTGCACCTGATTGGGAGACAACCCCTTGACACCGCCGGTTATTTCGAATTCCTTGGCCTCTCTATCTTTCTCGAGCTTGTCCTTTTCTACCGTTTCCTTCTTGCCCTCATCTGTCTCCAAGAAATCCAATTCCTCCACCGTATTGAATCCATAGAACTGGAAATCTTCTCTCAATTCCTGGACCCTGGAATAACACCACTGGGCAAACTCGTCGTTGTTGGTGATTCCTTCACTTTCAGTCAACGACTTGTTGATCCAGTCGTCCACTTCGGGCAACACCTTCTTCCGGAGAAGGGTTGTCACCAACCCTTCTTGCTGGGTAGTAGGAAACGTAGGAATGGGATACACGTTTGTATTGGAGAGTAATTCATCATTATTGTTTAAATTGGATGCAATGGAATGGAGTTGGGTAATCAAGATCTGGAACTGGTTTTGGAAATGACCGTAATTGGGCAATTTGACCTTGTTGGGGTGTCTGTTGTGGTGATTGACTTGTTCCGCCAATTTACGGAGGGAAAGATGTGCTTGGTTCAAACGATTTCTGATGGACTCCAAGGAGTCAGTAGGAACCTGGGAGTTATCAAAACTCGAAACAGCGCCATTTTTATTCATGGTTCTGAGGTGGATGGGAACTTGGTTCAATTAGTGGAAGAAATAGATTTCTGCGAACAATTGATTCACGCCATGATTCGAAAAAACTGGAGCTTGGCATCCGAAGTCCGGCGAAATGAGCAGAAACAACAGAAACACATCCAGCAACGCCAGAAATATCAACACAAGCTTCAAAAACTCCAGGACATCGACCCCGTACGCTTGTACTATCAAATCCAGAGGTTAGAACAACAAGACCAATTGGCCCCTCATGAGACCAAAAGACTCAAGACCCTCAAAGAAGACTGGGAATTCATAGAGAAGAACAAGCTACACGAGGAGAAGGTGGAAGCATTGAAGAAAACTCTCAAAGACGAGAAACGGCAGAATGAAATCGAACAGAATACCCTCTGGGGAAGGTCATCGGTATATTTCAACCCAGAATTGAATCCCTTGGGGAAAGTGCCGAAAAATAAGGGATTGCCCAATGCTAAGGTTCCGCTTAAACGGAACCAGACCCAGGTCTATGATAAAGACCCCCGAATTGAGCAGATGGGAGTAGTTCTTCCCTCTGGAAAACCACCAGTATTCTACAAGTTAGTGCTCAACACAGACAGGGCAGAGAAGGAAATCACAGGAGAGGCAACCAATTCATACAATTTAGCACCCCGAGCTGTCCAGAAGCGAAGAATACCCATTGAGACAACCACAGAAGATGAATATTCCATCGCATCTTCTCTTGCACCCGAGGAGGAACTACTTCAGAAGAAGCAGAAAAATTAGGAGAACTTTATATGCGGAGAATTAGTGAAATAAAACATTCGATCCCATCAAGCACATGAAAATTCCCTAGAAAACGATTGACGACATTATATATTAATACCAAAATGCCCTTAAGGACTCGAATCTCCATTGGGGCCTACAGACCGATAGAATTAAAATGCTAATTATTAAACCGACCAAAATATCTAAATGTGGACTATGTACAAGAGCACCCAACCATATTTACAAACTAAGACAATAACCTAACTACAAGCTCCCAGGTGCCAAACATGATGATGGAGTTTGGCACGGTTCTCAACAAATGCGGAGTCAACCCCCCGTACATGCTGGCCAAGCCTTCTTCCTTGATCACCAACCTGAAACACTGGATTAAACCGGTGT
Source organism: Suhomyces kunorum (assembly GCA_030561465.1). Lineage (NCBI taxonomy): Eukaryota > Fungi > Ascomycota > Pichiomycetes > Serinales > Debaryomycetaceae > Suhomyces > Suhomyces kunorum. The sequence continues at coordinate 510,665 of JAKTXF010000003.1, read as the reverse complement.
ACTTGGGTTTTCCTGTGGCCTCCAACGGAGCTTGTCTCAAACGAGTACGGACCACTTCGTGAGGATAGGTGATCAACGAGGCAATGAATTTGGCTGCACCCGCAGCCCCGGACCGGGCTGACCATTCGAAGATGTAGTCCTTGGTGGTTTTGTTTTTTTCATTGGCACCATGTATTTCCAATGATCTTTTGTTAATGAACATTCTCATCTGTTCGTACAACACCCATTGTAAGGTGGATTCCACCCCTCCCAAGTAGGAGGCACTCAATCCCTTGTATAATCCGGTGAAACCCTCATGTTTCACAACATGTTGGAGACAGTCCCACGAGTTTTTGTAGTGCAAACCTTTGGTCTTGTCGAGCTGAAGACGGGTTTTGATGAGCCAGATGGGGTTGGTGGCAGTGGAGGTGACAAAACCGGCACTGATACCGGCAACCAAGTGCACCCAAGTGGCTTCTCTGCCGTTGGTGAAGTTTCTGGACAACAACTCTTTGGTACTGCCATAAGTGAAGAAGTTGATGGATCTGGCAGGAATGACTCCCACCAAATTAGGCCCTAAGCCCTTGAACAAGGCTCTGGTTCCTTCGGTGGCGTAGAGGTCTTTGATCACTGAACAGGTTTCTTTCAAATGCTGTGCCGCCTGGATCATGGGGTTCTTGGACTTGGGAGTTTTGTTGTAGAGAGTATGGTATACGTCTGACTGAAGCCTGGTCTTTATCACATCCAACGGGCACGTCACAATGGCTCCTACCATGCCTCCTACACCCCCCGCAATGAAGTGTACCCACTTTGGAGTTTCTGTGACGGCCTGGGTTTGTTTCACAGAAATTGGCTCAGGAGAGCGAAGCGTCGAAGACTTCTCGTCCGATGCAAGGTAAGGAAACGAAGACTCGGCTTCATGTTCCATTCGAACGATCTTGTCCTCCGTCATGGTGGTTGTGGTAAGTTAGAGATGAGATGACTTCTACATTCTTGTGCGAGTTGAAAAAATTTACTAGGCAATATGCAGAATGGCTATGTAGAATGCTTGGGCAACGGGATGGAATAGCAGCAGGATGGCAGAATGGGGTCAGAGAGGACAGCAAATGGTTGTGGTATGTTCACTTGAGCGTTTTGATGAAATTGTCAAGGTTGTACTCCTCCTCGTACTGCGATTCGTCCCACAAGTCGGCCAATTCTCCCACGGCTCCAGCAGCCTTACCAGTAAGGCCGCCAGCAACATCCTCGGGCACATTGGCCTCCTTCTCGACTTCGCGGTCCTCGGAGAGCTTGGTGGCAGACTCGTCCACATCGAACAAATCAAGCAATTGGTTGGTGTCCATCGAGTTCAAACCGGCATTCTGCTGGTTGACAATTGTGGACGCGATGTTCATCTTGAATTTCTGAAGACCCATGATCTTCTCCTCCAAGGTGTTCTTGGTAATTAACCTGTAGACATTGACCACCTTCTTCTGCCCCAATCTATGCGCTCTATCCATCGCCTGCAAGTCAATCATGGGGTTCCAATCGTGCTCCACAAAAATCACCGTGTCGGCACCAGTCAAGTTAAGACCCAAACCACCGACTTTCGTGGTTAAGAGAAGCACATCAATGGATGGATCTTCGTTAAACTTCCGCACAATCGATTGTCTTTCTCTTGGATCAGTACTTCCGTCAAGCCTCATGAATGTAACTGAGGGAAGATGCTTTCTCAAGAGCTCGTTCTCAACAATGTCCAACATGTCTTTGAGCTGGCAGAAAATAAGCGCACGATGCTCCGATATAACTCCTTCGGTAGATATCATTTGCTGTTTCTGCTTTTGCTGGTACTTTGCTGAAGAGTATGAGCTATCATTAACACCAATACCACATTCGAGTAATAACGTCTTCAAGGACAAGAGCTTTGGAGCATGATCAATGCTTCTGATGTCAGAACGATGGGCTTGCAAATATTGCGTCACCTCTGCGAATTTTGGATGGTCTGGTGTGAGAACCAATGCCGGATGGTTGCACAATTTTCTCATGTACTGTAATGCCTGGAAGACATGGGTCTTTGCTTCAGCACCTCCTTCATCAGCACCCTTTCCAACTTCTTCCAACACAGTAGACTTTTGTTTCTTCGCAAAGTCCTTGTACAATTCCTTTTGCAAATCGCTTAATTCGCAGTAGTAATCTTGAATGATCTTTGGTGGCAAATCTGACAAGACATCTTCTTTAAGACGACGCAACATAAATGGCAACACTTGCTTATGCAAAGATTCCAAAGCCAACGCACCAGCTTCTTGCTCCTTTGATGATGTCTTGCTGTTTCTACTGGCAGCAATTGGCTTCGCAAACTTCTCATGGAAAACTTTTTCAGTTCCCAAAAAGCCTGGCATCAAGAAGTCAAACAAAGACCATAATTCTAACACATTATTTTGAATTGGAGTTCCCGACAAGATCAACCTATGTTCAGCTCTAACCCTTTTCACAGACTTAGTGAGCTTGGATGCAGCGTTTTTGATGATGTGACCTTCATCTAAAACACAATAGTTGTAGTCATGCGTAGTAATATGTTCGACATCATTACGTGCAACATCATACGAAGTGACCACCACGTCAACGTTTGGAATTTGAGAACGGAGAGGAGCTCTTATACTTGGTCCACCAGCATAAACCAATACCTTCAAAAATGGTGCATATTGATTAAGTTCTTGTTCCCAGTGACCAGTTAAGGATGGAGGACAAATAATCAATGAAGGAAGTTTTCTAAATTCTGGAGCTTGGGATTCTTTGTAGTTCTCTTCTCTGATATAATGATCAGAAGAAACAATACAAATTGTTTGTAATGTTTTTCCTAAACCCATATCATCGCATAGGATACCATGCAAATGATATTTATTCAAGAATGCCAACCAGTTAACACCTTCCTGCTGGTATTTTCTCAATGTTGCCTTAATAGTGACAGGTAAATCGAACGGCTTAATTTTAGTTGGATCCATCATTTGCTGAATGAAATCTCTTTCCCTATCCCTTCCTTCTAATAAGTCTTGGGGCATATCAGCTGGGTCTGGAATTCCTGCTTCCAATGGAACTAATTTAATAATTGCTGCAAAAGTAGTGGTGGCAAGAACACGTACGTCCTGATCAGCATCACTCATTCTTCCTAAAACGGGAACAATCAAGAAGACGATGTATGGCAAAATATCCGAGCCCATAGTAGTTGATATGTGATATATGGTTTCAATTGCACCTTGCCTCTCCTTGGATTCACCAGCATTGTTCAACATAGGCAAAACATTTTTGATCAAAAATGTGAAAGCCTTCGTTGGTGCAACTGAACAAATTGTTGCAAGACATTTTGCGGTTGAGTAACGGAAGACGGAATAATCTGAGCTTAATCCTGGTGCAAAAAGCTCAAGCTTTTCTGTGATTTCTGCGCATAATGTTGGATGCAATTTTGGCAATAATGCACGAAGAACTCCGAGAGCATCAATGATGCTTTGACCCTTCAAGTCATCTGGAGATTCTGAAGTTTGGCCGAATGTGTTCAATGGTTCAATCATAATCTCTTTCAATTTTGGAACATCATCAAATAACTTTTCGTGATAGATATCCAAAAGAGCCTCCAATGAAAGAATAGCACCATTTCGTTTTATTCTGGCTTCATGTACAGCCTTCTCATGGGCGGCAATGTCAGCAGGATCTGTTTTTGCTTCCTCTTTTCTTAATGAGAGAATAATGTCTTTGAACTTGACATTGTGATGAAATGCAGGTACTTCAGAAGTGTCCACACATAAGAAAGCGCAAAGGTTCTTGACAATTTTGTCAGCAGCTCCCTTTTTTCCAACCTTTCCTAAGGCTTCAATAAGACGTGCAACTGATTTTGCAGACTTTTGTTGCAAGATTAAGGTTTCTTCTTGCTTCACGCTATCCATGAGTGATCTGATGATAGGATTAAGCTTTTTAGGAACTCCAGACAAAGCTAAAACGGAGCCAGCGTAAGCAGCTAAAATACCCGTAATTCTATGTGTACGTATTGTGCTTGCTTCTTCGATAGCGACCGAGATTCTGTGCTTGCTATCTTCTAATGCTTGGTTAGAAGACATTCGATAAGTAGATGATAAACCCTTTTTCAATTTGTTAAATGTCTCTTTGATGATCGTTTCTGCATTCTCTAGACTGAAAGCCCCGGGACCTGCTTCAGCTTCACCTTGAACAACCACAGGCAATTGAGGAACTTTCGCAGGTGGAAGTTTTGCGCTACTTACAAATACATCGAAGAGCTGTAAGCATGATGTTCTCACCGACTTCAATGTTGGGACCAATTCCCGGAAGTTTGGCATCAGTTCAGGTTCTTGAAGCAATTTCAACATGTGGTCACTAAAAAGTTCCACCGCATTCTTTGATGGCTCAAAATTTCTTTCCTTGAGAGCAATTGCATATTCTTCAATCACCAAGGCAGCAAACAACCTTGGAGTTGCATGAGGAGAATTCATGTAATTCAAAAGAATGGCAAAAACTTGATTCAAAATATCATCATCTGAAATGTAGGAAAGAGTTAAACCAATTGCATGTGTTGCAGCACTTCTAGTAGCAATAAACTTATCGTATCCGACTAACATCACGTCACCCTTAAAGATTGGCGCGTCAATATTCACTCTCAAATCCTCTCCAAGTGGAATACCGTTAGTAGCAGGCTCATTGGCTTTTCTCTTCTTTCCTTTTTTGTCTTCATCTGTTAAATTAATAGTACTCATATTATGACCTGATGGACGGATAATGAGACTGGTATCCATTTGATAATTATGTCTGGAAATACCAATTGGTGTCATGACCAATGTTAATAAAGGTTGGAAGTTGGGACCAAATATTTGATCAACGGAGGGTAATACATCCTGATTACTTTGTATCTCAGCAATCAAAGAGTCGTAAACTTTTGCTGATAATTGGAGAACCTCAGGAACCTGTTCCACCAATAAATTTTGAAAAACCAATCTAAGTGTTTTTGAATCTATCCATCCTTTGGTGGTAGAATCTCTTATACTTAAGAACTCCATTATTGTTCGCAAGACGGCTTTTCTGACATTGGTAATCGAATGCCTTAAAAATGGATACAACCGTGGGATAAGTTTTTTGAATGAGTTCTCATCATTTTCGGAAGCGCCTTTTTGCATGATTTTGATGACTTCGTGATGTGTGCATAGTTTTGCCAAAAGATCCATAACGGAACCAATGGATGCTGATAAATCGTCTCTGAGATTGACTAAAGAATCCCAGATAGCGCTCAAAAGAGTGTGGATAAGGTTTTGTCTAGTACTGACAAATTGATTGGCTATTGGGGCCAATATTAACGCAGCAACCGACTGTACGTCATCGTCACTCTCTTTAAGTCCATGTAAAACCATATTGACCACCATGTCAAGTAAGTGTGGATTGGCCAAAAGTACATCTGTCCTCACACTGACAAAATATCTAACACCAAGCATACCACCATGTTTTGCTTCCCAACATTTGACCACCATATTTTCTTGTAGGACCATAGCATAGAGGCAATTAAATGTCTTGATAACCACCTCATTACTTAAATGAATGAATAATGCAGCTAATGTCTGAGCTCCAGATTCTCGCACTGGTGCCACGACAGTATCAGAAACATAATCACCGAATCTATCCAATGAAAATAATGTACAGATTCTGACGGCTAAGTCTTCCAAAGTAGCAGCATTATTCAAGTCATTTTCTTCTAATGACTTCTTCATGACTCTCCCAGCGCCTTTTCCATGTTTTTTGATCAACTCTCTTAAGCCAAGAGCAGCACCGTGTCTTATCTCCCATTTATCGTCGAACAAGTCTGCTAAGAGCAATTCGTAGACACCCTGGAATTGCCATACCAAACCCGCAACTTTTGCATGTTGATTCAATAATGGAGATAATTCAGCAGCCTTGGTTTCCACAACCAATTTTTCACCACCTTGTTGTGAAGTAACATCGAACTGTGGGGTATTACAGTCCTTCGAAATTGCTTCTTCTCCGTCTTCGACCAACTTTCTAGAAATGGAACTTTGTGAGATATCGACAGGTTTTATCTTGGATGCGCTCGACTTGGCATTGGCCTTAGCTCTTCTTTTTTGCATGGCTTTCAATCTAGTGCTCGATACAGTTTTCGATGAGGCGGCTGGACGATCCGTTGGTGGAGGAGAGGACTCAGCCTTGATTGGAGGGGTTGATGAAGGGGAAACCGATGATGGAGGCGATTCAGACTTGATGGTCAGTGTATCGTCGTCGAGGTTCAATGCAGCCTTTTGACGTTTTAACTTTCCTATCAAGGAGTCTTCTGAGATGGTGGATTCCACGGCGGAATCGTCATCGGCTCTGGAGGCAAGTAAACGCTTGCCACTCTTCAAGAGCTCAGCGAGGTGGAAAGATTCGAAGTTAACGAGATTCACTAAGTTATCATCCAACTTTTTCAACTCGGCGTCCTGCTCCAACTTTATCTGGGACTCTTCTTCGAGCTTGACCTTGATTTCTTCGATTTTTAACGTGGAATCTTCGTGTTTCACGGAGCCATTGGCGGTGTCTGCTGTGCCGTTGGCGGTGCCGTTTTCATGTGCGGAGGCCGCGTTGGGGTCCCATAAGTCGGCGTGGTTGACGATGCCGCCGAAGGCACGCGCGGCGGCGATTCTGGTCTCCCATTTGTTGGACTTCAAGTAGGGGTACACTCTGCCCAAGAGGTTGATGATTTCCTCCGGGTGGCCCTTGGCCAAGTCGGACAATTGGTCAGCGGCGGTGTTTCTGATGAAAGGGGTGGAGCCCGTTTCGAGCAAGATCACCAATCGCTCTAGCCTGGACATGGTTTATGGGTACGGTGGACGGGGTCCAATGCTAACAACGTTGATGGAGATGGAGCCACGGCAGAGGATAAGGGAGTGGGGGAAGGAGGGACAGCGGAAACCGAGGAAAGTGACTTGGGTTGGGGCGATTCACCGGAAAGAATCGGCAAACAGGTGTACTTCCGCTTTGGGAACGGTTGGATCTGAGGCCACTGGGGAGATATCGATGTATTTATACTTGTTAAGTTGCAAACGGTGGTGGTAGACGCACGACTGATGCGGTGGAGGTCGGCGAAGACAGAATGGGAGAGGAGGGATACGAGGAGGGGGGCTCAATGGCGGGGTCTGATTGGACGGGGACGCAGAGGCAGATGTAGGACACTACGGGGGATGAAATGGAACACAGAGAAGAAGGCGGGTTCCGGCAAATCCACGGTGTCACTGGTAGAAAGGACGTGCACTGAGGCAGAGATGAGGTTTTTTCCATCGCTGCTGCCTCCGCGGACACGGGTGTGTATTGAGAGGAGTGCGTGGAGGCACCGGAGAAGAGGAAGGAAGGAGGGAAAGGGTAGATGAGAAAGAGAGAGTTGGTGAAAGAAGAGAAAGACTGTCCAGGGCAAGGATACTTTAGAGAGACCGCTTGCTGGGATACTTTGTGACTACGCTTCTGCGTTCGCTTTATATTCGCAATAATGTCAAGACAGGCTATGCCAACTCAGTGGCGATGGAGTAGTGCCAGGGACACGATGCGACAGTGGCACGACGCATCGACTGTCCCAAACCACTCGGGGTGTGTGCAGGCCAGAAGGGCGGTGGTGGCAGGGCCCCTAATGGAGCGGTTTGGGGCCAGGAGACCGCAATCGTCCAGAGTGCCGCAACTAGGAGCCACTTTATAGTGGATGAAGGCACCAGGAGATATTGTAAGAGCCATTAGCGGAAGCGGGACTCCTTGGCCGCCTTGATCTCCTGCTTTTTGGCATCAATGTCCTCGCGTGTGGCGTTGTAGCTGACATTGGTGTCCTGATTCATGGGATTCTCTGGAGACTTCTGGAACTCCTTGAAAATCAAGTTTTTGATCTGCTGCGTCCTCAATCCGGGGTTCTCCTGCTTGATCTGGGGCATTCTTCTCTCCTCAAACGCAGCAAACGCCGCCTTCACCCTTCTCTCAGGATGCTTGTCGATGTCCTTGGCCAGGATGCCGGCATCTCTCTGGGTCAATGCCAACGCCTCCAATGCGTGCTCAATGCCACTGGCACTCAATTCGGGCGTGTCCTTGTTGAAGTCCAAGAAGTCGTCGATCTTGCCCGTTCTTCTGGCAGCCACCTTGTCTGCTCCTCTCTGCTTGGATTTGACGGACTTGGAAGGCAAAGCGCTTTCTTCTGCCTCCAACAACGCGTCTCTCTCAGCCTTTTTACGGGCAGCCTCATCCTTCTTGAATTGGGCATCGTCCTTCTTCTTGTTGCCCTTTTTGGCGCCATGTTCCCAGGCTGCGGCCTCCTCTGCTTCGGCAGCGGCTTCAGCAGCGGCCTTCTTCTTATTGGCCTGTTCGGCCTTTTTGGCGTTTCCAGCAGCCTTCTTGGTGTTTTCTCCTCCTTTTTTGGCCATGGTGGGCGGGTTTAGTGGTGGAAATTGATGGTAGTAGCAGTTGCCTTTTCCGGGTCGGGCAAAGTACTATCACGTGCAAATGAGCACGTGAGTATAGGACGTGTGAGGGTGAAAATAGCGCTTCAATAGTAGACGTGTCGGGGACAATATATCAGTTGATTAATTTGACGTGAGGTGGGGGCGAAATAGCACTCTTGGGAGGGCCTTACCCACGTCACAATTGCATCTATCAGGTTGCTGTCAGAGCTTCACCAGTTATGTCCGAATCGTGCATATCACAATAGACTTCTAACCTGCGGGAATGCCTCATTGGAACTGGACCTATTGTTATATTTACGGCCCAGGAGCATATGCCCAATTAGGCGAGGCATGAAGGAGAGACCACGGTTATTTTGAGGAGCCAATTCGAGTTTGTGCCGTGGATACAACAACATGGAGAAGTAGAGAAACGATCAGGAAGAAGTCACTGGAGGGAGCAGTCGTTCCGTACGAGTCTCAATGGATAATATATAGAGCTTCCTGGGCCCTGTGAAAAATCCCATGTAAAGTGTAGAAATAATGCAAAATGTAAAATGCGATTCTAGCACCATCGAGATGGAACCATTGGGTGTAGAAACAGACCTCAATGGAAACACAATTCAATGCTTGGAAGAATATGCAATGCCACCATACTATGGATGCTATTGTAACACACAATAAATTACTAGTGCCAATAACCATGCAATGCTAGTAGAAGTACCGTTCCATTCATAATGTAACAATACCACGCGATGCCTAACTGTTCACCACCTCGCCCGAACCCCCGTACGGAACTTACACTTTTCCAACCTCTTGTAGATTGATATTTATCCCCAGCTCCCTACAACTTGGATGGTCTGAACACGGCTCTGCCCTGCAACTCCCCCTTATCCAACTTCTCTAAGTACTTGGGAAGGTCCTTGAAGTCGTACACAGTGAATTGGGGCTTGATCTTGCCCGCGGCGATCCAGTCCATCAACTCCAACTGCTCCTTGGAGTTACCTCCGAACACAAAGATGTACTGCACCTCTCTTCTGGCCAAATGGAAGTTGTTGAGAATCAACTTGGATCTGCCCAATCCCACCGTGACAATGTGGCCCTGGCTCTTCACGTAGTACTGACAGGCGTCACTGGTTTCCTGCATGCCGACAAAGTCGAAACAGAAGTCGAAACTCTCGGTCTCATAGTCGGAGTCGTCCATATCGGAGTAGAACTCGTCGGCCCCGCAGGCAATAGCCACTTCTCTCAACGATTCCTTGATGTCCAGGCACACGATCTTGACTCCGTAGTTTTTGAGGATCTGTAATGCGTTCAATCCCAATCCTCCGGCTCCCATCACCAACACCTTGGACAAGGGGGTGAACAAGTGCTTGACCTTCAGCACCGCGTGGAATGGAGTCAACACCGAGTCGGTGGACACGGCGGCCACCTCGTAGCCCACGCCATCGGGAATGGCAAGCAACGATCTCAAGTTCTTGATCACCATGTACTGTTGGAATCCTCCGTTTTGGTTCAATCCATAGGCCATTTCCGAGGTCATACACGCATTGTCCTTGCCGTCACGGCAGTTGGCACACACTCCACATGCAAGAGCAATTTGCAACGAGAAACGCGAACCAATCTTGTATAAATCATTGCCCTTCAAGCCATCGCCCACCTGGACGATTTGGCCGGCGATTTCGTGGCCCATGACAAACTGAGGAGGAGCCGCGGTTTTGCCTGGTCTCACCAAAGGACCAGCCTTGAGAAGGTGAGGATCACTCATACAGAGACCTGCGGCTTCCACCTTCAATAGCACCTCGTTGCTGCCAGGGGTGAGCACGGGCAACTCGTTGAATCTGACGAGGTCGGGGTTGCCTTCTTCGAAGCCGTAGCCGGTTTGAGTCTTGGGAATACACATGGTGAAAGGGTGTTTGCGAATGAGACAGGCATCGAGTGATTTTCGCCTACTTATACCTGTAAACGGTCCAGTGAGCGCTGGCGCGGTAGTGGGGTACCTAGGTGTGGGGAGTATGCCTCGGAAGACATTGCTCATGCAAGATGCGGAGAAAGCTCGGTCCAAACGCTAAAATGCATATGCGACCTGCATGGCGATGGAATGCCGACGCAGATCTAACTGAGGTGGGGCAATAACGGGTAGAAGGGGAGGATGGTTGGGTTGGGTCTGTTAGGGGGATGGTACGGAACAGATACAGTGTTCGGAAGCTCGTCTCCATGGAGTGCTAGGGAATGGAAAATGTTGGGGGTTTCTCCTCGTTGCTGTCGCTGGCTCTGCCAATCCTGGTTCCGCTACCAAGTCCTTCATCACTCGCTTTGTGTCTCGCTTAGGATTGACCCCAGACAACCACTCCGGCACAGCTTACCTTTCTTTGGCAGATTGGCAAACCCCGTAGCACGATCTGCAATTGAGGGAGTGACAGTCAATTGCGTCTAAATCATTGCCCCACGTTGCATTGAGGTGGTGAATAGTTCATCCATCTGATAATGTTAATTGATCCTCATGCATCTTTATTCATACTATCGTTCGTTCTTCAATTCTTGATATCTATGATTCGCTCTATTGATACTTGATAATTATAGTTGATACTTGATACTTGATACTTCTACACGATACTTGCTAGTTCGATCTGATGCTTCATGCTTCTACCGGCTAGATACTCCATACCACCTGAAGCAACCACTCCACAGTAAATCCAGTGCACTAATGATATGCTCCACACTATCCATGCTTCACAATGATACCCACACTTCACATACTTGATACTTCATCTACCCAATACTACATTCATCATACTTCAACCCAGATTTAATAAATAACAGATAAGAACTAAAGCTCTGGCGAGCACTTTTTACACCGATGCCTACTCCGATTTTTGCTTCTTGGAAGCAGGCTCCTCAGCGTCGCTGGCTCCCTCTGGCTGCGACTTGAGCGCAGGAGTGGTCTGCTCCGCATGGAAGTCCTTGATGATCGAATCCACATCATCAATGTTCAACTGTCTCACATCTCCCAACAACTTGATCTTGGCAGTGACCTCCTTACACTGGTCATCCGACAAGTTCAAGTTCAATTGGTCCACCCGAGACTTGATGGCGTTCCATCCAGTCAACCGGTTGGCAAAGTGGATGTATCTGGTCAAGCCGAAGTCCGAAGGGTTCAAGATCTCGTAGGTGGAAGGGTTGGCCAAGATGGCCTTGGCATGGATACCGGCCTTGTGGGTGAAGGCACAGAAACCGGTGATAGGGTTGTTGAAAGGAATGTTGACTTGCACGGCATCGGCCACCAAGTTCTCCAAGTCTCTCAACTTATGCAATTTGTATTTGGACAAGACATAGTCTCTGTCGGCGGTGATCATTCTCGCCATCAAAGCTCCCAATGGAGTAATACCGTTTCTCTCACCAATACCCAACACAGACACGTCGATCAACTTGGCTCCGGCCTCCAACGCAGTGTATGCGTTGGCAATGGCACATCCAGTGTCGTTGTGGAAGTGACATTCGATGTCGCACGACACGACCGACTTGAGGGTCTTGACCAATTCGTACACCTGTCTGGGGTTGGCGCATCCAACGGTGTCAGCAATACCCACTCTATTCACTCCGATTTTGTCGACGGTTCTGTAGATGTTCAACAAGTCGACAATGTCGGATCTGAACGAGTCTTCCGAGGAGAAACGAATTTCAATGCCCTTGGACTTGACAAACTCAATCACCTCGATGGCACTCTGGGCAATGTAGTTCATGTCCTTACCGTGTGAGTACTGTCTCAAGAACTGAGAAGTACCAATCACCACGTCGACACCGTCAACACCGGTCTCAACTGCCACTCTGGCATCGTCCATGTGACATCTGATGTGGGTCAAGATCTTAGCCTTTAAGCCCAACTTGCAGATGGCCTCACAGTCTCTTCTGGACTGCTCGGAAGCAACAGGCGAGGTCAACTCGATGTAGTCCACACCGAAGTCGTCCAAGGCCTTGGCGATTTCGATCTTCTTCTCAGTGGTGAAGAAGGCATTGGCAAATTGCTCACCTTCTCTCAAGGTACTCTCGATAAGCTCGAACTTGTTGACATTGGACAAAAAGTCGCTTGGGTTGGGGCCATATGGATTGGATGGAACAGACATTTTGTACTGGGATATTTGGAAACTGGTGTAAGAAAAAACTCCGAGTCTTTATATGAAAAATTTTACTCCAGATCTGTTTTTTGGTCATAGGTCGCTACGTCCCAATGCGGTAGTTACATAGCGGCAAGGAACGTTATCAGAAGCCACAAAATTCCATATGACTCACTCTGCGCAGACTCCGGTGCGCCGAATTTTGCCTTTAAAGACAGTGTGAGGACGCAGAAATCGACGGGTTCGCTTTCGATAGAGACTGGTACCATAACTGCTAATTTAGCTGTGCTATACGATGCGTTCTGGGGCCTCCCTGGGAGCAGTACTGGAATGGGCTTAATGACTCACTTAGCGACCTACATACAACAGTGCGATACATGCATTAGGTAAGCAGCCCAGCGTAATCGGGGTTGTGGATAGAGTCATTTGCTAGCGGTCCGGTTCCACATTGATATTACGTAAGCAAGGCGTGTGTCTGGAATCCGCTGACATAATCGTGAAATGAGCTGACATAAGCCTGAATTCAGCTGAAATATAGCACTACTCTAGCACAAAATTACATCCATTTACTATATACTGACCTGTGTAGGATTTGTGGGTCCCGGCCCCAACGGCCCCGATCCACGGTTCAAACCTCCGTAGAAACCATCTTCACGAAACGGAAAATCTCCGACTTCAACTTGAACAACTCGATATTCTTGATGTTCAATTTACCATTCATTCTGCTGACAATCTTCTTAACAATACCGTTGATTTCGTGGTTAGGAAGTCCGGCAATGCGTTGCCAGTTCAAGTCGAAGCAGGGCATGTTTCCACCCGATGGATTCAAGCTCAAAATCTTCTTCTCACGCATCACAGCAAGCTTAAAACAGCCCAAAATCAACTTTCTCAACTCAAAACCCATGTCGGTGTAGTTGGCAAAGTTGTTGGACTGGTTAAGGTATCTCAACAAGTAGATTATGTCCATGTAGCGGAAAAGATAGATAATTCCTTTCATGAACATAGGAAGCGACAATCTCAATCTGCTGGTAAGAAGCAAGAGAAACTTGTCCAAGGGAATCTCGTTTGGGTTGGCGATACGTGGTGATTCAGGAGGAAACGAATTCTGAATCTTGGTGGCCACATATTTGACGATGATTGTCATCAACTGTCCACGTTCTTGTTTGAAGTGCTGCCGAGTAAGACCATTAGTCTTTATAAGTTGCGTGGACGAGCTCTTCATCGAACGCTTGATCTGCTCCACTGCTAACGAGGTCGAAATTGGAGTAGGACCACGAGAAACTGGCAGCTGAGGAGATTCCGAGCTAGAAGACGAGGAGAAAGCACTAGCAGTGACAGCAGTGGAGGCAGAAGAGGCAATAGGGCACTGAATAGGATTTTGCTTGGCAGATACGGCCGAGTAAGTGCTCTCATCGTCGGAGTAACCCTCATGGTCCGAGACCAACAAGGGAATATCGTCAATCGATTCTTCCATAGGATTGGTGTCGCCATTGGTGATGTGGAGCGAGGATGAGATATGGTCATCGTTTACCATCTTGAGATGGTCTAAAAGATCATGTGATGAGGAGGTGGTCTCTACTGGGGAAGCAACAGGGGTTGGAGGGGTGGGGATCTTGGCCTTGGAAGCCAAGGATTGTTGGGAGGAAGGATGTTTGGAAACCGGATAGATGTTATCTCCAATCGTAACCATGTTGGAGAGTTAGGCAAAGCACTGAGCGTGGAAATTTGAACTTCCCAGTGGTTGCAGTAAAAACCTGATTATAATGTACAAGCCAACACGGAGTTGGGAATTAAAAGCCAAAAAAACGTTATAAAAAGCCAAAGTTTAGTTCTGGTATCCCAGGGACGGATCTAATAAACAATCTTGTACATTTCGACAAGATCAGGGACTAGATGAAGGGTAGAAACAGACGGTGGTAGTTGTGGCTTTGAAAGGGCTGGCTTTGGCTGATCGGCTATGGGCTTGGCTAGGGCTTGTAGCACGAAAAATCGAATGGACCTATTGTTGAAAAAGTCAGAAAGTTGTTAGACGGATGGAGAGTCTACTGCACAGGGTTCGGTTGACGATTGGTCTGACAATTGTATGAAGAGTTATCCCCTTTTTTATGAGTCAGAAATGCGAAATTTGGAACGTGATGCGATGTGCGCAGTACTGGTAGTAGGGACGGGTTCGGGGAGGACCGGAGGAACATGGGTGGGAGGAAGTGGAGGGTAAGTGAAGTGAAAGTCTTCAGGGAGGGATAGGTAGCGGTTTCGTGGAAAAAGCTGGGTTAGTACGCAAGTTATGTGGGATCTACGGCCGTTCGGGCTTCTGGTTCTACCGCGGGAAATGATGAGACTAGGGAGAAAAGTCTCCCTAGCGAGAAACGGCTAAGTCGCTGTAGGGAGAATTTGGGGAACTGTGAGCATGGCCCCTGGGAAGGGGAACTGAAATGCTAGGGAACGTCGATTATCAGACTTCTATCATAGTTGCAATGGGGGTCGAAATGTAGCATACACACTTTGTGTTTGGGAAAGCACTGCGTGTGGTGCCCTGGATTGACTCTCTCTGCAACTTGTGGTGTTTACTAGTATCTCTTTTTCTCACTACTACCACGGTCCCACTACTACCACGGTCTCACTACTACCACGGTCTCACTACCACCAAATCTCACTACCACCAAATCTCACTACCACCAACTCTCACTACCATACACTCTCACCACAACGTTGCAGTAACCACCGAAAATACCCTTTTCCCCAAATCTCTTCCCCAAAACATTGCAGATACTGCTTCTGTCTTGTCTCTGCAGAAAAGCCGTTATTTCGCCAATTTCTGCCGTTCCAGGTCCCCGGTAGTTTCTCGGTATTTGACTCTGTCTCCTCTACCATTCGGGTTGCGCCACAACTACACCCCGACTCACCACGGAACTGGAACCATGCAACACTGCGTATCTCTGGCTCAAGTACGGATCCGTCTCAGATCATGGATTCCACCCAAATCCCGGACTTCTCCACCGATATCACGGATTTGGTGTTTTCCTCAATACTCTCCTTGACTGCGTATTCCTCGAATTTTCACCTCCCTAGTCTTGACATAATTCAAGGCAAGGTCCCGCTAATACTACGACAGACAACGTAGAATTCCCAAAAAAAAATCCCTCCATACAATTCTCCTTTCTTCAGGCTATCTCTCGTTCTTCTTCTTTCCTCTCTGCGGCGCCGCATGATGCCATTCTCCAGGGCTTTCGCCCTGGAGGTGCCGTAGTCGCACGGTTTCGCTAACTTCAAAATTTGCTCTACGACGTCTTTATCTATGAGCCAAACTCCTGACCTCCCAGGCCTGTCCCCCGTCGTCCCCTCTGCCAGTGCAGAAACCTCCAAGCCAGCAAGCTCGACTATGAAAAGAACATACAAGGATGCAATTGCCGCTCTAAACACCTTGCAATCGAACTTTGCCTCCATCGAAGCGTTCAAGAAGTTGGGCCCCAACGTCAACCGGAATGAACTCTCCATCAGAGAAGTTTACGAGTATACCCGCAGATTGGGCTACTCGCCCCGTGACTTCAACCGTATGAATATCATCCACATTACCGGCACCAAGGGCAAGGGATCCACCTGTGCGTTTACCGAATCCATTTTGAAGCAATACCAGAATGAAGGTGCCATCAGCAAAATAGGGTTGTTTACGTCGCCCCATCTCAAGTCGGTGCGGGAACGCATCCGAATCAACGGTTCATCCATCACCGAAACCAAGTTCACAAAGTACTTCTTCGAGGTGTGGGATAAGTTGTCCTCTACAACCTCCTCTCCCGAGGAGTTTCCCACGTTGCAACCCAGCGACTCTGTCAAGCCCATGTACTTCAAGTACTTGACGATCTTGTCGTTCCACGTGTTTTTGCAGGAGGGAGTGGATTCAGCTATCTATGAAGTGGGTGTTGGTGGTGAGTACGACTCCACCAACATAATAGATAAGCCTACCGTGACGGGAATTTCTAGCTTGGGCATAGATCATACTTTCATGTTGGGAGACACCATCCAGTCCATCGCATGGAACAAGACAGGTATCTTTAAGGCGGGAACTCCTGCGGTGGTATCCGATCAATTGGAATTTCCCGAGTCGCTCGAAGTGATAAGAGAAAGAGCACAAGAGAAGAAAGTTTCCAGCTTGGAGATCATTTCCCAGGAAAAAGTCCTTCCCGAGGGCACTGTTTTGGGTTTGGCTGGTGATTTCCAGAAGCAGAATGCTGCTTTGGCGGTCAAAGTGGCCGACATTCATTTGAAGAAATTAGGAGTTCAGGATTCAGACCTTCCTAAATACAACGAACAAGGCGTTATCGAGGAATTGCCACAAAAATTCCTCACTGGTTTGGAAAAGGTTAACTGGAATGGAAGGTGCCAGATAATCTCCCAAAAACCAGGATACGAGAAGATCAACTGGTACATTGATGGTGCCCATACCATCGAATCCATCAATGTTGCATCTAACTGGTTCAAGGATGAGATGGCCAAGAAGGCCAACCCAACAAACAGAAATTTGAAAATTTTATTGTTTAATCAGCAGAGCAGGGAAAATGCCGACTCGTTGTTGACTAAGTTATATGAAAACACCAATACCAGTTACTCTCCCTTCAAGTTTGATCATGTCATTTTCACTACCAATATAACGTGGTCAGACGGTAACTATAATTCGGACTTGGTTTCCTTGAACAACTCGCAAGAGTTGATTGACAAGTTGGTGATTCAGAAGGGTTTGGCTCAAACCTGGGCAACCCTCGATACCAAGTACAAGAACAACACCAGAAAGCACATTTTTCACGATATTCAAACCGGTGTCAACATTATTAAGAGTTTATCCAACTCCAATGACTACGTGGGTAGCGAAGTCGATGTGTTTGTTTGCGGGTCCTTACATTTGGTGGGAGGATTCTTAGTTGTTCTTGATAACGAAAGAGATTAGTTCTGTGAATACAACTAATATTTAACTCATGCAGAGTTGTAGAACGCAGAACGCCTAATTAATATTCGATTTACATTACAACTGCCCAAATTGATCTATTTATTGTACATAACTTAATTTGATCCAGCATTCACGATGTTTTCTCTAGAAGATTTAACAATTTCCTTGATGTTAGTCAAGGAAGCCTTCCACTCAAGCAATGCTTGCTTGGCATCATTCCAGTTTTCAGCGTTGGCCTGCTCGTTTCCAGCAACAATTAATCTGTTGACTCTAGACAAGGTGAACGTTTGCTCCAATTGGTTCAACTTACCTGCAAGGATACCGGTTTTTATAGCAGTAACCAATAATGACTCAAGTTCAAATGCAGATTGTCCATTTGGTATTTCGCTGTATTGGAAAACGATTTTAGAACTGGATGCTTGACTGAAGAATCTTGCCAACGACAAGATCTTGGACTTGTTGTGAATGAATTCTACTGGCAAGTCATCTTGGATTTTAGATGGGTCGACGACTTCTCCAGAAATGTATTGTTTGAAGATGACCATCAAGCTGTCGTTAGAGTTTAATACCAAGGCTTGGGCGACGTTGGAATTCACCAAGAAAGAGATGTCGACGGTCTCAGAAGACAAGGCAAACTTGATCAAGTAGTGCAATTCTTCGACATTTAAAGTGTAAACCAGGGTGAATCTCTTGATAGCATATAAAGACTTCTCGGAAAACTTAGTGTCCAACTTGATGAACTTCCAGAAAAGCTGTTTGATCTCACTTTCAGAGGCTTGGGCATCCTTGGCCCATTGGACGAGGTTGTTGCTCAAGTTGTCCTCAATAATGCTGAAGTCAAAGTGGGAAATTTCAATGACAAGTAAAATCTGATGTAAAATGAAAATTCTGGTCTTGGAGGTAGATGGCAATAAGTTGAAGATGGTGTTGAAGATGGATAAGATAGTGGAAGTTTTAATGGACTTTCTGTCTCTCAATGATAATTGCTTCTTTGGGTTGGTCTCGAGTAAGATCTGAACGAGAGGAGACTTCGTGTTGTCCAAGGCTTGCTTGCCACCAATTTCTCCCACGAGGTATATCAAAAGGTTGAAGGCAGGCTCGAACTCCTTGTCGGTCAATTTGGCCAACACGCCGGAACTGGATTCCTTGTAGAGTTCCTCAATCAACTCTGACTTGTTGGTGATGTCGTTGGAGCCTTCGGTGAAAAATTTGGCCAAACTTTCGGAAAACTCGTTGTTCTGGTTGGCGCCATCAATGATCTGGGCGTACTCTCTGACGGAGTCCTTCAACTCGTTGTCAACCACTATAACAGATGCCATGATTGAAGCTGGTAGTATATGATACGTTGTGGAAATTTTCATACAAAATTTTTCTTGTGCGACACACGCAGATGGGTGCAACGACACCAGGCTATTACTTAGCAGGTGTAGATATCAACTTAATTACTACAAATGGTAGTTCAATGTGCTGATCTCGTCTGTGATTAGTTGTTAATTCAGAATAATGTTACAAACTCTGCTTTCTCTCTACGGAATTATATGCTATGTGGAGTGCTCCAGAAAGGAGAACGCGAAGGTTTATCCTATTCATACAGTCTAGAAAGTTCATCACCTTCTTCCTCCTCGTCAATGACTGGTTCGTAGACCTTTTTGGACACATCAGTCTGGGTAGCCTTGTTGGTCCAAGTTGCATTCATTTTATTAGTGGAGGAATTGGAATCCAGAGATTTTGCGGCCTTGCCCATTTTGGGATTCATCTTATTGAGTTTGGGCACGGGAGGCGAATGGGAGCGGAAAAAGGGAGTATCTGATTTGTAGAGACCGCCCAAAGGAGAGCAAGGGCCTGGCAGAACACTGATGGAGCCGTTGGAAGCCGCACCAATAAAATTAGCAGGAGTATTCCAGCGTTTTTCTTTTTGAACTAGCTCTGGCGAACTGGACCGAGCATTCTGCACTTGGATCAAGGCAGAGTCAAGGTCTGACTGGGCGGGCTTTGTAGTGATTGGCATGCCAAAAATATGACTCGATTTAATGGAACTTTCTTCCGAGGAATTACTCGATAATTGCGATAACGAGAATTTCTTCTGGTGTTTGGCATTGACGGTTGAAGTGGACTTTATCGAATTCTCCGAAAGGGTGCGTCGGTTCTTGAATGAGTTGTTCTTAACTAGAGCTGGTGGTCTGTTGAAGTCCTGCGACTGGTTCAAACCAGCATCATACATTCCTTCATCTTCGTCATCATCATCTTCCATCGTGTCCGTTTCGTCCAAGTTGTCCGATTCTGACATCATGGTGGACATTTGACTGAACTGACTGAACTGACTAAATTGACTGAACTGGGATACCATGGATGAAGGTCTTGGTCTTGTACTTCTCAGAACCCCAATCTCACTATTAGGAGACCTAGACTTGTCTTCAATGTGACGGACTGGTTTCTCATCGAAAGACAATGAGCCACTTCTTTCGCTCTCCTTCATCAGAGGGTGCTCATCTGCTGGTACAATCTTTGCACTTTCTTCAAGCTGAGTTGCGTTTGGAGGTGTTGGACTGTTTCTCTTCACAACAATCTCAAGCTGTGCTTCTTCATCTCCTTCATTCTTGACTTCAGAACTCCTTGCCTGATCACTATCAGTGCTATTAAATGTCCGAGTGTTACTGACCAGGCTCTCAATATCGTCATTTGGTTTTTTGTTGTTTTTCCAGAACTTTAATTTGTTCAAGAACTTGGCCTTCTTGTCCAAGCTTTCTTGGGATTTTTGAGCTAGGTTAACCCGCTGTATATTGCTTGAGTCAGGATGGAACGATACAATTCTTTCGAGAGGTGTACCGTCAGTTGAGGTCCTCGAAGGAATCCTATTTCTAGAGTCAGTGATACTAATTTGACCACTGGTAGATATGTTAGGCTGTGATTGAGTTCTTGGAGAAGGTGGAGACGATGGGAGATTTGCAAAATACGAAGTATCTTTCGAAAAGCTGTTCGCATACGAATTTCTCGACAGTTGGGAATCAATCCGTTTCTGCTCGATGGAGTCATTGAGAGCTTTGAGATTTGTCTTGCTTTGGTTTTTCATAGAGCCCACACTTAGCGAAGACTTGATTTTTTCCATTGGTTGTGGGGACAAATCAGTCAATGACAAGACACTTTTAACTTTGCTTCGAGACCGATGGAGGGTTCTCTTTGCCTCGAAGTATCCCTTCTTTTGACGGTAGTATTTCTTTTTCTTCTTCGCAAATTCCCTTGTAAGCGATAATTCGTAAAATGCAGTTAATGAGTTCATTTGATTGTTTAGCACACTTGTCTGTAATTCTTCAGTATTGAAGTTCAACTTCTTCATCCGTTTGACAAGTTCCTTTTCAATCTTGGTTTGGAAGGGGGAAGTATTAACCCTGTAATGCTGGTTTATTGATAAAATTGATTCTGCATCGTTGCTGCGACGAGAAGCTTTATCTAGATGCTTGTTGTAGAGATCAATTAGGAATGGGGAGTTCAAAATTTGAGTAGTACTTGGCCGTTTGGTTGAATCCTTGGATAACATAGAGGTGATCAAACTCTTCAAGTCTGGGGAGATAGAATCTCTGTATATTGGCTCCTCGTGGATGATTTTGTACTTGGTTTTCAAGTCATCATCCTCATCGAACGGCATTTCGCCATAGGCCATGGTAAAGAGGATGACACCCAAGGACCAGATGTCGATAGCGAAACCGGAGTACTTTTCATTTTTGAGGAGTTCCGGGGACATGTATACGGTGGTTCCGCATATGGTGGTCAAGAATTTCCTTTGCAGGGGATTGAATTCTCGGACGAAGCCAAAATCCGTCAACTTGACGATGCTTTTCTTCTTGTCTGCCAAGAGAATGTTCTCTAGCTTCAAGTCTCGGTGGCTGAGGTTGAGGGAATGGACGTACTTCAAAGCAATGACGATCTGGAAGAACAATGCCTGGCATTGCTTGAACTCCAACCGCTTCTTCTCGTATATGAGGAAGAAGAGCTCGCTTCCTTCGCAGTATTCCAACACGATCCAGAGGTGGTTTTCAGTCTTGATCACCTCGTAGAGATTGACGATGTTCTTGTGCTTGAGCTGCTTGTGGTAGTAGATCTCTCTCACGATGTTGGGGTCGTCCAACAAGCCACACTTGAGCACCACCTTCACGTTCAAGAGTACGTGGCTAGCCAAGTACACCTTGCCGAACGCTCCCTCTCCGATTTCTCGTATGATTCGGTAATTGCCTATCTGGCTGACATTGGGCGATGTGATTTGGAGATAGAACTCGTTGAATTGGGCAGCAAGCTGGGCTTTGTTGTTCTGGTCATTGATAATCTTGGAAGTTCCGTTCATCGGCTGGCTCCTGGGGCGGTTGCGACAAGTAAAGAGTGGAAGGGAATGAAGGCTAGGAAGTGGAGGAAGCACAAAATTCACCGGGTGGGAGATGAGGCCAGACGTGAGTTTCTGATGTGCTGAGGTTGGATGGGCCGATAGAAACCGGGATACTCAAAGGAACGAACTGTGTCGTGGTGGTTATGATGTAGCTTGGCTCAAGACTGGAATTCCTGTCATGTGACCTGGCACCACGGTTAGGCGTAGCGAGAAGAGCATCGGTAACTGCTTCTGTGTCTACCGCAAGAGAATGCTAAGAAAACACCCACTAGGCTTGGTTCTTCGGGCACGGTTCCTGGTAACTACATGGCCAAAGAGCTTGCATGTCCTTTCCATAGCGAGAAAGCTCAGTACCGAGTCGCAGATTCTAAGTTCTAGTTCTACGGCTGCACCTATAACAAGAAGCGATTTCTCCAATACTGGCAACGACAGCGATCCACAACACATAGTAAAGAGCATGCAGCAGGTGGTTGAGGCTCCTGTCGAAAATTTGAGCAAAATGCTTAGCCAGAGATGTTTTGAAGCTCCTTTCACCTCCCTCAACAACCTCAGCACGAACGAAATGGACTCCTTAGTACGAGGGTTGCAGAAACGACTCATGGCCGAATTCCAGGGGTTTGCAAAGAACATAGACCTCTCGGGAATCGAGAAAATTAATATTATAGACTACATGAACCCCCAAATTTCCAACATCGCTCAGACGATTTATCTGATCCAGTTACAAAGATACCCCAAGGCATATGTGGATTTCTACAAAATTACCTCGCATGAACAGTTCTTGACTGATATTTTAACCAAGCTCTTGCACAAGGAGTACATCAAGCACAAAATTAGACATACACGGGCAGAAAGTGAGATGATAGACCTCTCCAATCCTGCGGAATGGTTTCCCGAAGCACGCAAAATGAAACGCAAGATTATCATGCATGTGGGTCCCACCAATAGCGGAAAGACCCATTCGTCCTTGCAGACTCTCAAGAAGGCCAAGTCAGGATATTATGCTGGACCTCTTCGTTTGTTGGCCAGAGAAATCTACGAAAGATTTGGCCAGGAAAATATCAAGTGTAATTTAATCACCGGAGAAGAAGTGATTCCTTCTATTGACGAGTTTGGAAAGGTGAGTGAAATCTCCTCTGGTACAATTGAAATGATTCCCTTGCATAAAAAGATGGATATTTGCATTATTGATGAAATCCAGATGATTGCCGACGAAACAAGAGGAGCCGCATGGACAAATGCTGTGCTAGGTGTTCTCGCCAAAGAAATCCATTTATGTGGTGAAGCCAGTGCCGTCCCTTTAATAGAAAAAATTGCCAAGATCACCGGAGATGAACTTGACGTGAAGACATACGAGAGATTGGGAAAGTTGACCATGATGCCCAACGCCCTCCAAGATGTGAAAAATCTCAAAAAGGGTGACTGCTTGATTGCATTTTCCAAGAGAAAGATTTTGGAATTAAAGTGCAAGATCGAACAATCGACCAAATTAAAGGTCGGAATTATTTATGGTGCTTTACCTCCCGAAATTCGTTCGCAAGAAGCAAATGGATTTAATGAAGGCAAATACGATGTATTGGTTGCCTCTGATGCAGTGGGAATGGGCTTGAATCTCCGAATCAAACGGATTATTTTTCACGGAGTGAAGAAGTTCAATGGTTCCGAAATGAAACCTTTAACGGTGTCTGCCGTAAAACAAATTGCTGGACGTGCTGGAAGATTCAGTAAAGATCGGGGAGAGCTGGAAGGGTTTGTTACTGCGTTCATGAAGAAGGATTTGGATTTTGTCAAGACGATGTTAGCGTCACCCACACGGAACTTGAAGAAAGCCTGTATTTGGCCCACTGATTTGGTGTGGAAGCATTATATGGCCAAGTTTTCCAAGGATGTACCATTTCACGAGATTCTTGTGCAATTTGAGAGAGAAACTGCTTCGCTAAATATGAAGAACTATTTTATTAGTGAATTGGATTCGAGGAATGAAATGTTGAGGCTTTTTCTCCGTGAAGATCTTCATAAACGTACAACCATTGAGGATCAGCTAGTATTGAGTTTGGCACCCATTAATGTACAGATGAATTCTCCTGAGGTGATCGAAACGGCATTCAAGTTCTTGCGGAATATTACGGAATGTGCCACCAATAACGTGTTTGATTTCGAATTTTTGCATGAGGATATCATTCGGAGAACCACCAAGATCAACACCACAATTGGAGACACTGTGGAGACGTTGAGGCTTTTGGAGGATAACCATCGGTTGGTGCTCTTGTTTCTCTGGTTAAGTCAAAGATGGCCCACACTTTTTGTGGACAAGGAAGGTGCAATGGACGTCAAGTCGTTGATTGAGAAGAGAATCAGTCAGGAGTTGAACACGTTGCGTCGTCTCAACAAGAGCAGTTGATTTGAAGTGCAATTCATCCAAATAGAGAGAAGTCTAAATTACTACCATTTCAACTATAAATTGACATTGATTGAATTTCGACCATTTCATCAACTATAGATTGTCATTGATTGAATTTCGACCATTTCATCAACTATAGATTGTCATTGATTGAATTTCGACCATTTCATCAACTATAGATTGTCATTGATTGAATTTCGACCATTTCATCAACTATAGATTGTCATTGATTGAATTTCGACCATTTCATCAACTATAGATTGTCATTGATTGAATTTCGACCATTTCATCAACTATAGATTGTCATTGATTGAATTTCGACCATTTCATCATCATTGTATCGAAACTGCGATTTGATTGATAGTTGCCATGTCATCAAGAGAGCCACTTCATTGAAAGCTTCCACTTCATCGGAATTACTAATTCGTCGAATTACCATTTCATCCAAAGTGCCATCTCAGTTACTGCAAATACATCATTTCAGCGAAGGACTAAATCCACCTTCGATGCTCCGTATCAATAGCACCATTTGGCGAGTGCTTCTGCTATGTTGACTCATCAATACTACCAACACTGCTATTCCTGCGAGACGACTTGTGCAACATTACCAACATTTTGCATTTTGCATTTTGCGAACATCGGAGTTTTGGCAGCAAAACCCTTGTGCCTTCACCTTTAATCAAATTGCAGAAACTCTCGCTACTTCTCCTCATTATATCTCCTCACTACAGCTCTACATTACTCCAGCTCCCTATCCCTGCCATGACTCTCCCATTGCCCTGTTGGGCACCTGTATATAGTCCGTGGGGGCGCGTGGGGGACCCCCACTCCCCCATATATATTCCAGCATTGCCAATGCTGTTCCACAACAAATGCCCGTTTCAACAGATCACGTAGTGGTGGTAGTGGGCGGCCCTGCAGGAACAGGAAAGACCACAGTGGGCGAGCTCTTGGCCCAAAGGTTGCAGTGTCCGTTTGTGGAAGGAGATGCGCTTCATCCAGAGGCCAATATCGCCAAAATGTCCCAGGGAATTCCATTGCAAGATGAAGACAGATGGGGTTGGCTTACGGAATTGAGCCAGGTTGCCGCATCCAAATGTGGCGACCTCGAAAACCACTCGGGCAAGGCGGTGGTGACGTGTTCCATGTTGAAGAAGGTTTACCGGGACCACATTGGACAGGCGGCCGGGGTGCCATGCCGGTTTGTGTTTTTGCACACCAGGTATGAGGTGCTTATGGACCGGGTCAAGGGGAGAAGCGGCCACTTCATGAAGGCGGACATGGTGCAGTCGCAGTTTGAGATCATGCAGGTGCCGCAGGGGGAGGAGTTGGTGGAGAACGGCGGCGGCTGCTTGGCCATTGACATCGACCACAAGACCCCTGAGCAGTTGTACCTGGAGATCGTGCGCGGATTAAATATGGAGTGAGAAATATGGCAGAATGTATGTTCCTGTGAGACTTGAGAATAGGGAGAAAACAGAATATGAGTAAAGTGAGGAAGTCAGAGGTTAAGTGCAATGAAGTCGAGTGAAAAATGGCTGTGATGATTCACTGTGTTCTCTGACATTCACAATAGATATTTAAATTTTCACTAATACCTGAATATTGCATTATCCACTCTTCTTCCTCGGCGGTCGGGCCCCCAGGGCCCCTCAGGGCATAGCTCGTAATAGGGCCCCTTTTGAGAACATGGCTCGTAAACCGCGCTCAATGCGGTAGCGTCCTGGCTCAATCCGCAATTTGGCCAGGCACAAAACGCCGTCTCCAGGCTGAACCTCCTGCCCCAAATCCCCTCCCCGGGCTTCCTATCGTTTGCAAAACCACTTTCCCCGCCTCCTCGCCGAGTTCTGTCTTCCCTACCATCATTTCCCGTGTCATCCTGCCTCGCCTGTTCCGGTGGTGCCCGCCCCTCTATCAACTGCCCCACGCTTTACGCATCTAGTCGCACTTTGCGAAAACCAAAAAACCAAAAACCAAAAACCAAAAAACCAAACCCTAAACCCCTATACACCCCCACTCGCCTGTACCCCATGCAATAAACGCCCCCTCGCCCCGGCGGCCCGTAGTCCCAGCCTCCTGCTTTGTGGCAGGCGCTCACATGCGTGTGGTGTCCCTATTCTCCACTGCCTCCTTCTGTTTCCACAGGTCTCCTCCGTCGTCGTACCTCGGTATTCCGGTGCGCACACGCCCCGGTACACCCCCAGTACCGCATGTTCTCCCATACCGCGGAGATGCTTTCTCCATCAATGTTGACCTCAGACCAGCTTCCGTACTTGAACCCGGCGTCCGACCGGCGTGTGGCCCTCATCACCGGTGGAAACAGCGGCATCGGCTTCTACTCCGTGCTCCAGCTCTATCTCCACGGCTACGTGGTGTATATTGCCAGTCGCAGCAAGAGCAGGGTGTTGAAGTCGATACGGGAAGTCAAGAAAGAAGCCACCGCCGTACGACTTGGATACTCCCCCCAACAAACAGAACTGCGCTTCGTGGGCGAGCTCTACTTCCTCGAAATCGACTTGGCCAGTCTCCCTTCCGTGCTCCGGGCAGTGGACACCTTTGTCGCGGTGGAATCGCAATTGAACTTGCTCATCAACAACGCCGGAGTGGTGGCGTTGCCGTACCTGTTGACGGCAGACAACTTCGAGATCCAGATCCAGACCAACTACGTGTCGCCGTTCCTCCTCACCACCAAGTTGCTTCCTTTATTGGAGAAGACCGCCGACGCCCACCCCGACATCGACGCCCCTCGAGTGGTGCATCTTTCCCTGGTGGGCCACCAGTTTGCCCTCCGCTACTTCGACATGAACTCCACCTTCAACTACCGCCCCAACTTCCTATTTACCTGGCTCCGGTACGGGGTGGCCAAGACCGCAGGAATCCACTTCATGCGGTTGTTGGCGTTGCGCAACCCCAAGGTGCACTTCATGTCGGTGCACCCGGGGTTCGTGATGAACCCCAACCTCTTCTCCTACTGGACGCGGTTGCCCATCATTGGCATGGTGTTCTGGTGCCTCTTCCACCTCTTCGGGGTGTTTTTCGGCGTGTCCAACCAGCAGGGGGCCCTAGCCACCATCCGGTGCTGTCTTGACCCTTCGCTCTCGGTGGAACACGACAACGGCAAGTACTTTGGTGCCGGGGGCGCTGAGCTGGCGCCGTCCCGCGTGGCCCGCAACATGGACTACGCCGCCCGCACCTGGATCTGGACCGTCCACCAGTTGAGTGAACGCGGCATCAACATCCCCAATTAACTGCATGGTTCCGTGGAACCCTTCATTTCTTCTCGCATTCTTCGCATAATTTATAATTGTACTTTTCCCAATTCATCTGTCACCGCGCACTCTTCCACCGCGATGTCGCGGTGGTACCTTTCCCCTAGCTTGAGGTCCTGGTCGTCGTCGTATTCGAGAACATCTTCTTCGTCGTCCACATCCACCACGGTGTCGCCGTCTGCAATTTGGGGTGTAATGATGGGCATGGCGTCTCCATCGCTGTCGCTTTGGTAGTCACTTTCATCATTATATTCATATTTTCGGGCCCGCATTTTTGTAGTAGGGTGTTTTTCCTCGTAGGCGAAATCGATAAGGTCGCGAAGATCGCGATTATTCTCGATTTCCTGGAGCACCAGGTCATCGTCGTCGCTGCTTTCAAACTCGTCCTCGTCTTCAGTGTCCTCCGTATTGGCCTCCATTTTCTCTGTTTCGGCCTGGATAAACGACTCGAAATGGCCCTTGAGCCGGTTCGCATCCTCCTTGCTCTTTTTTTCAATGTCCACCTCGTCTTCCTCCTCCAAAAACCCAATTGCATCCTCTAGAGCCAGGTAATCGGCCGCAACAGGCCCCGAAAGTCGCTTTTGCTGCTGTAGCTCGTTCTGGAGTACTTCTCGAGAATTTATCGCTGAATTCACATTCTTCGTGGCATATTCCTGAGGCGATAATCTGCCAAAACCACTCACAAGAACGTTGCTGGCACCGTCCTGAAGCTCGCCCTCTGTTATCAATGTCAATTGCAACAACGAGCCGAGTCCGATGGAAATGGTGCATTTTTTAGCATTGGACAGTTCCATTTCCACATCGTTCTCCGGTCTCCATGCATTGACGGCCTTTCCCACCGTCCAGGGAGCGTTTTGGAATGCCAGGGCCACCTCTTCGGGTAACTCTACCTCGAGATCGTAAACATTTTCCAACTTGTATGTCGAAAGGTACGGCTTGAGAAACTGCTTTACCTGGCTTGAAAACGAGCTGTTGACGTCGAAATCGCCGTTTAGCACCTGGGCAACAGCTTGTTTCAACGGAAGGAACAGTGTCGACTCCTTTGTTTCAGTCTCGCTTCCGTGTGTTCTCAACACCACCACTTCGCCACCATGTAGCCATATTCTGTTGAGAACGACCACTCCTTCTAGCGAGTCGGGAATATCCGAGCAAAACACCAAGAGAGGCACGTATTCTTCGGAGTTCCACACGTAAATAAAGTTGTTGCTGTTGGAGGAGAATTCTATGAGGAGACTCACGAGAAGCTGCTCATCCTCAAACATATCTTCGTACTGCAATTCGCCGTAAATCATCGATACTTCCGATCCTCTTACCGTCTTGCTCACCTCCTCGTACTGGGGAGGATTTACCGACCACGGATAGTGTCTGACAAACGGTTGGATGTGAAGGTCCCATTCTTGCAACTCCGATCCTATGATGAGAAATGAGGCAGTAGGCTTGGGAAAACGCAGTGAAAGAAGAAATGCATTGGGTGGTGCCGATTCCCAGAGGTATGAGGAGTCCATTCTTGAAGAATTGGACTTGCTGGGAAGAAAAGTGGGTGAAGATCGGTGATGAGTATATTATCAGTTTGATCGCATCAGTGCGAGTGAAGATTGGAGCCTTATTGTGGAGTCAGATTTAGTGGATTTTAGACTTACGTTGCGGTTGCAATGAAATTTGTAACAAACAAGTAATCTGAGGATCTGTAGAATAGGATTGGAGTTGTTTTAATTGAAATCAGGGATCTATGAAGACTATGCCTACAATTCACATTCTTTCATATGTAGATTTGAATGGATTATGCATAGAACTGGGGAGTCTACTCTGGTTTGCAGAAAGCATCGCCTCTAGATGGATCAGAAACGTCTAGTCAATCTATTCGGAAGAGAAACTTCGGATATTTCGACTTCGGAAATTTTCCCACTGACTTGCCCTTCTAAACTCATTACCTTTCCTATGTATTTATTCTAAAAACAACGCTTACAACTTGAAGTCATCACCAGTCTTCTCAATAACAACGGAAGAGGCACCTCCTCCACCGTTACAGATACCAGCAACACCGATCTTACCGCCCTCCTGGCTCAACACCGACAACAAGGTGACGATGATTCTGGCACCGGAACAGCCCAAGGGATGGCCCAAGGCAACAGCACCTCCGTAGACATTGACCTTAGAGGGGTCGAGACCGAGGAGTTGAGTGTTGGCCAATCCGACCACAGAGAAGGCCTCGTTCAACTCGACGAAGTCCACCTGCTCGGCAGAGATGCCGGCGTGCTTCAAAGCCTTGGGGACAGCCAAAGTGGGGGCAATGGTGTAGTCCAAGGGGGCTCTGGCAGCCTCACCCCAACCGGCGATCTTGGCCAAGGGTCTCAAGCCCAATTCCTTCAACTTCTTCTCCGACACCAACACAAGGGCCGCAGCACCGTCGTTGATGGGAGAGGCGTTGGCGGCTGTCACGGTACCGTTCTCCTTCAAGAACACGGTTCTGGCAGACTTGATCTTGTCCTCGTTGAATTTCTTGACCTCCTCGTCCTGTTTGACGGTGACGTCGGGCTTACCTCTGACACCCTTGATGACCACAGGCACGATCTCGCTCTCGAACTTGCCGGCGTCGAAGGCGGCGGCGGCCTTCTTGTAGGAGGAGATGGCAAACGCGTCCTGGTCTTCTCTGGAGAAACCCTGTTCCTTGGCGCACTTTTCAGCGGCAACACCCATCAACTGGTTGTGGTAAGGGTCCAACAATCCGTCCTTCTGGACTCCGTCGATCAAAGGAACATCGCCCCATCTGGCTCCAGAACGAGCAGAGGGAAGGTAGTAGGGGGTGTTGGTCATGGATTCGGCACCGCCGGTGACGACGATGTCGGCGCTTCCGGTCAAGATGGTTTGGGCGCCAATGATCACGGCCTTCATTCCCGAGGAACACACCTTGTTGATGGTGGAGGCGACGATGGATTCGGGCAAGCCGGCCTTCAACGCCACTTGTCTGGCGGGGGCCTGGCCAACGTTCGCCTGCAACACACCACCAAAGACGATCTCGTCCACGGTGTCAGGGTTGATTTGGGGCACCTTGGCCAAGGCGCCCTTGACGGCAGCGGCGCCCAAGTCGACGTAAGTCAACGATGACAACGATCCTTGAAAGGATCCGATTGGGGTACGCGAGGTGGCAACAATGTAGACCGACATTGAAAAGAGGTGTAAGTGATTACTGAGATTTTGCTGTCGTTTGTGCGTTTACTTATATAGATTTTCTATACGACACACACCTATTTCCATGCGAAGTGAGTAAGCACCGCGGTACGAGCCCCCGGAAAGTCAACTGTTGCCTCCCAAACTGTGCCTCCCACGTATTCTCCTCCATTCCATGTTAAGATCTGCCCTTTCCCTACGGTTATCGTTGCTAGCACATCCTCGTTTCGGCCCCTGCTCGCGTTTGTACCTCGGTACAAGCCTTGTCTCGGGAACCAGGGGGTTCCACGGCACAACGGCCGTGGCCCTTTTTTCCCGAAGCCCCAAACCGGTTAGAGATAGCTCCAAGAAGCCAGAGTCTCCAAACGGGGCTTCCAGAACCGCTTTTCCCGCCAAAACTCCCACTACTGGTACCAATGTTGATACCAGTTCAAGTGGCGAAAATACCACTGTTGGTGGAATCACGGGTGCCAGTGGTTCGGGCTCCGGCGAATTGGGCATTCCCGTGGCAGAGGATATCGCCATGAACAACCATCCCATTCTCAAACGGGTCCCCCGAGTGCTTCGGCCGTTTACCCTGCGTTTCATCCACGCACCCGTTTCCCATGTCACTGCCTTCCTCATTCTCCACGAACTCACCGCCATCGTGCCATTGATCGGCATCTGGTACGTGCTCCACAAATACCACTTGTCCATCCCCGTGGATTTGCCGTCGTGGGCCATCGACAAGGGCACCAAGGTCATCGACTCCTCGTTGTCCCGGTTCGACTTCTCGGAATGGAACGTCAATGAAAAATTC
Source organism: Suhomyces kunorum (assembly GCA_030561465.1). Lineage (NCBI taxonomy): Eukaryota > Fungi > Ascomycota > Pichiomycetes > Serinales > Debaryomycetaceae > Suhomyces > Suhomyces kunorum. Next base: position 479,191 of record JAKTXF010000003.1, on the reverse strand, counting down.
ACCTTCATGATGGAAGGGGCCTACGCCTTCGTCATCGTCAAGTTCTTGATGCCCGTGCGGCTCATGCTCTCGTTGGGGTTGATGCCCGGGTTCTCCAAATGGGTAGTGGTGCCAATTACTCATATCTTCAGTCGCATATTGAAGAGGGCCCCCAAACCGAAACCCCTGCCTTCCCCCACTGCTGCAGCCAAAAAAGTCGACAAACCCAGACTCTAATGAGCACAGATCCTGATCTGTCCACAGCAGCCGCAACTGATATCAGTGCAACCCCACTACACCCCCTATGTATTGCCTCTACTATAGCAATATTTCATCCGGGGGACCGACCCCACATACTTTTTACCCCATTGGGTGCCAAGTCCTACAGGCCATGTAAAAGTGCTTTTATTACGTCAATCATGAGATTATTCGAGCGTAACTTGCATTTGCTCCTTGGTCATGGGAACAAACTCGTTCAAGGAACTTATGCTCTGGGCAAGCCTCAAATGGTTGAATGCGAAAGGTGGAACTAACTTGTGATTCAACGCGGTGTCAACCGACAACTCACGGTCATCGAAATCAAACAACTCGGGCAAGTCCTTGAGGTCGGGTTGGTTAGCGTAGATCTGGTAGTTGGCGTTGTTGGAGTGATGACTTGATGCAGACGATGTATTGTGGTGGAATTGCTGGCTAAAGATTTTGCGGTAGTTAGGGAGTTTAGTAGCAGGATCTCTCAATTCATCGAAGTAGGGGTCCACAAGTCCCTCCACACAGGAAATTCTATCTATAGGAGAATACTGTAACACTCTGATAAGGAATTGGATGCAATCAGCGGACATCTTTTTGAAGATCTTCGACAATGGAATGGGCTTGATTTGGGGGAACTTGTGCTCCATGTAGTTAGGATTCATGTTCTTGATCTGTTCCTTGGATGGAGTGCCTAAAATCTTGATGATTTCCACCAACTGATCGATTCCCGACTCACCAGGGAAGAGAGGCTGTCCGAGAATCAATTCGGCCATCACACACCCGGCAGACCAAACATCGATTTTTGTGGTGTAATTGGTTGCTCCGAATATCAATTCGGGGGCACGGTAGTATCTAGAACAGATATAGGACACATTAGGTTCGTTAGGGTTTAAGATCTTGGCCGATCCGAAGTCACACAACTTCAATTCACCCGTTTCGGGATTGATCAACAAGTTCTGGGGTTTGATATCACGGTGGCATATCCCTTGTGAGTGGATGTAATTAAGGGCACGAAGCATTTGATAGGTGTACAATTTCACTTCAAGTGGAGGCAACAGTAACCTCTTGGACACGTAGTAGTGAGAAGCCTTGTACAACGTCTCGGGAACAAACTCCAAGATGAGATTCAAATAGAGCTCGTTCTTATCATTATTGGTATAGAAGTAATACTTCAAGTCCGCAATGTTGCGATGGTGGACAAGCTTCATGATTTGAAGTTCTCTATTTTTGAATCTCTTGTCCTGGAGAACACGCTTCATGGCAGCGATCTCGTTGGTGGGGAGGATTTGGGTTTGGAAAACAACACCAAAAGATCCATGGCCCACCATCTGAGATTGAGTGTACTGGATGGTTTGGGATTCACCGGTGTGGCCATTTTGGACCGTTTCAGTGACGACTTCTATTTTGGACATGTTAGTATGAAGTTATGGACTATGAGAGCAAAAGAAGGCAAGAAGTAGGTTGATATCAAGGTTGAGTTGCAGTAGTGAGGCGCTGGCGGGTTATGGAATGATAGTATAGCAGATTTAGTCAAACATAGGCGAAAGCTGAATCCTCACAGAAATGTGAACAGAAAGTGAATGGTGGAGAGACGGCAATTTTTGTTTATGGGGGACGGGGAAAGCGGGCACCAATCTGTATTTTCGCTGACACCTAACCTGCAATTATGTTTCTTGCGGCGAATTGCGTGACCAAAAATGTCGCGGAAACTAGTGGTCGGAGTGCCCTCGGAAATATCGGAGGTCACGGGTTTGGTGCACCCCGAGGGCATTGCCGGAAACGAGGCAACAAGCCCCCCAGTGCCCGCAACCCAACTATGCAGAGCACCTCCTTCCGTACCCCGCGTTCTGCATAGTGTTATTGATCTAAACAATAGCTTTCGTCTCGATTAGGACAGATGCCGTATGTGTACCCTGGAAGGAAAGAGTTCATGGAATTGAGTCCCAGCCCCACTTCTACCGTCTCTTCGGTTGCCCCACTTCACAAGCCGTACATTCGGAGGATTCACTTATCTATAAGTGGTTTACCTATGCCTGCCGTGCTCTGCCGCCTTAGTATGGGTGTGCTTACCACACCAGTATCCTCATTGGTGCCCAGTGCGGGATTCTAAACTCCGCTCCTGCATCAACCTTAATTCTATATCAACATTAACTCTGCACTTCCCCACTTTTGCTCCTAAAAAATAAAATGTCGCGGTTCATCCGAATACGTACCTATTCCTCTTGACCTGAAGTTATCTCCGCCCATCGTTAACTTCATGATCTTAGTTCTCAAGCCATCGGGCTTCTTCCTGTTGCTTGTCATGGTGCTCTTGGTCTGATCGTAACTGTTGGACCGATTTAATGCATAGTCGAAAAACGTCGACGGCGTTTCCAGTAAGTCATCCTCTGATGAAGGCGTAGAAACTCCGTCATCGCCCCGATGAAAGCCTGCCCTCATTGGGGTCGCCGAGTCTTCGTCCGAAGAACCCTTGACAAAGTGTTTGAGCCTGGAAGCAATGCTGTTGTGCCTTTTGCGTGTAGGATTGCCGGCGGAAACGCCCACAGGAGCAATGTTGTGGCTGGCGGAGCTGGCACGACGGTCCATGTTGGTGGTGGTGGTGGTGTAGTTCTTGTTCTTGTAGCTGTAATCGAAGGGGTCGCCGTACTGGGGGTCCTCCAAGTAGCTTCTCTTGAAGCCGAAATCCGCCAAGTCAGGCTGCTTGAAATGGAACGTGTCGTCGTAGTCTATTGGCACGACTTGTTTGTTGTCTTCTTCTGCCATGTACTTGTTGCGCAAGTCTCGGCGCTCCTGCTTCTGGTTTTTCTTGAGGAGCTTCTTCTCTTCCTTGTATTGCTGCTTGCTTTCCTTGCGCTCCATCTTTTCCTCGTGGTTGCAGAGGTCTCTCTTCTTCTTTTTCTGCTTCTTGACATGGCTGTTGGCCGCAGCATAGATGGGCTTGTCCACAATCAAGTCGCGGATGATGGGGGTGGAGATCTCGCCGTTGTGGATGTATGAAGGGATGTACTTGTGGATGTTGTACTGGGTCTCGAGGGTGGCGTAGTCGAGGTGCCTGATGAAGTCGTTATCGGAGGGGGCCTTTGGAGACGACGAGGAGAACGTCATGAGCAGGGACTCCTTGGAGCTCGGAGAATGAGATGCGTTGAGCGAGAGCTTGTTGAGGCCCTTGACGATGGTGGTGTTCATGATTAGGGGAGGGTAATCATTTCAAAAGGGTGTGGCCGGCCTTAAACCTTTTTTGTAAAGTCGTGCCCAATATTATTCTGCCAGATGACACCATGCATGTGGGGTACTTTTTTTAACCGAGACAATAAATCCCAGCGCACAATGCCGCCCCAAAGGAGGTGTTTAGTATGCACGACGGAGTTTACTAATCGAGGGGAGAATTGTTCTCTGTAACCAGCAATAGGAAGAAGGACCATCGAAAGCTGCCTCCCAAGTGAAAAGAGGGGACCCTTCTTTCCCTTCCGGGTTTCCGGCAGGCAAGCGGAGAACATCCCCACGAATCGAGGGTGAGGCCATGGAAACGTCCATTGTGGAGGTGGGGTGGGGGTGGTGGGGCTCAAAGTGGGGGAGTTAGCGGATCCACCCCCTTGACCGAGATGCGTTCGTTCCCCGAGCTCAAGGTCCAATTCATGCGCGACATGGCACCCTGCATCACACGCAATGCTCGTTCCTCCCACAGCTTGTCAACTCAGGGCATCAGGGTCAAGACCGCTCACTAGTTGCTGCGAGGTGAGACGTTCGCCGCGGTCATACGTCATCATTCTCTCAAACATCTGCCCCAACTTCCTGTTGGTGCATCGGGGAAGCAACTGGGACCATTCGCGGCGGGGATGGGGCTGAAACCGCATCTGCTTGAAGTGGTAGGTGTCGTTCTCCATTTCTGGCCAGTACAATTGACTGGCAGGATCGAGGGAGGGGGTCCCGAAATTCAGGAATATGGCGTTGATAAGGTAGAGATCGTTGACAACCCCCTCATCTCCTTCCTCGGGCTCCAACACCGACTTGGCCTGATCCAGGTACACGGTTGTCATCACCACCCCGAGGGCCCATATGTCGATTTCGGCCCCGTAGTTGACCACCCCTAGGCACAATTCAGGTGCCTTATAGATGCCTGTGCCCACGTCAGTGTACTTGCAAGCGGCAGGTTCCTGACCGGCAAAGCCCTGCTCGTAGCTGATGCCGAAATCTCCCAACACCGGGCTCTCGAGCGAGCCATTGAAGAAGATGTTGCTGGGCTTGATGTCGCGGTGGATAATGCCTTTGTCATGCAAATACGCCAAAGCGTCGGCCACTCCCGCCACCATGCGGTCGAGAGCATCCACTGGGGCCCGATTCTTGACCACAAACTTGCTTTTGCTGGGATCCTCCCAGTGGTGCCGCATCGAGGTGGACGAGTGGTTCTGGAGCATGCCTCGAAGGTCGCACTGGTATAAAGGCGTCACCAACACGATGTCATCGTTCCAGCGGTAGTCGTCGATCCAGGCTAGGATTCGGGGGTGCTCTAGACGCTTCAAGAGGGAGATCTCGTGTTCGATGTCGTGGGGCTTCATTCGAATGTCACAATCCACGATTTTGAGACACACCTGGTGAGTGCTGCCATTGGAGGTGTCTGCTGCGTCCACCGCACTGTAGACGTCGGAGTAATGGCCGCTGTAGAGACGTTTGCGTTCAATGTATCGCTTATTACTCTCCATGATGCTGGCACGAAAGAAGGTGGCAATTGGCAATGTTCAATTGGAGTTGGAAGAGGCGATGGTGTGATGGCGCTAAATCAGATGCAATTTTTGGCGATTCGATGTCGCACATGAAGATGGCACTACTCGATGTCTACAGGGTGCACCACGAGAATGTCGTCGTAGATTACCATACTATACGTCGCTACCGTAGTAAGGGGCTGCAGCCGAAGATGACGTAGGCAGTGTTGGTAAACACCACGGATTAGGGACTATGCATGCAAAGTGCTTCTAACATCGCGTCTTAGCCTTAATGTCGCGTCTGGGATTGCGAAGTTCCCTAGACCGTTTGTGGCATCGGGGCAGACCATTGTGGACAGCAAGTGCCGTGACATGCGTTCAGAAGTGTTCGCTGCATTTTGTTTGCACGTTTTGGTTCTCTGATGGAAGTGTGTTTCTATCGGGTAGTGAGAGATATCCTGTTTTGTCCGATAGTTTTTATCGTATGGTTGATTTGGACCTATTTGGACCTAGCTGATGGATTTGGTCCTATATCTGAAGTGATTGATTTTGTTTTCTTGATCTGAATTCTTTGCGATATCTGTTGTCTAAGTTTCGGCTTATTTATCTGAAAATGATTGCGTTGTATTTTCGCTGTCTTGGCTTACTTACCTAATGATCATTGATGCCGTCCTATTTTCTCCAATTAAATGTATTTGATTTATCTGACAGTCGATTGACCTATCATCTCTTATGGAGAATAGTTTTGTCCTGTTTTCTCTTAAAAGTGAGTGAATTTGTCCACTTTCTTGTGCATGGTGATTGGGCTCATATCTGCTTGGTTGATGTTTTCTTCACTTCTCTCGCATGGTATATGTATTCCTTGCCCTTTTCATTCTCTTCATATTCTCTTCCAATTCTTCAACATGTTCTTTCTCTCTCTTGTCAGTATCTCTAAACCCTCATTTTTGTCTCTTCCGTGCATTGACTCCGGCATGGGCTCCATTGGCATTGACTTCGTCATAATGGCCTCCGTGACGCTTGAAATTATTGTTTATGGCCTGATTCGAAATGATATCGTTGTCGTCGGAGTAAATTCTTCTCTTGGGATACGTCAAGCTCAATCCGTCAAACGCATTCTCTTGCACTTTGGGCAATTCGAGGAAGTACGGATGCATCAATGCCAGGTCTGCCGTCAACCGCGTGCCAGGATCATACTCTAGCAACCCCTTGAGCAACGCGAGACACTGCTTGTTTGTGCCACCAATCAATTTGTACCAGTTCACCAAGTTGCATGGATAGTTACCCGAAAGCTGCTGTTGGAACGACACAAACTCGGGATACTTATTCAATGAAGGCCAAATCTTAAGATTGGGAGTGCCCAAGATCTCGATGATCTTCTGGAATTGGTTATTTTGAAACGGTACTGTCTTTTTGTTACTCATGTCTATCTTGGCTTCTTCTCCTTTGAATATCGGCCGCAATGAAAGCAACTCGGCAAGAATGCATCCCACGGCCCACAAGTCAATCGCAGACGTGTAGTGTCTTGCACCTAGCAATAATTCGGGGGCTCTATACCAGATTGTCACCACCACTTTATCGCCAGTGTATAAACTTTGCAATGGGTTGTTGAATTTTCTTGCCAACCCCAAATCGCCGATTTTTACCACCCCCGAGCTGGAAACCATGATATTCGCTGGCTTCAAATCACGGTGGAAAATCCAATTTTGATGCAAAAACGTCACCCCGTTCAATATTTGCCAGGTAAGCGATTTGATGGTGCTTTGGGGGATGGGCTTGACGTCCGCGTGTGAGTGGTAGTGAATGATCTGAAGCAAGTCGTGCTCGCAGAACTCAAACACCATGTATATGGATTTGTTTTCTAGTATGATGTCTACCAATTTGGTGATATTTTTGTTGTTGAGTTCCCGACACAACGACATTTCCCGAATGGCACTCTGTGAGATGCCGGTATAGTGCACCACTTCGTTGCCGTTGATGTCGTGGTTGTGGTGGGCTTTGTTGGACAGGTGATTGTCGCTTTTGAACTTTTTGATGGCGTAGAATTGGAGATCCTTCTCGTCTCCATCTCCCTTGGTATTCTCCGACTTGCGAGCAAGGCTGTTGTCTGGTTCCTTATCCTTCTTGCTCTTTAGCTTGGCCTTATACACCTTACCGTATGTTCCTGCGGCAATGTATCCGATAATGTGATATGTCGATAGTACCGACTCTCGTGTCAAGTCTTTGCGATGTTTGAACGGACCTATGGTCAAGATGGAGTTCAGGGCCATCAATGCAGGTTGCGGAATCATGGGCATCTGTTGATTCATGGAACCGCTGTTCATTCCCAACGATCCATTTCCGTTATTCAAGATGCCAGGGCCATTTCCACCTATGCTGCCTCCCAAGATGTTGCCGCTTCCACTCATGCCCTCGAGTCCATTTCCTTTGGGTCCCATACTCATTTTCGGCCTGGTTTAACTGTGATTGGAATAAATGGACTTGGATGTTGTATTGACTATTAGACCTGTCTAAGTAGATGGATGGTGTGTGCTAATGAATGGTAGTTCTGATTCTCATCAACTGCTTATGTATGCGCACTCAAAGATGAGTATATTGTTATTGTCACTGCGCAAGTTCGACCCCCGGGAATAAACAAGCGTAGAAATGCGATATTCGCATAATATACCGTCAATTAGGTGTCAAATCGATTGACATATTGATAGGCCATCAGAATTCACCAATAAAACGGGTGGATACTCATAATACGGGTTTCTATAATCTATTCTATGTAGTTGTCTCTAATTGAACTGAAGTCCCTCTAAGGATTCGAGAACAGAATTGTTCTGGGCCTTGTCTTCAGTCGTGCTATGTACTGTTCCAAAACCATAATCCAGGCCTAGGTGAATCAAGTTTTGGCTCTTCTGGTATTCGGACCTTAATTCCTCGCTGATTACCGTCTGTTCAGCAAGAAGTTCCCTTTGAATCTGCTCACGGAGCACCTCATTCTCCTGTTCCGGGAAATCGATAAACCTGTCCTTGAAGTAGAAGGTTCCGGATATGTTGTGGTCAATTACCAATGACCCGGTTTCCACGCATGTTTCTATCTCTTCAAGAGTAATATCAAAGGACCAGCCGAATTCGGAAGATACCTCCGAGATTGTGGCTCCTTTGAAATATGCATATTCTGACGTGACAAACTCGTTGGAGGAGCCTGCTAACTCCGTCTTGATTTTGTTGTACGTGAATTCACGTTCTTTTTTCTCTATGAATTCCAAAATAAATTCCTCATAAGTGTTTGCCTTATTCGACCGTGCAGATAGCACGACTAATCCCGTTCGCTCGTACTTTTTGCAAATAACCGGGAGTTTCAACTCCTCGAAAAGCTCAAAAGTCCTTTTCAAGTCTGTGGGTGAAATTAACTCCGTTCCAAACCCCTGGGTAACCACAAGATATCTGTTGTACTTGGCATACAAATCCTGGGAAGTGATGATTGAAGTCTTCTTTAGGAGCTCGAAATTCATTAGATATTCACTAATGTGTCGCGCCAATTCTTGATGGTATAGGCTGGAGGTTTTGCTGATGGCTAGCGGCGGAATTATCACCTGAGATGTCTTTTTGCTGTTGACAAACTTGCTGAACGTACTCGAAAGTTTCATCAAATCTTGGAATTTAAACATGAGTTGCTCGAGGTCATCGACGGAGTCTCTGAGAATAATTTCATTTGTCTTGCGCTGTTGCTCGCCTATTTGTTCCAAGCCATGAATGCCACCTCCTATCCTCTTCTGTGAGGCTTTCTTTGGCGGAGCGAGTTTGGTGGAGTTCTGATTTATCGCCCCTTTTTGCTTTAATGCTTCCCATCGTAATTCGTCGAGTGCTTGGGTCAAATGTTCTTGGAATTCGGTTTCACCACCTTTCCTGAAACTGAGTTTTATGTAGGGGGTGTTGTTAGTGTACTGTTCAGTGTCTGATTCCAATTTTATCAGGAGACCATTTCCAGGGGTGTTCTGAACCGAGGTGCTCTGGCTCTGTATCTTCTGTTTGAGGACCTTGGGAATGCTGGATTTCAACTCGGTCCCGCAGAGCTCGCATTGGGTCATGGAAGGATGGTTGATAAAGGTGCAGGTGGGGCATTGATCGTCTCGTCGTTCGGGCTCGGGGGTGTTTTCGATGCTGCTGGAGCCGGATTCCTCGGGAGTGTCTGATTCCATGATGATCTGCTTCAAGAGCTTGACGTTGGCCTTGATGCCACAAGAGACACATTTGGGTGCATCCAAGGCGTTGAAATCATAGTCCAGCGGGATCTGGTTTCTGTAGGAGCAGATCTTGCAAGTCCAGGCCAATAATCTGTTCTGGGCCGGTAGTGGCTCGGTCGCAGAAGGTCTGATGAATACCTTGACTTTGGGAGACGATCTCAAGAATCGGTCGATGCTTTCGCTGAGGATGACGTCCTTGAGGCCCAATGCCATGGACTTGGCAACATCTACATTGTCGAAGTAGATGATCCGCTTGTTGGTGAGGTAGATTCTGCCGCTTTGCCGCAGCACTATCTTCAGTTTGCCCTGGTAGAGCCCGATGTTATCCCGCACATAGAGGTTGTGCTCGTCGTCCTGGAGCACGGGGCGGTTGCTGCGGTTGATGAGAATGGGCTGCCATAGGTCGAGATACGAGGTCATGGTCCGACACCTCTCCTACGGGGGTGAAGTATGGGGTGTAGTGGAGGAATCGATAATCGAACCTGGAGGTAACCTGCAATCCTGCGATCCTGCCATGGCCCAACATGCACTTTTGCCCGGGGAACCACAGTTCCTCTCCAACCCACATCCTGCTCATCGGCCCTGCATGTTTCCTTGCTTCCTGCCGTCCCATAACTTCCTCTTCGGGTCCGGTCTGTGAAATTTCCGCCAGCTGCAATTTTTCCTGGTGAAAAGCTCCAAACCGTGCCGGACACCTTAATAGACGGCCTTATCGCCTCATTGGCTGGAGCCGGTTTATAGCGGCTTTCCCAACGAAAAACGGGCGTGTCCTTTCAGCGGCCTTTTCTCGGCCCCAATTGGCACAACTGGGCCACTCGCCTCGGATCCACCTCCTAATTATCCTGCTCCTATCACCTTGCGGCACCTTGCAGCTGTTCTCCACATTGGGGAGGCTAGAATTTCCCAAACGGGCGGCATTGCTGCGGTTTAAAATGGATCACCCGATCCTCTCGCCTTTAACTATGTGGATCGCTTCTCATAACCCCCAAATCCCTACCGGGCTATGAAGAAGGAGGTGTTCATCACCTTTGACTTCTCATCTGTCGCAACCTGCCTTATCTGGTCCTTTGTGAGCATTCGCATCGCCATTACGTAAGCGAAAATAAAGTTGAGAAAAAGTACACAGATCAATCCATAAGCCACTCTCCCACATTTTTCCACGCCCCAGTCCTCGATTCAAGTGGTTCCACTCGACTTTTTCTCGTGTCCAATCATCTGCCTGCGCAATCAGCGTCTTTTCCCGCCAGAAACGGCTTGTTTGAGCCTCGTTCCGCTGAGCTGTGATTTCCCACCACCTCCACCCACAAGCGGCATTTCGCCACTGCCATCCTATATCTAGCCCCCTTCATCGACTTCCAGTTGCTGTCTATTTCCCTCCGGCAAAATGACGTTCCTTTTCAAGAGAAACCCGAAAACCCCTCCCGAACTCATCAAGGCCTTGAATGAGCAGGTCGTCAAGCTCGACTACAGCAGCGACAACAACAAGAAGTACCAAGACGACTGTGCTCGATACTTGAAGCAAATCAAGGTCATCTTGCACGGAGATGACGAGACCGAGCCTCAGCCCGACCAAATTGCATCCTTGGCCATGGAAATCTACTCCACCGACTGTCTCTACAACCTAGTGGTCAACTTGAAGAAACTCGACTTTGACTCGAGAAAAGACGTCTTAATATTGTTTCTGACGCTATTGCGACGACAAATCGGGAGCAAATCTCCCACGGTTGAATACATTTTGCATCAAAAACCCGAGATTATAGTACATCTCATCAGAGGCCCCGAAACCGCAGAAATCGGCTTGATCTGCGGCCAAATCTTGCGGGACTCCATCAAGTTCGAGTCCATTAATAAGTTTGTCCTTTACTCGAGCTTGTTCTGGAATTTTTTCAAATATGTTCAGATATCAATTTTCGAAATTGCCACCGATGCATTCGCTACCTTGCACGATCTATTGACCAACCATAAAAAAATGGTGAGCGATTTCTTAGCTAAAAACTACGAAAGCTTTACTACCAGCATCAACAAGTTGATTCAGTCGAATAATTATGTCACCAAGAGACAAAGTGTTCGGTTATTGTCCGACTTGGTATTACAGAGACAAAATCAGGCATTTTTGAACCAATACTTCGACGATACCAACAACTTGAAGCTAATGATGATACTATTGAGCGATAAGCTGAAGAATTTGCAAATAGAGGGCTTCCATATATTCAAATTCTTTGTTGCCAAACCCAAAAAGTCCCAGAAAGTGTTGGACATTTTAACCAAAAACAAGAGAAATTTTATTGAATATTTCGACACTTTCGATATTCAGGGATTCAATGATTCCACCTTGATCGACGAGCGAGATTACATCTTGGGAGAAATCATAAAATTACCTGATATTGCGAGAGCAGAGTAATCTAGTTTGCTATAGAATAAATACATCTAACTATTTGGCGATTCTGGACCAGTCCTGGAACGACTCCTCACCGTACTGGATTTTTCTAATCCACTCGGCAACCTGGGCGGTCAACTCACCCGAGTTGCCGGCACTAACTGGAACATCGATGTCTTCGCCGTTCCAGCCAATTCTATTGATGGGCGACACCACGGCCGCGGTACCGGAACCAAAGGCTTCGACCAACTGGCCCTTGTCAGCTCTTTCCTTGACTTCGCCAATGGTGTACTTTCTTTCACTGATAATCCATTCGTCGGCATGCAATCTCGATCTGGCCAAGCTCAACACACTGTCTCTGGTCACACCCTCCAAGATGGTGCCGTCCAAGGGAGCGGTGACCAACTCCTTCTTTCCGTCGTCGTTCTTGAAGACGAAGAATGCATTCATGGTGCCCACCTCGGTAATATAGCCCTCTTCTCCGAACAACCACAAGTTCTGCTGGTAGCCCCTGGAGGCGGCCTGTTTCTGAGGAACAATGCATGGGGCATAGTTGGCTCCCAACTTCTTGTTTCCCACACCTCCAGGCCATGCTCTGACGGCGTAATCTGTGGCTTCCAAAGCCACGGGCTTGAATCCAGTGGAGTAGTAAGGACCCACAGGAGAAGCGATCACATACAACAACGCTCTGTCTGGGGTTCCCACACCCAAACCCACCGAGGTTCCGATCATGGTGGGTCTCAAGTACAAGGAATAGCCGGCACCTTCGGGCACAAACGACTTCTCCAACACAAGGAACTTGTCCACGACCTTCATCAACTCCTCGCCGTCAAAAGTGGGAAGAGCGATTCTCTCGGCAGACAAGTTCATTCTCTCCATGTTCTTGTCGCTTCTGAAGGTTCTGATGTCGCCATTGGCGTCTTTGTACGCCTTCAACCCCTCGAACAACTCGAAGCCGTAGTGGAACACGATGGTGGCAGGGTCGAGTTTGAGGTCCTGGTAGGGGGTGATTTGAGGGGCGTTCCATCCATTCTGGGCCGTCCATTCGATCTGGACCATGTGATCTGTGAAAGTCTGGCCAAACACCAACTCGTGCTTGGGAAGCTTTGGCTTGGGGTTTTTGGTGGTGTCGATCACCAATTTGGACGAGTCCAACGTGCGAAGCAGGGACTGGAATCTCACCTGCGGTAACCTCACTGAGGCGGCGGTGACGAGTCTTTGAAAGGATCTAGATCTCATTGTGGAGGAAGAAGACTGTGGGGTGCAAGAAAGATTGTAGACTTGGTGATTCTTTGTTTTTCAGTTCGGGCCTGTATCGGGCCACGAACCCGGGAGGGCGTGCGGATGAGTCAATCAAGATAGAATAGTGCGAGGATTAAGGCGAGACTTCGAGAATAATCGAGGCAAAAATATATCGAGTCACGGATGAGTCAAACAACTGTTTCAATTGTAGCCCCACACCATCAAATTCTCTATCACCTCGCCATTAAGTTTCACCCTTCCCTCACTAGTAATATCTGCAACAGGCACTTTTCCTCGCTTGCGCTTAACAACAAACGGAAGTGTCCATACCACCGCATTGGGATTGACGTGCACTCCATTAACCTTGAGAATCCGTAAAGAGCTGATTTCCTCGGGAGTGTCGTTTACGTCACACACGCCATCACTGGGGTATTTCTCCGGATATAGCGCCATGATGTGCTCGCTGGAAACGTAGACATTGGCACTATCCACGGTGCCTGGTGCGAGTCTCTCAAACGTCACTTTCAACGAGTTTAACTCCGGAACCCAGACATCGTCTTCAAACACAAGCGTCTGATTGGTAATGGTTTCGGCCTCGGCAGTAGAAACCACCCTCGAAACCTCCACCCGTGTACTTCCACTGATATCTCCCACCAACACGGTAAATACGTGGGTTGTGCGAGGCCTGCGACACACCAAATTGGCATTGCCGTTCTTATCAGAAAACAGGGTGAATTTGTCGTAGAAGTCCTTCGTTAGCTCGATGTAGCTTCCATCGAGAGAACTATTCGAAAGGTATTCGGGTCGCTGCAACGACAGTCGATACTGGAAATCCGCATCAAAAAGCTGGTCCCATGCGTAGTAGCCCGATATCATGAAATGGTGCTTTTGGTCTATAAGTTTTTGGAAAGGATTGAGTTCACATTGGTTGAGTCTGTGATAAAATGGGTCTTCCTTCGTGAGGTTGTCGTCCTCGAACGGAAGCCTAAAATCTGCCACCAACGGGAGGGTGGTATTTCGATAAAACGAGGTGATTTGCTTGGTTTGGGCCTGTGACCTTTTGAATTTATGTAGGATGGCATCAAATCGACTACTTTCAACCTTTTCCGGCTCCGATTTTGCCAATTGCCTGGTAGATGAAGCCGCCAACCCCGAGTGATACCACAATGGATGGGCCTCTGTGGAAAATATCCAATTTTTCTGGTTCATTTGCCTCGAATGGAGTATATTCTCGTCTGCGGTGTCAAACAATAAATATAAATATTTCAATGTCTCTCCTAACACAAACGATTCCATCCGGTTTTGTCTCTGGCCAATTCTGATATCCTGGAGCCCGCTAAATCCACATTGTGCCTTAAATTTAGACTTGTAGAGTTCAAGAACCCGTTCTCCAATCTGTAAATACATTGGGTCCTTGGTAGCTCGATACAAATAATAGGTGGATTCAATAAATTCGGGCCGCAATGGATACCATTCTAAAAGGATTGAATCCTCGGCCCGAATTCCACCCGGACTATCGTGTTCGTAAATCCATCTCTCGGGAATCAGCTCGAAAGTATTCCACAACTTGAGGTATACCACATGAGTCTTGATGGCATCGGTGATCTGACCAGTTAATACCTGTAAACCGGGCCAGAAAGCACCAAGCAGATCAATCCAAGTGCTGAAAACCGAACCATCTTTGGTACTCACATTGGGGTAGACCATGGTGCCTTCGTTTGGGCCTCCTCCTTGGGCCAGATGGATCTGTAATGCCTTATATGATGTCTTGAAAACTGACCACATGTAGTTATCGTTAAATATTATTGCGGCCTTAGCTGAATACTCGTAGAACGAGTCGATAGACGCTCCTATACCGCTAATTGCGTCTTTCCAAACGTTGGTCAATGGGTCAATTGTCATGGGCAATAAATTCAAATCCAGCTTTGTAGACCAGAGTTTCCAGAACGTCAAATGGGTATAGTACTCGAATTGGGGGTCTCCTGTGAGTTTGGAAAGTAAAGTGAACTCCAAAATGGGAGTAATAGCACCTGCTGTGCAGGCGGACTTTTGGAGCTTTGCTGGCACTCCCTTGATGCCTTTGGCCAAGTTTATCCTTGGAACGGGCACATTGGTGGATGTTTTGTAAGTTGGAATGAGTTTTACCCCTAGTTGGTATGCTAGATCAAGAAGAAACCCATCGTAGCTTTCTATGGCCTTCTGGTACTGTTTGGAGAACAGCCGTGTGAGTTTCAGAGACACATCAGTCAAAAGCAAATGGGCACTCAAAAGGCCTCCTAGGGACCGAATGGAAGTTTCAAACACCTGGACCACCGTGTTTTGGTTGAATAGGTCGTTATTGTTTCGCAAATACGTGAGCATCCTGTCCAAATCATCCCATTGCTCGAGGATGATCAACGAATCGAGATTATCCAACACTGTCAGTGAAATGTTACCCATTGCATCGTTTCTAATTGTATTTGTCACATCATTGAAGTCAGGCCCGTAGCTCTCACAGGTTAGAGGTCGGACTTCGTCTGCCGGAAACCCATATTTCATGTATGATGACCATCCGAACTTGAAGAGATCTTTCGTCTCCAGCTGAAGCTGTCGAATGTGTTGTGGAGTGAATGAGGAATTGAAGTCTTTGCCAGCAACCTGAACTGCGAGAAGTAGTAGGAAGTACAAGATCATTGCCTCTTGCCTCGTCAAACAAGTAGGGCCTTCGATTCAATTAAACGCTTACGATCGCAACTCCCAAAAATGCACTTGAAGGAACTACGCATTGCACACAAACAAAAACATGAAATTAACAAGGACATATTGCTGTCTATTCAACATATCTATAATAACTGTCCAATAAATATCTATTTGCCGAAAATTCTATTGACTTGAGTCATCACTTTTCCCGTGCCAAACCACAAAGTTACGATAAGCAAGAACACGTTAAACACAATCAACAAAAGTCCACTTAGCATGAACCTAGGAGCGAAGATCTTCCACACCATCAAGTGTCTCCTGAAGTGAGCAGCAAATACTAAAGAAAACAGACTAGTAAACATTTGGTACGTGATCAAGGTAGTGACATTGGTGACTATCTGTGATAACACCGTGATAGGCTTGGAAGATGGGTTGATTCTCCACAAAGTGATGAGCGGAATTGCCAAACATATGATGAGAAATGATCCAAACGTGTTCAATACAATGTTGATGTGAGTGAATGGGAACACAATCGATTCTGTGGTCATGAATCCGATCTCCCATTGAATTGAAGGAATTGTGGCCTGATGTCCCGTGCTAAAGAAATGCTGGTAACCTAAAAGTCCAAAAATAATAGGTGCAATAAGGTTCTCCCTGAGATCTAAGGCTTCGAACAACTCAAGCAATGAAAGGATTTGAATTAAAAGGAGGTTAAGTGAAATTGCTCCAATTGGCTTTGTCACTAACATAATGGCAACAGAGAAGTTGAGCACCAATAAAAAGTATGAAGAACCATAAACATTTCCATATCCAAGAATCGTTGCTGTTTTGTGTGGAGCGTTTGGAGTTTCGGAGTTTTCGATAGTGGACTCTTCCTTGATTTCTAACTTGACACACAACGGGCCCCTAGACCAACTAAAATTGGCAAGTACCAATGTGATAAAAAGCACAAGTCTAGCTATGGCCAATTTTATGGATTTCAACAACAGGTCGCTGAACGAGTACTTTGCAGACTGTAACAGCGCATTGTTCTGCACATATTCAATTGTCCAGTAGATCGCATTCATGAACATCAAGAACTTCACTCCAGTACCAATCCAAAGGGGTGCTGCGGAGTGATATGAATCTGAAAGTTCGTAAAACGCTTTAATGATCGTTGGTAACACATAGGAGCTTATATGAAGCAATACTATGGACCACCAAGTAGAACCAAAAGTTGTTTGACAATATGGCCGTTGCTCTTCTCTGCACGATGTAATAGTCGATGCTAATCTCGTCAAAAGAGTGAAGGTCACCGCATGCAGAATGGCCAAAATTCGCTGATTCTTTTTGAGCGTAGGCTTGGCCAAAACTCCCAAAATAACACAAGTGCCAAAGGTGAGCAACAAGAACAGGACCATTTTGTCTTCCCATACCACATATGAGTTAGAAGCAAAAATCAAACAATGGAGAATAACAAAAACCAACCCCAATAATGACCACGAATTGAAATTATAGATGAAAAAATCCCGTATTTGATGCCACAACCAATTAACACTGAAACGGTCCATTATTGGTGCCCAGAATCCTACTATAATTCCCAATGCAGCACCAATGCCTAAGCATTTCTTCATGCTGAAGTCGTAAGGTTTCAAGACGACAAACATTGAAAAGCTTAGTACTAAGCCCAACAAAGACATTGCAATCACAGATCCAATGAATTCAAATGACATTGTCAGCACGCGCACAGAAGGAATAGATCTGGCATAAATAAGTGTGAATGTGAGCACCATAAAAATGATCGCGATTCCTAGCGAAATCAAAATAAGATCAAATCTTGCCCATAATCTTTTAAACTCTTCAAGCGATTCAAATTGGTAATCCTTTGCAGATTGAATAAGACTTGATCTCTTTTTCTTGTTGTCAGAATAAACTGAAAAGTCCAGCATAAATAATCGGTACATCTCATTAATTGCGGGTGATAAGCTGGGAGTTTCATCACGGAAAGTCTGGATCTGTTGGGTTGTTTTAAAAATGACCTTATTTAGCTCTTCATCGTTAGCAAACGCTTCATCTATTGGGAAGCCCAAGTTGTTATAGGGAATTGGCAATCCAAGTAATAATGAGATTGTCGACACGAAGTCGATCTGGTTGACCGATCTATAATTTTTGCCTATGTTTGAAATATCATATTCACTGGCAGTTTTTTTGTTAAAGCGTTTGTTTTTGGAATACATGAAAAGGGTGCTTTCCAATTCATCCGGCGAGTCGCCTCCATGGTTACCTGTAGAGTCCATTCCGTGATCGCCCATCACAATAAGAAGAGTCTTGTCATCCAAATTTTTAACGGTGTCCTCAACAACCTTGTTCATCTGATTCAATTTTTGTTTGATAGCGTAGTGTCTGGGGCCGTATCTGTGCCCCACATGGTCCACACCCAAGAAATGGCCCACTAAAACGTCCCAACGGGAGCTATTGTCCTTGTGCATCAATGGGTAGAGATTCTCTATCACGCCGTTATCGACGGTGTCCAAGTCCCACACGTTCAATGACGGGTAGGGGAAGTTCAACTCGGGATTGACGTACTCGTTGAACAAAGCATACCACGTGTCGTCGCCCATGAATGCGATGCTCTTGTTCCTGCGGTGCAATTGCAAGAGCCAGTTATCCTCGTCGATGGTGTCACCGTCGAAGTTGGATCCTGCGTCTATAAATGTGGGTAAGGATCCGGTGGTGAGGCCCTTCAATCTCTGCAACGTGGTGGTGGGGGGGTCTGCCATGAACTTGAGGAGCACGGCATTGTCTTTCTGGGCGAGCTGGTGGAGGATGGGGAAGTTGTTGTGGTAGTACTCCTTGGAACCGTCCACGGGTATGGCGAAGTCGAACCGCAACGCGTCCACCACCAAAATCAACGCCTTGTCAAACCGGGCCGGATGGCATGTGTTGAGCTGATCGTTGGTGCATTCGGAGATGTGGGGCGACACCTGGCGTGACAACAAGAACCCTTCCTTGAAGAAGGCTATGCCGATGAACTGGACGATGGCCAAAAATAACAACACAATGAGGTATCCGATGAAGGTGAACTTCAACTTCTGTTTTCTTATCCTAGTTCGGGCCAACTGTTGGCTCTGCTGCTGCTGCTTGATGGCCCGCTGCCTGGCTGGCGAGCCGATCACCTCCGGTTGGGGTTGATCCATGGCAACCGCTGTGTCGGGGGTGGAAGAGGCGGTATTTGTAGGGAGGATGGCGAAATTAGAACAAAGCTTCCCTTGCTGCTTCCACAAGACCAAAGATTACGAGTTAGATGCCGGTCGGCTTGCCCATGAGCCGAGAGTATGACAAGTACACCAGGTTGAGGAGACAGATCCACTAATGTTTTTATCGCGACAGGAATGTTGCTCACGTGCTCGGAACTAATGGGAGGAATGAGATTGCCCGTGACATTTACGAGACTGGAGGCTGGGACGGCGGTATGACAGCAAGGACGGAGATCTAGCGGCTGAAACGGTGGTGTTTGGGGCGAATGCGGGGTGTGGTGTTTTGGCTTTACGGAGCTGTCTGGGGGGGTGATTGGTGGCCTCTGGTAGGGTCCTCGTGGTGATGTGCTCGCTAGTGAGAATACGATCGCCCTAAATCAAGGGCGTATACGCAGGAGAGAGAAAGGGTGTGTTTTGGGAGAAGAGCAGTAGTATGGGTTGGCGTTGACAACGGCTCTGTGTAAAATGGGGATTATTAAGAGTGTCTGGGACGCTACTGGCGTATTTTTTTTGGGGGCTGTTTCTGACAATTTTTGCAGGTTCCCATTGGGGTCTCCAAATGGGACTCTTCATACTATGTAGAGACACCTAATATTCCTGTTCGTGCCTCTACACGCGGTGAATTGCCCGCCTGGGCACATCTTAGAGCTGCCTTACGCACATAGACAGCAATTGTGCCAATAGGCGCAGAAAACCCGGCACGACCCCTACAATTGTCCAGGATTCCTCATTTCACATTCACGATTTTCTAGAATTTGCTTAATCTATAATCTATTGGCATTCACGATTTTCCAGAATTCACGATTTTCCAGAAATTGGCAGTATTAATTACGCGTGGTCGAATAATACAACTGCAGCCAAGGCCTGCTGGTGCTCGCATCCACACGTGTTAGGTTATGTGCTAGACTAAATTACTACATATAATACATCACTCCATGCTATGGTCGATCTGACTCAAGAAGTCCTGGTCGAAAGTAGACCCTCCCATCATATCGTCATTGCCGTCGAAATTGATTAAATCCCCCATGTCGTCGTCGACCATAGCCTCGTTGGCATCCAACACCTCAGCATTTCCTTTGAAAATGTCATTGATATCATCGTCCACCATATCGTTTCGGGCTCCCACATTCACACCCGAAATTGCCGATGATGGCACGTTGATGCTTTGCCGGCCAAGGTTCTTCGCCTCAAGCCCCTGCTCCACATGCTCACCGTTTTTCTGGCTCATCATGTCCAACCCGAAATTCTGTCCGTTGGGGTTGAAATTCATGGATCCCGCCTGGTCGAACTGGCTCAAGTAGGCATTGTTGAAGCTCTGTGCACTGGCATTCATATTGGATGTGGGGTCATGAGTCTGGCCAGGGATTTGGCCGTTCATCCCTATCTGTTCCCTGCCGTCGTTTGGCATGTTGATGAAGGTGTTGATGGATTTGGGGTTATAGTTGGGAGGAGCAGACTCCACTTTTATGTCCGAGATCTTGCTGAAGTCCACAGAATACATTTTGTCACCCTGCATTATGTCGTACCTCTTGTTGAACTGCTTCCTGTACTCCTGCAAGGTCTCGTTGTAGAAACTCTCCAACTCTTGTAGAGACTCCTTATCACTCAACCGCGACTGGATCTCCATCAACTTGTTGGTTCTTTCCTTTTGGAAGGTATATTCTTTATCGTTGGGAATGTATCCCGCAAAAACTGACTCGATTTTGTCGCCAAGCTTATCTACCTGCTGTTTTAATACTTGCTCCTTGTGCTTCATATAGTCGATATCTCCGAAATAGAGGTCCTCTGGGCTCAACTTGTCATAATCTTCCGTTTTTATCTTGGCCGAGAGCTGAAACAAGCTAGGCGGGATGATTTTCGACGTGTGGACCAACTTGGACGTCACGTTTTCCATGTATTCGTGGTTGGTTGTAAACCGGCTCAATGCGTCTGCTCTAAACGAGATCAAGTCCGCGTCGTCATGAAGCTGAACACCAGGTTCTTCTTTCATTCGCGTATGCTGGGCTTGGGCTTGTGCTTGGGCTAATGCACGTGCATGAGCCGCGGCCTCTGCTTGAGCCTGTGCTTGTGCTTGTATTTGGGCTTGGACATGGGCGGGTGCTGGCGTTTGTGAATGAGATTGCGCCTGTTGAGTTCGCTTATTTGTACGTCCCTTGGGCCTTCCTGGATGCGCCATAGTATCGGTCTATCGGATGGCCTAAACTTATGGGGGAGGGAGAGGTGGATGTGTTCTGAAAAGTAGTAGATATGCGTTAATTGACAATAGAGGTTTTGGTGATGTTTGGAGTAATTCTGGCGTGCGCACGACCGGACACCCTAAGAGAAGACATTAGGGGAGAACATTAATGAATAAATATGTATATTATGTCAATTAATATGAAAGGGCGATAATATAGAGCTCTAGAAATAAATGGGAAAAGCCAGTGGTCATGCTTTAATATGAAGGAGTAATACAAAATTGAGTAAATTGAATCAAATCAAACATGGAGCGACGCAGTTCATAAATCGAATCTTCCGTTAACAAATTCCTCATCATCCATGTGATGATCCTCGTCGGTCTCCATCTCGTCTTCTTCGTCGATCTGGTCATCATCTATGACATCTTCATCTGGCGGGAGGTTGGGGTTTCCAGGAATAAACGATCCCTGGTTCTTATAGGTGTTCATTCTATGAGACTTGCCGAAATGGTCCTCCATGGCAGAATCATCTACGTATGTGAAGCCCTTGAAGTTGGCTTGAATTCCTGGAGATAATGGTGTGGACGCCATTTCCATCTGTTTCTTCAACACGGAGGTAGACTCGGAGGTGAACTCGGGATCAAAATTGGAGGTATCTGTTTCAGAAGTCAAATGTGGCTTGAAAGGAGGAGGAATGCTTTTTGCCTTTAGCAAATTCCAGTCGATATCAGAGAAGAATGGATGTGCTCTCAATTCTCTTGCATCATTGGTGGCACCTAATCTATGTTTGGGGTTTCTGTTCAACAATCCCTTCACAAAAGACCTTCCCTCGGGACTTAAAACTTCCTTGGGGAATCTGACCTTACCAAAAGCGATGTTCTTGTACATTTGTTGGGTGTTGTCGGCATAGAAAGGAGACCAGCCACAGCACATTTCAAAAATGAGCACACCCAAAGACCAGAAATCAACCATTTTAGTGTAACCAGACTCATCAAGTAAAACTTCTGGGGCCAAATATTCCGTAGTACCACAGAAAGTGTTGGTGGTACCGTCATTGTTCAAATTAGCCTTGGATAAACCAAAATCGCAAAGGGCAATGTGACCGTTGGCATCCAACAATATGTTCTCTGGCTTCAAATCACGGTAAACAATGTCATTGTCGTGTAAATGTTCCAATGCTAACACCAACTCTGCGATGTAAAACTTCGCTCTATCTTCGGGGAATCTTCCTTCTTTCTGCAAGTGCCAAAACAACTCACCTCCAGACATGTAATCGGTGACTAGGTACAAGTCTGTAGGAGTTTGAAAGGAGAATTTGAGACCCACGATAAATGGCGAGGCTGCGGCCGAGGTACGAACCAAAATGTTCCGCTCACCGATGGTGTGGGCGATTTCTTTCTTCTTAACAATCACTTTCTTGGAAAGCACCTTCATGGCGTAAATTCTTTCGGTGTCGATTTTCTTGACCTGGAACACCAGGCCGAAGGTGCCCTTACCCAAAAGCCGCAACACTTCGAAATCGTCAGGACCGTAGGACTTCTTGTTGTCCAAGGAGGTGTACTCCCAGCTGACCTTGATGGCACCGGAGGACACACGTTCACCGACGATTCTGGCCTTCAACAGCAACCACTCGGACAGCGATTTTTTGTTGATAACGGTGGAGGGGAAGATTCTGGCGTGGCCCAAGAAGGCGTCGTCGCGGGCAGCGTCGTAGACAGAGATGTCTAACTCCGACTTGGAGCCCACCACGTCAAACACTGCCACATGGTTGATGATGGGGTTTGAGGGCTCGGAGTACAACTGGAGGTGCTGGGTAGAGGACTGTCTTTGGTACATGGAGGGTCTGCTGGAGTTGACGGGCAAGGCACGCGAGGCCGGGTGGTTTGCGGGATGCAGATGGGGGTTACCGTGGCCATTCAACGGGGGTTGGGGCTTGTTGCCGATGAAGGGCGAGGTGGAGGGTGATTTGCTGTAGGAGCCGGGGGCATTGGTGACGAACTCGGAGCTCTCGAACGTGCACACGATGGAGGGCTGGTCGGCGTCGATGTCGCGGGTCTCCAAGATGGTCAATTTCAACCGGCCCTTGGGCTGGCTATTCTTGGACTGGGTGTTAACGTTCTGCCCGGTTTCGTCGGTGGTGATGATGAGCGGCAGCTGGCCCTCCGAGGTGTACGGCTGCACGGGGTGGGCGGGCCCGAGGAACTGGTGCTGGTGCTGTTGGGGCGGGGGGTAGAACCGGTCGGGATAGGCATGCTGGGGGTGCTTTTGGGCGTACTCGGTAGACTTGAACGTCTGGTTGAGGAAGGCCTCCAGGTTGGCGGCCGGATTGTTGGTGGAGGTGGTGCCGTAGGCGAGGGAGTGGTCTGCCACTGCGGTGGTGGGGGCCATCTGGCCCAAGCTCTTGGGGAAGAACTTGTTTTGGGCGTCGATGTCCTCAGCCAATGGGTAGTGTTGGTAGGGCCCGGGGGCCGGATGCATGGGGAAGGCGGCGGGGGAGGATGCAGAGGGGGGCGACGCCGGGTCTGCCATGTGGTGGGGACCCAGGGGGTGTTGTTGCTGGGCCTGGGGGTTGGCGTCTCTGTTCTTGAAGCCACCGAACCCGAAGATGGACTTGGCGAAGTCGGCCATGATGAAGGGGGCAGGCGATGGGGGCAGGACGCAGACTAGAGGGGTGCTAGACTGGCGTTAACGACAGGAGAGGAAGGAGCGGACGGCAGGCACAGGGGCACGCGGGTGGCAACAGGGGGGGGCAATGTGAAGGTGTTCGTGGAGGTGACGGTGGAGGGAGGAGGATGGAGGCGACAATGGGGGTGGATCCGCGGTGGAGGGGGACTTGGTGCCAGGAAGAACCACTACGCGATGTAGACTAGGGATAAATGTTTGCCCTGAGATGATCTCAGCAAAAAGGCCGAAAAAAGAGGGATAAGGCTGCGAGGGCGGGAGCACGGGGTCAATGCGGGAGAGAGAGGGAGAGCAGAAGAAGGGAAAGGGAAATAGAAGGGAGATGCAGAACGAAGATGGGGAGGATCTAACCAGTGAGTATGGGGATTCATGGAGGTATACATGGCAAAATTTGGGGGATATATGTCAGTTTGATCGAGTTAACCCATTATCTTTTCTGACCAAGATGCGCACCGCAGGCGGTGGTGGCAGAAGATGAGTCTCGCCAGAGATGGAATGTGTAAATACAACTGCCTGGCCTGGCCCAAAACAGCAGGCCCATTTGCGAATGCGGAAGCACCACGGCTGGAGCCATGCAGGTTAGCAGTGAGAACCAGCACTAGAGTCAACCCTAGCAAGCCATTGAGACTGGAACCGCCTCAATTCAGCCGTAAACGGCTTCGGCTCTGTTCTGCCTTGGCGGCATGCCTGCCACTATGGCCCGATCACATGGCCCCTGGCTTCCGCAGAGGCTGGTCCCCTGGTACGGTACATGGGAATCGTTATCGGTCATGTGATCGGCTGTTGAGGCGAGGTGAGGCTTCATGGCTTTTTGGCTTCCAGGCACAAATGGCCTAACTCCGGGGCTGAGGCCCTGGAGTTGCAGCAAACGATGGCATTGTGGCATTGCCCAATGCAGCAATACCCAGGCGGGGTTTTGCGGGCTTGGCTCCCTGGGATCCGCCCCTTCGATGGGTGCTCTGCTGGTGCTCTACCGAGTACCTAGAGGTCTCACTCACTGACCCTCGCGTCCTGCAGACAGCCCACAAAATTTTCAACAAATGCGACAACTCGGTTTAATCCTCCAACCAACTGTGATTCCATGTTTGCCGTGGCCTCGTTGATAGGCGTCCCCCAGGTCGCTCCCATGCGCTGGGCCCGAGGCCTTGCCTCAGCCGCTCGCGTCATGCAGCAATTTCCCCGCAACAAACAAGATAAATTCTACAAAATCCTCAAATACGTCAAACCAATCGACACCACCGTCTACACCGCAGGCCAGGAGATCCCCGCCGGATTGCGCATTCCAGCCCAGCAGAAGCAAGTTCCCGACTACCCCTACGAGACCATGTTCTTCAAGAGACAGAACAGAGGGTTGTACGGCGGTGTGCAGAGAAAACGCTCCAAGACATGCTCGGAATCGGGCAACAAGAACCTCCGGGTGCATTTGCCCAACATCCAGAAGACCAAGTTGTGGTCCGAGACGTTGAACCGCGCCATCCAGACCAAGGTGTCCACCAAAGTGTTGAAGACCATCACCAAGGAGGGCGGCTTGGACAACTACTTGACCAAAGACAAGCCTGCCCGGGTCAAGACCCTCGGATTGAAGGGATGGCAATTGCGCTACGCTGTGCTCAAGAAGCGCGAGTTCGACGAATTGCCCAAAGTTGCCGATGCTGAGGGAACTCTTCACCAGGTCTACCACATCCACGCCGACGGCAAGCGCATCACCGTGGGCAAGAACAAGCTCTTGAAGGAGCTCTACCCATTGGTGGCCCGTGACAGCTACACCCCGGTGACGCCCTCGGAATTCTCCAGAAACCATAGATACTTGACCATGGGCGAGTTGGTGGACAAATTAGCCGCTTACAACTACGACTTTTCCGCCATCACTGTGTGATGGCCGCCCTTTCCGGCCGGGCCAACACCCACACGCCGTTCTCTGCATGTACCGATACTAGCCATGTATATAGCTTCACCAACTAGGTTCCCACATTGAAAAAGCAGTCACGAAGTCACGTGTCAGCGCATTTCGGTAGACGCACGTATTAATCTGGTACAGGCACATACTCGGCATCGAGTCACGTGCCATATATTCGCATTCCTTCATACTGTGCATCGTACCCTACCGTCTGGGAAAATTTTTCAGTGAGTTTATATCCTTTTCTTCTATCACCAAAAGAACGACATACATAATGGCTAGATCTGGTATGTAAAGCCACGAGTTTCAACCCAAGGATACACATGAATGAGACCGTACCCTTGAAAAATCGCAACATCGCCGTCACGAACGAGTCGGAGATTCTACTCCACCACATTTCCCCATGAGCAACGGTTCATCGAGAGCGACCGAATTCCATCATGTCCATCCATATTCCAGAGTTGTGTATCTATTCTTTCACCTACTAACTATCCAGGTATTGCTGTTGGCTTAAACAAGGGTCACAAGACTGTCGCTAAGGACGTCGCCCCAAAGATCTCTTACAGAAAGGGTGCTCTCTCCAAGAGAACCGCTTTCGTCAGAAACATTGTCAAGGAAGTCGCCGGTCTTGCCCCATACGAGAGAAGATTGATCGAATTGATCAGAAACGCCGGTGAGAAGAGAGCTAAGAAGTTGGCCAAGAAGAGATTGGGTACCCACAAGAGAGCCTTGAGAAAGGTTGAAGAAATGAACAAGGTTATTGCTGAATCCAGAAGACACTAAACGTTCTGTCTCTTACTATAGTTTAATGTACATCATCATATAATCGAGTGAGTTTGTAAAGAATGGTGAAGGATAGCTGATGAAGATTCCTAGCTGTTCGATCAGTTTGAACAAAAGGGAGAAATATACTGACATACTGACTGGATATAACTCCGGTGAACTCTAGGGCTCGCTCATCGGAAATCTCTACCTTTGATGTGTTCCTATTGGAGACATTACAATCTCATCACTGGCCAATAGGTGAAACACTACGAACTATCATACAATCTTAGGAATTCCTTGACTTTTGAGTCCTACACTTAAAACCTCCATCATCCATATCACTATCCATCGACTATCTATAGACAATGTATATACTGTGATACCTCTTGGGACTACCAGGTTCAGCGTAGTGTCCGCACTTAACTGTCTCGCGAAATGAAAGTCTCCATACTAACCATGTTATCTAGATCAATACGCTATTCTCGCCATTTACACCATGTCAATTCCACTTCGGTGATACTCAAGACAAATATTCGCTTGAGTAGCACTAGAATCCTGCCTCCTACCTATTTTTCCGACCCTTCTAGCGTTCCCAAGCCATTTGGATCAGGGATAGATGAAATCACCGCCACAGTTCAACCACCACAACCACAGCATCAAAGCACTCAGGACTATACTAGTGCTACTCAGAATCATTCCGGTTATCAGTCATCGCTGTCTGACCGAGGAAACAGCATCAAGGAAATTACTAGCCTCATCGCTATGTACGTTCTCGCATACATCGCGATTGACAACTACACCAGTCGGATCAAGTTAGAATCACTTAACAAAGAGAGCTCTGTAATCACCCAGAAAGCACTTCAGACCCAACAAGCCACTTTCCTCCAAGCCCAAAAATTACGTGATTTACAGATTATTCAAGAACGCAGAGAACACGCATGGAGAAGCTACAAGATGAGCATGCACATAGCCATGCTACGCAAACAATTGACGGAATTGGGAGTGGATCCGTTGGAGATTAATGACGCCATCAGAGAGTTCGAAACCAAAGTCAAAATCAACAATTCGACAAAAAACGTCAATGGCCAAATACTTTGGTTGGAAGACTCATCACGTAAGTTTAGAATTTTATTGGTTAAAAATCATTACTAACATAATAGCTTTGAAGACATACCTCCCCAGTGTACATGAGTATGACAAGAAGGCCAAAAGTGACAAATCTGACCCTAACAGACCTTGATATAGGCAGCACCTAAACCCCAAGAGTTACCCGGATTTCGGCGCCGCAGAGTATATAAGTCATTAAATGCCCCCAGTCAAGTTTTCTTCTTCATACAATGTCTTTAATTTAGGCGCCCATTAGAGTCACGGATTGTGTGAAATTTCCTCTACATATAATCTATAACCACCTTGTGGTTTTTTCGTGCTCGGGTAAGCCTTAGACGAACTGTTTTGACCAGCCTTATATGTCGTGTCTTTCTGATAGTTGGATTGACTACGCGGTTCTAAACGTACATCGTGTTCTTTGTAGCTAGTTTCATCTTGTGGGGAGCAACTCGGCATCGATAGGACCGAGTTCCCTCTGTTTGAGCTTCAACTGAAGCAACTTGAACTTAGGACAGCAAACACTGTGAGCATCGGGACCCTTCTCTTCATAGAACTGCTTGCAACACAAGTACAAGTCGTCGATCAATTTGGTACACTTGGATTCGTTGTACCCATTGGCAGTTAAGCAGTCTTGTATAGCACATGCCTTGGGTTTGCAAGTGCTGTCATCTTGACTGGACATGGCAAAAGAAAACTGATGTTTAGTTACGCATTTTTTTCTTGCTCGCCTAGTTTATTAAATTCTTGTCTAAATCAGTGTGAAAGTCGTCTTCGTCGTATTCGCTAGGCTCATAAATCACCAAGGGAACAAACTCATTCTTATGGTGTTCTGCCCGGGCAGTTCTGGATTTCTGTGCATAAAACAAGCAGCATCCAGAGAACACCGAGATCAAAATAGCAATCAAACCCCATCTAGACAAATGCCATCTTAAACTTTCGATTTCGGAACGCATGGCAGAGTTCAATTCCGTGGTAATTTTGTGGTTGGTCTCTTGGATCTTGAGAATTATGCGCTTGGACAGAAGTGTATTTTCTGACTTCTGATCGTTGATGGCAACTTGAGAATCGTTTTTCATCTGTATGAAGTCGCTGTTGAGTTCGTCGGATATAATGTGGAAGTCTCTCTGTAGAATGTTTATCAAACTTATCAACTCGTTGATGTGTTGTTCTCTGGATCGCGTAATATCCACACGTAACTCTTGTTGTGCACTCTCAAAGAGGTATTGCTCGTTGTCTAACTCAAAGAGCTGGGAATACTTGTTGGGAAGTTTGGACAATTTGGAATTGAGTTGGACCAATAGCAAGTCGATAATGGCTTCCGACTGCTCACTGCTGAATCCCGCTTGTGTTAACTGGCTGTAGACGTTATAAGTATCCATGTATGGCTCCAAACTGCCGAACGCTGTGGTAAGAAGATCATTCTTGTCAAATTCATCCAAGTCTTCATGTATAGTGGGGTCTAATTCGTCGGTAAATGGTGCTTCGTCTGTGGTGGTTGGCGGCTGTGCCTGTTCCTCGCTTGCTGGGCTTGTTTTGCTGGCTTGATTCGTCTGTTTCAGCTCATTTGGTGGATTCTGCTTCAATATATTGTCTTTGTCGAAAAGGATGCTGGAAATATGGAGGGGCCTATGTTGGAATATGGGTCTGGAGTAAGATCTGGGTAGTCGTACACTTCTTACACTCCTTAGACTTCTTAGTGATGCTGCATAGAACCCATTCAACATAGTTATTTATTGTGGTCTAGTCGATTAACTGAATTGAAGCAATATAGCGAATGTTATGGATAGTCTAGGAAGTAGCTAAGTTGATGTCAGGGTGTTGGTTTCAGTAGAAGAATTCCAAGTCAATATGTGGTAGCTGCGCGGTCACTTCAAAAGCAAAAAATGTGAGCAAAATAAGTAGTCACAAGCGATAAGAAAGCGCGCTGTACAGTCTGATCGGTAAATCGAGCTTCTTTAACTGAGACCCTTTTGGAGGAGTGGATAGTTCATTCATTTAGAGTCATTGTCTTTGAATCCGTTGAATGCTCTCTTTGATTGTTGAATGCCAGGTGCTTTCATGGCTGATTTGTTGTCGGTCCTGGCAGTTTGAACTCTCTAGTTGCGAAAAATTGTAAAGATTCTGCAAAAACTCGAATATTAAAGGAAGACGTTGTACAGTATATCACTGGCAGCATCTTAGACAAAGTTCCGACGTATCCATTCATATGGATCATGTCAAAGGGACCGGTATTAGTTACTATGATTAACTCAGAACTACCATAAGTTTCTTGGAAGCTATAGGCAATCTTCGGACCCTCTCATCATAGAGTTTGACTGTAATTGTAGGCAAGGAGGAGTTAGAACCCTTCCCACTAAATTCGAGTCCTGAATAAACGTCAATTAAAGCAACATGGGGGATTCCTTCTTTGTACCCGGTAAACATCATTTCACTCTCGATGTTTTCACCAAGACGCTTTAATTTTGCACCATCATCCCGCCAAAGGCCACCAAACCGTTCGTAAACAAACAACTCCTTTAACCCCAGGATTCTAGAACTCATACTCACAAATTTGATAATTTGTTGCAGAAGAAGCTGTAAATCTGCATCTCTTTTGAGCTGTTGTATCGCTTGACTCACCGGAATTCCCGACGATTCCTCTATTTCATCATTACTGACATCTTGAGCAGTCAAGTTCGCGTCCATCGAGTTGGTTCCATCCTTGCGACTTAATAGAAGAGTAATTGACTTTGGAACTGCCTGGAAGGAAAGCATTTCTAAGTCTGTAGGTTCCATTCCGTACGTTATCATTCGTAAAATAGTAAGCGTCATTCCGGGAAGCAAACGAACCAATGAACACGTCAAGTGGATCAGCTCTAGGATGAATTTGAGCACCTTTATGTTAATGGATACCGGTGTGGCTTGACGTCGAGCAATACTTAAAAACATTAACCACAGAATGTTGGCCAGACTCTTCAACTTCTGTACTCGACTTGAAATTTGCAGAACTACCACCCAAGATTGTAGAAACAACAGGAGGAGCACACGGAACACTTGAAACTTGACAATTTGCCATGTATTAACCTCTAATAAATCGTAGTTGGTCAACATTTCACGACGTGCCGCCAACCCCAATCCAGATAATTCAAATCCTTTTCTTGGTTGACTACGGGAGTGGTTCGAAACTGAGAACATCTGAAGTGAATAATTCTAATTATGAAACAGGAATATTCAGTCACTGGTAAAGAGCGATAAGTGTTTTCTCACTTTGGTAGATGTTGCAAAATGAGAATTCGCACCCACACTTACAAGCGTTATCACGAATTAAATCTATTAATACCGAATCTATATAGTACAATTGACATACCGTCAAGGCATTACCTAGTGGCAAGTTCTCATGCTCTTTTGATTATGAAGTGTTTTGTCTTGGGCTTAAATGATTAGGCTTCCATGGCAACATCTTCCACTTCTTTGAGCACCACTTCGGTTTCCTTGGATGCATCTTCGATTTCTTCAGTGGAAGACTCATCTTCAATATGAGCTGGAGCTTGGTCAATGGAAATGGAGAAAATGTTGTCGGCTTTGTTCACTGTGGTCGATTCATTAGGAATGATAAGTTCCAATTCCTCCTCGTTAACGAAAGTAGCCTTGATTTCGTCAAACTTGATGATCTTGTCGAATTGGAAGTGCTTCTCGAATGCTATTTCTTGGTTGGAGAACTCCTTGATGAGAGATTCAGCGTCCTCTTGAATTTCTTCGGTCTCGGAATCAGAGTCTGAGTCAGATGATTCAGACTCAGATTCGGACTCGGATTCAGCAACATCAGAACCGGATTCGGAGTCAGAGGGGTTTTGTTCGACTCTGTCGCTTTCTTCCTGGCCTTCAAAACCAGACCATTCAAAAGGCTCATCAGTATCGTTATTTTCCACAACTTCGTAGTCCTTGTCCTCTTCCTCATCATCACTGGCTTCAACGAGGACAGCTTCTGCAACAACCTCTTGCTCGTCATCGTCAGATTCTTCAGCATCGATGAAGTTAAACTTACCTCTGATGACCAATTCGTTTTGGTCCTTCAAGAAGTCGATTTTCAACTCGTCCTTGACAAGAGATGGAAATCTCAAGCTCAATTTGTAGGTACTGCCATCCAATTCAACCAATTCACAGTCCTTGGAGTTCTTCAAATCTTCAGATAAGTCGATAACTTCGATTTCATCGTCGGAATCTTGAGCATGCAAAAGCTCATCGTATTCTTCGTCAGATGGACAAAGCTCCTCATCGGTGGAGTACTCGTCACTGTCGTAGTCTGGCAAGTCAAATCTGTGTCTGTAGATGGTGTAGCCTTCGGAGACGGAGTCGGAAGAATCGGAGTCGGATTCCTCGTATTCGTAATTTTCTGGGTTTCCAGCATCATATTCTTCTTCGGAGCTGAGTTCAACGTCGGAGTCGATCTCAATGTATTCAGGCTCGGAACCCAACTCGGATTCTTCGTCTTCAGAGATGATGATTTCGTCTTCACTCACCAAGTCTTCTTCGAAAGCTTGTCTGATGGCCTCGATGACCAATTGCTCCTTCAATTCCTTTGGGTTGCTAGAGTATTCAACTTCTGAATCGGAATCGGACTCAGACTCAGACTCAGACTCAGATTCAGATTCAGATTCAGATTCAGACTCAGACTCAGATTCGGATTCAGAGTCAAATTCGCCAGAAATTTGCTGCAAAGCTTGAGCTTGCAATTGGTCGTTCAAGTCAACAATGTCCAAGATGTCTTCAGGCTCCATTTCGTCGTCGTCGTCGGATTCAGACTCAGATTCGGATTCAGAGTCCTCAGACATTTCGGAGTCAGAGTCTTCAAGGTCGGAGTCGGATTCGGATTCGTTGGAGTCCTCGGATTCCTCAGAGTCGGACTCTTGGAACTCGTAGAATCTCACCAACTGGTCGTTCAAGTCGTAGACTTGGCCTTCGGCCTCCAACATGTCAATAGCGTCGTTTTCCAACTCGTCGTTCAAGTCGATGATGTAGGTTTCACCTTCTTCCTCGTCCTCAGAGAAGGCGTCAAAGTAGATTTCGCTATCGTAGTCGTCTTCCTCTTGGTTGTCGTTCAAGTTGAACTCGTAGACCTCTTCGGGCTCGGATTCGGATTCGGACTGGGAGTCAGACTCAGCGTCACTGTCTGGTTCTTCCACATACACCAAGTTGGAGGGTTGTTGGTGGTAGTATTTTCTGTATCTTTGCCCACCTGTGGAGTGGTTTCTGCTGCGGGCAGAACCGTGGTTCTTTGGGGCGTATTTTCTGGATCTAGAATAGGAAGGCATGGTATGTGATGTGTGTATGTGGTATGTGTGGAATGAGTTCGTTGTATTCAGGATGCCTTGCAAATGTCTGATGAACTCTGCCTAGATGAAGACCACTAATGTTATATACTAAAATTTTTCAGATAGCTCATTTTGGCGGGGTACAGGATGAGATGAGAATTTGGTCATATGACGTAAGTCACGGGGACAAGGCGCACGAAGCGAACGCGTAAGAATCGGGAAGAAGAGGTAGGAACGGAAAAGAAGTTTTGCCTGCGCGTTGTGGAAGTGAGAAGAAGAGAAAAGATTTTCATGGAAGGACGTGTGCGGGCGCGGTTGCTGGGGAAGCGGGTGGCAAGGCTGCTGGACGAGAGAAAGGAGGGGACTTGGCCGGGGTGGCGCTACCCCGGGAATCTCCTGCACAGTGGCAACCAGGCGACTTGGATGCGTGCATGGGGCCAAAATCTTGTATCTCGGAGGCGATGGGGTTACCCGGATGTCGCACGAGTATAAAAGTGTCCGAACCCCTGCCACCCAGTTTCCTCCACTAAATCTCTTTGCCTTTTGGCTTAGATCAAGTGTAGTATCTGTTCTTTTCAGTGTAACAACTGAAACGTCATCACCGATGACTTTTAACATGTTACCCTATTTTTGGAGAAACTGTGCTAGAGCTTGATGGGCTTGCCCACACTCGGCACTCAGTGTCGCTGCCATTGCACTCCCCGGCTTCTGACGCATTTTAACTGTGAACCGTGAGTACATGGGCCACAATTAAAATACGGAAGATCGGCATAGATGAGGGGATTCAAGACGCGAAGGATTCCAAAGCAACTTCCAGAGTATTGAAGTATGGGCTTGGAGTGGCTGAAACAGAGGATTTGACTTTAAAGGACTGAATCGGAGGATTAGAACAGTTCTGAATCGAGAAATCGACTGGAAAAGATCCGGAACGCAGGATTTGACTGAAAAACAATTGAGGATTCGGCTCAAAATGTCCATACTCGTAGAAATTCCTCTCCATGCTCGATGCCCACAATTCCTCTCAATGTTCGATTCCCACAATTCCTCTCGTAGTTCAATCTCAGGATTCCTCTCGAAAAGTTCCTATCTAGATATTCCCTCTCATCGAATTTAGACGATCTACAGGAAAACCACCTCCTGTCCAATCCTGTCCAATACCATGGACTGCTTCACGTTCACCTGCAAACGAGTTCACCATTAATGCACAAGTAATACCTGCATTGCATACCATACCCCAGAACCGCATACACCGCCCTTGTCTGTCTCCACACAATCATCACCCTCCTTTCAATATCCGCAGAACAATAGCCCCATTACATTATTCAATTATGAGGGTGCTTATCTGCATGTCAGCTTTGGCGTCCAGGGCGGGCCCCACCTCGCAAGCCCCTCTACACCCACATCTTCTCTGACGGTAGCATGGCAGCGTGCCTTCCTCGCAAATTCTTACGAGCAATTAATTGCCTATTCCGTCACCACCTGTAAGTGGTGATGGTTTCGTAGTCTCATCTTTCCATTTCCGTAGTCCTCTCGACTGTGTGCAGGGTCTCAGCACATCATTCGTGGATTGTTATCAGCTTCACTATTGTTCGAATCCTTTGTTTCCTGATCCATGTTCACAGGCCCATTCTCTTCACTGGTGATACTTTTTTAATCTTCTAGCCTGCTGCTCTTCCTTGTTTCCCATCTGATTTCCTGTCGTCGTTGCCAGCGCCTATCCGCATCGTCTCTCCACCATGACCCACCCCGGGCACGAAGAAAACCGATGGTCCACCATCAGCACCAACTCGGCTGCGCTAGTGAGCCAGGATTTGTTCGGAAATCCCCAAAACTACTCTAACGCCCAGTTACGTCAGTCGTTCTTCGGTCCTGATGACGATGTCACCGAAGACGATGTCACCGAAGATGAGGAACCTCCGGCCAACTTGAATACCCCCCGAGTACGTGAATCCATGATATCCAATTCCTCTTCCATCAAGAAGCTCCGTCACATCTTCCTCCAGAACAACCCCAGTCAACAGACGTTCAACCAGAACCAGAACCTCGCCCCCCACGAAGAAGTGGACCTTTCCGACCGTCAGAACATGTTCCGCGTGATCTCGGATTCAGAGTCCGAAGTAGAACCCAGGGACGCCGACAACATGTCGTTGAATTCCTCGATCATCTCCAAAATGGCCAACGCTTTCAGCGGCCATGGCGATTTCATCATAAACAACAAGGTGATCGACGACGATGACAGATTCAAGTTTCTTCGTACCTACGAGAAACTCCAGGAAGACTCCAAAAAGCAGAAGCAAGTGGAAAACGCTCTCCAAAGCATGAGACGCCAATCAGATATACCCCTCCAGCTCATGAGAACCTCCTCAAACGCCTCTTCTGTGTTCAACTTGTCCAAGCTAGACGACTTCAACAAGTACGTCAAGCAAACGGAACTCAACGACATTATTCATGACAAAATGCAGGCAAAAAATCCAGACCAGGACAACGTCTTGGACGTGGTTGCCACGAGAGACATGGCACAGAACTTCTACAATGATGACTCGAACTTCACAGGTGAAACGTCGGGTACCAGCAAGTTTGTCAAGTCAAAAGGCTCATGGTATACCAAAGAATGGAAAAAGCTTACTTCCTCTAAAAACTCGAAAACTGACGGGGAGTCGCTTAAATCCAAGCCAAGAAGCAATAAGTGGTACTGTAAGGACAAGAAGAATCAGAGCACCTACGTGGATAGTAACGAGCTAGCTTCTGTCAGCGATACCTCGCCCGTTGATTCTGAAGATGACAATAAAAAGAAGTACTTACAGAGAAAGCTAAAGGTGCGTCATTTGCAAATGATCTCGTTTGGAGGTACATTGGGAGTAGGTTTGTTCTTGAATAGTGGTAAAGCATTTACAATTGCCGGCGGGTTCGGCACATTACTTGCATTTTTTTTATGTGGAATAGTGGTTTTGGCCACAATTGTTTCATTTTGTGAAATGGTCACTTTTATTTCGGTGGTTGATGGAGTTTCTGGTTTAAGCTCTAGATTTGTCGATGATGCATTTGGTTTTGCGGTTGGTTGGCTATATTGGGCCAGTTTTGCTTTCGGGCTTAGTGGAGAAGTGGTAGCAAGTGTTATCATGCTTGCTTATTACCCTAATCTTAACATAATGAGCGAAAAAGCTGCTCTGGTGGGATTTGTCACCATTTTTCTATTGAGCATCGTTCTCATCAACTTGGTTGATGTCCGCATATTCGGTGAAGTGGAGTACATGTCCAGTTTATTGAAATTGGTTTTCATTTTGGTGATGATTATCATCATGATCGTTGTGAATACCGGAGGATTTCACAAGTCCGATCCCTATATTGGGTTCCGATACTGGGACTACAGTAAATCTCAGTTTGACCATAACATGGTATTTGGTTTGTTCCGTCCTACGTTCAACCTCCATGACAATGGGTCTAATTCTCCAACCGATGGACAAGGTGGAAATGAAGGAAGATTTTTATCATTAATGTTGGCTATTGTCATTGTTGCCTACGCCTATAGTGGCACTGAAATTGTGTGTATTGCCGCATGTGAAGCGCAAAATCCCAGAAAAGCTTTGCCTTCTGCTACCAAGAGAGTGTTCTGGAGAATCATTATTTTCTACTGCTTGTCGTCTTTTGTGGTCTCCTTGAATATTTATGCTGGAGATCCCAGATTATTACGTTACATGTCGGGAAACACTGGTATTGTCCAAGATGAATTCAACTCCAATTATTCCATCAATTACACTGGAGGAGTCAACTGCAACAGTGTTTCTTCAGTGTTCGCAGGATACGGAAGTGGAGCGCAAAGTCCGTGGTTGGTGGCACTTCAGAGCTCTAGATTATGCTCGTTGGCAGCCGTGGTGAATGGATTTTTCATCTTTTTCGCAGTCAGTTGCGGAAATGCCCAATTATACGTGAGTTCCAGGACATTATATTCGTTGGCATTGCAGAAGAAAGCACCAGAATTTTTATCCTACTGCAGTCGTACCGGAATTCCATACAATGCGGTTCTCTTATCGGCATCGTTGGGACTTTTCTCCTACATTTGTGTGTCAGAAAAGGCCACCACGGTGTTTCAGAACTTGACCAGTTTGATTGCTTCGTCGGGAGTGTTGGTGTGGTTTGCCATGTGTTTGTCTTACGTTCGCTTCTACTACGGGTTGAAGAGGAGGCCGGACATCATAAATAGAGACGACCGTTCCTACCCCTACAAGTCTCCACTTCAACCGTATACTGCATTTGTTGGTCTTATTGGTTCCGGGGTGATCTTGCTTGCCATGGGATTCGTTGTCTTCATGAAGGGAGAGTGGGATGTCATGTTCTTTTTCTCGAGTTACGGCACGTTATTTGTGTTTGTGGTGTTGTATGTTGGCTACCGGTTGGTCAAGGGAACCAGAATCCCCAGTTTGGACACGTTAGATTTCGATTCCGGCAGAACGGAGATGGACCGGTACATTTGGGACGGAGGCCGTGACTACAATCTGCGCAGCTTGAAAGATGTGTTGATGAAGTGGGTTTCGTTTTTGGCATGAGGCTGTGTTATAGAGAGGCTGCTGACCCGAAGATTCAACTGTGTGTGCAATGGTTGGGATATTAAGTTCTATCAAGATAGACAAACTGCCCCCATGCAAGTTTAATGTACGTATAAATTGCTCTAGATGTAGCGACAGCTAGAAATGGTGAAGTATGGTATTTCTACAATCCTACAGATCCACATAGACTGCTTCACATCCAGTTAAGAAACCCCTACTGTAATTTTTCACTCTCCATTTCCTCTCTCTCTACCATATGTCACCTTCGTTCTCTACGCACCCCGTCACCCCGTTTCCCTCAATTTCACCCGTATACGTACGCCCATGCATCCTGGTCGCATTTCACTGCATCCCTAGGTATTTCACCTTCTCTATGGTGCTGTAGGTCCTCGCCCTATCTCTCTCGTGTGGAATTGTCGCACTCCACAAGTCGCGTTAAATTTCCTTCCCTACAAGAAGTTCTGTCAGAAACCAACACACAGACCCCACTCTTTTCGCATGAAAATCCTCCCTCTTCCACAAAGTTTTGACTTCTACAACCTCTTCTTCTTTCTCCAGAACTTGATGCTTGTCTTTCTCTCCCTGAGTCGCCCTCCTGTCCGGTGAAGCCTCGTGGCGCAATCCTGCTCCTGCACCCACCCCGATCAACCCCAATCGGGCATAATTGCAGATCAGGACACTCGTCTAATTTTTCCAATAAAACGGCGGCTCCTTCTTTCTCTCTACTCATTCCCTTTAGCCAACCATGTCGTGGAAACCTACCGACACCTTCTTGCGTGGGAAAATCATCAAGCCGTTTTTGCCCTACGAAAAGCACCCCAACCTCCGCAACGACAACTTGAGAAACCTCTACCCCGGTGATGAAATTTACGTGTTCGAGACCAAGAACGACAGATGGGCCAGGGGTTACGCCCTTTCCAAGCCCTTTCCCAATGACTTCACCATCACCTCCGTCAACTTGGACGAGTTGCCCGGTGTCAACATCAACGTGGTGGTGTTTCCCTTGAAGTACTTCAAGGTGGTCGAGCCCGTTGCCATTGTCGACATCAAGGTCAGCAAGGGCTTTTACAACATTTCCAACATGGAAGTGGTGCCCACGCTTCAGGACTCGGAAAAGGCCCACAATGTAGCCATTAACGGTGACGCTGGTGACACCAGACCCTCGGCTCCTCCCTTGCCAGTCGACAACTTCGAGCAGGGCCAGGACTTGGTCATGGAGATCAGACACGCGTTGGGATTGTTGACCTCGCATGTGTTTGCGTTGTACTCCATCGGAGAGTTCCGGTTGTTCAACAAGTTGACCAGCATCTACTACGACTTGAACGAAACCAGAATCAAGTTGACCCACAACTTGTTGACCCTTGACGAGGCCCAGGTGGCCAGAGAAACCGCCACGTTCTTGTTGGACAAGATTCCCAAGAAGTTGGCCTCCCGGACCGCCAGATTGAATGCCCAGTCCTACGACTTGGACAACCACAACACTGATATCTCCGGTTACAAGGCGATTTTGTCCAGAGAAACCACCACCGGTGAATTGTTGTCCAGTTCCCAGGCCTCTCCCTCCAAGATTGCCCTCAACCAGGCCTTGTGCGCGTTGGCATCCAACTTCCCCATCAATGCCCATCGTCACCTCCAGGAGTTCTCGTTGGAACCTCCTCCAAACAAGCGGATGCACCACGAGCCTCCTTCCCACATTCTTGTGGATTTCAAGTCGGTTTCTGGTAGTTCTGCGTACCAGCCTCCAGGCTTTGCCGGAATGATCGCCTACTTGTACATCAGAAACAACCGGAAGAGATTGACCGAAGCGTTTGCGGTTCATACCAACTCCGTCGATGATTTGGTCCACGTTGAAAAAATCAGTGCTGCCTTGTTCAGAAACATTCCCGCCAGTGAAATTGAGAACAGCAGAGTCTACTTGGTTGCAGTTTTGACCGAGGAAATTGACTTGAACATCAAGAATGCCACCAATGGACCTCAAATCAAGAGAGTTAAAAAGGGTGTGGCTGCTGGTGTTACTGATATCACCAGAATTTTCAGCAGAAACCAAGGCTCCTTACAGTCAGGCGAATCCCACCAGTTCTCCATCAAGTTGTTCGGTTCGTACGTCAACAACAAGAAACTTTTGAAACCCGATGAACAAGATTCCGTTATCAACAACGGTTGGGGTGAATTGGTCGACAGAATCATTGCTGGTTCTTCTCACGGTGTGGTGGTCAACCCAAGAGCAGAAAAGTTGGTTGTTTCCATCAAGGAATTCAAGCATCAATTCTTGGGATCCAACCACAACCCAATTAGCACTTCTGCTCCTATTTCGAGAATCAAGCCTATTTTCTTTGACCCATTGGCTGAAAACTACGAGAGAATTTATTTGCACATGGGTAAGATCAGTTTGCTCAATAGTATTTCTAAGGATGACTTGTTGACTTTCGAAGTCAGCACGCCAAATAACGAGCTCATCACTTTCGCCAAAGCATCTAATCAACAAGAAAAGAGAACTTGGCAATTCGTTTCGGTGTTCCCAGATGAAGCCATTGGTGAAATCATCAAGATTAACGGCGTCTCTTTGAAGAATCCTTCCAAGAAGCCCCCTAAGGACGACCATGTTCTTTTATCCTTGTACGTTAACGGTGTTTTGGCTGGTGAAGGTAAGTTGCTTTACAAATCCGGAAACAGATTGGTTGAATTCAACAAGAGAAAGACTCACACCATCGAAATTATTTCTACCAGTCACAGATTGCCTATGGCTCAAGTTGAGCTCAGTACCGAGTATGTTGGAAAGATTTACAACTCTGATGCTTCAATTGACAACATTTTCCAATTCGAGAGATTCTTCAGAACAGGTTCCAAGGGCATTGATGAGTTGTCTGCTTCCTTGGTTTCCTTCTGTAAGTTGGATATTTCTCAATTGGTGAAGTACTTCCCAGAATTGTTGAGTTCTTTATACAACATTGTGGACTATTCTTTCCAACAAGGTTTGTCTTCAAGTATTGAGATCTTGCACGATAACACCTTCAAGGCAATTGTCCATTTATTGGATGTCGTTTTCGGTAAGCAAGATCAATACTTGTACTTAATTGACAATTTCATTGAGAGATATAACAATCTTCCCTTGATTGGTATCTTCTTGCTCAACAAGATGGCCGAGATTTTCTCCAGAGCCGAGTCAAATTGGAACTCGATGGCTAGATCGTTGTGTCGTGTTGTTTCACTTATCATGAAGTTGGCAGTTAACTCTATCAATGCTTCCAGTGACTTCGATGCCTACTTCAAAGCCCTTAGTGCCTTGTTCAAATCAGGTGCATTCTTCTTGTCGATTCAGTCGAATTCTTTGGTTAATGATCAAGTGTTAATTTTGGACATTATTGACTATGTGTTGACCTTCAAGTCTCACCTTGACGTTTACGAGCTTCTTAAATTCATTGTGTCATTTATTGACTCTATTGGTATTAGAGGATTGGGTGCAAATGAAGAAAATTTCAGTACCAAGAAACCTGCTGCCGCCAACCAGAAAGATCATAAGATTATCATCAGTAAGCTCTTGTTGATTCGTCGTTTGTTCTCTACTCCTGTGGTTGAGGATGCTAACTCTCGCCGTTTGTTGATTTCAAAGTCTGTCACCTGGGTCATGGAAGTTCTTTTGGGTCCCACCGATATTGATGCTTCCAGATTGGCCTGTAGTGTTTTGAATGCCGTGTGTGCTCTCTTATGGAAGACTGTTGTCACTGACGGTAAGACTGAAGAAGTGGAATTATGCTACTCCTTGACCAAGTTGTTGCCTGCAGTTTCCAGAACAATTATCAAGTACAACAAGTTCACCAGAGGTAATGATTTTTTCAAGCCTAAGAGAACTTTCACTCAATTATTTCCCGCAGAGTATCCTTTCAAAGAGGCATCTATTGACCCAATTGTCAACGATGAGGTCTTGGTAGAAATTTTGGTCGAATTGTCAACAGTGTTCTGCTACATCGCTAAAATTGGTAAGAAAACTGCTTGTAACGAGGGTTACTCTAAGATTTTGAACCATCACATAGAGCACGATTTCTTCAATCCTTCCAAGTACTTGGCCGCGAACTTCAAGAACGAGGATTTGATTACCCTCATCTCTGGTGTCAAGCTTATCAGACAAGGCAAATTCTTCCCAGAAGAGAAGTGGTTGTCCTTGTATAGTTTAATTATTGAAGGAAGTTTGACAGCATTGGAACTTATTAGACCATTGTTGATTGCTCATTATATCCCACCAATTTCTGAATCAGAGTTCTTCGACAGAGTCTTGTGGGGTAACTATTTGAAAACTTTGTTGAGATTGTCTGTGTTGCCTCCTGTTTCTATTGAGCATTTGTCGGACGTTCCAAGAAAGGCATGTTTCCAAATCACTGGTACCGTTCGTGACAGAGCAGCTTACCTCATCAATGAGGCTTGGGATAGCTTGGCCTGGGATGCAACCGAGGAGGACATCATCAGATTCAACCTCAATAAATTCGGTGGTTACCAAGTTGAATTTATTAATCAAGATTACGGTATTCTTCAGGATTTGATGTTGTTTGCTTTGCAAAAGAACACCGCCTGTCAGATTGTCAGTGTTAAGATCTTGTGGTCCATTATGATATCGGAATACATTCTCAGTGATAACATCGTCGATATTGAAAAGGAATGTCTTGTTGGTTTACACGAAATCTACAACAGAAACTCTTACAAGCCAAGTGTTGATGAACAAGAAATGTTTATTGAGAGAATGAAGTTGACCATTAGATTGGACCGTGAAGACGAAGCTTACGGAATTATTACCAACTTCATTGAAAGTGTTACCGGTTTCTTATTTGTTCTCAATGATTTGAATAGTGTTCCTGTGGGTCCTGAATTTGATGACGACAGAACCTTCCACAAGTTGAATATCAACGCTTATCTTAAGAATGCTAACAAGCCTGAGTTGTTCCACTCTTTCATCAACACGATGTACGAGGAGAACATTGGTAAGAATGACCACATTCAAGCTGCATTGAGTTTGGAATTACTTGCTTCTACCTACACTTGGGACCATAACGTTATTGTTCCTTCCAGTTTCAGACCTAAGTTCCCAGAACAAAGTTCGTTTGAAAGAAAGGAAACTCTTTACAAGATGATTGCAAACAACTACATCAAGGGTAATAGTTTGGAAAGAGCCACCGATACTTACAACGAGTTGCTTGATTCTTACAACAGTCACACTTATGATTTGAAGAGTTTTGCTTATGTTCACAATAAGTTGGCCAAACTTTACTTGGACTTGGAATCTTCTGATAAATTGAGTCCTTCTTTCTTCAGAGTTGCCTTCATTGGTGCAGGTTTCCCTGCTAATATCAGAGGCAAGGAGCAGATTTACGAAGGTTTGCCATTCGAACACATTACATCTATTCACGAGAGATTGTTGAGATTGTACCCTGGTGCTCGGATTATTTCTGACGATGTCGAGGCCAAGAAGTTGAGAGAAAAGATTCAAACCGGTAGATACTTGCATGTGAGTACTGTTGAACCAGTCAATGAAATTTCCGACAAGTTGTTCAACACTTCTATTGGTGTCAGACAATATGCAAGAAACAAGGATTTGAGATTCTTCACTACTTTGAAGAAGATCCCTGGTTCCACCTCGGTCTTCGATTTGTGGACTGAGGAAACAACCTACGAGACTCACCTTTCTTTCCCAACTTTGATGAACAGAAGTGATATTAAGACTACCAAGGTGATCAAGTTGTCTCCTTTGGAAAATGCTATTAGAACTATTGTTAGCAAGAATAACGACTTGATTCAATTGGAAAGTTTGATCAATATTTCCATTAAGGAAAAGACCGAATTTACTTCGTTGTTCAACGATTTGTCCAGACAATTGGCTGGTACTGTGGATTCACCTGTCAATGGAGGAGTGGGTCAATACCGTACTTTCTTCACCGACTCCAAATATGACGGCAGCGCAGACTACTCTGACGAAATCAGATTGTTGAGAAAGGCCTTTG
This sequence comes from Suhomyces kunorum, assembly GCA_030561465.1. Taxonomy (NCBI): domain Eukaryota; kingdom Fungi; phylum Ascomycota; class Pichiomycetes; order Serinales; family Debaryomycetaceae; genus Suhomyces; species Suhomyces kunorum. The sequence continues at coordinate 436,044 of JAKTXF010000003.1, read as the reverse complement.
ATGACTTGGCCATGATTTTGAACAGAGCCTTGCAATTGCATGGTAAATTGGTGAGCAACAACTTGAGGGCCTCCCACGAGATTTTGGTGGAGTTGTACAAGAAGAACTTCAAGGAAGATATTGAGAACTTGAAGATCAACACCGACTACGAAACCCAAAGCTACGTTGCTTCTCAATATTCCCAATCGATAAATGAGAAGAGATCTGTCAATGGATTGATCAACGGATTGGGTGGCTTGAGCAGTGTTGCTCCTTCTATTACTGGCTCCAGATTGACCAGAACCACCAGTAGAGGCTCCAGTGCTTCCAGTAACTCTGGTCTTTCCGGTTTGAGCTCAGACAAGAGTACTATTGACAGTTTCAATTTCAACAAGCAGAAGAGAACTGCGTTGAACTGGAGAAGCATGGTCAAAAATACCGAGAGATAAGTGACTTTCGCAACAATGTTGCATTCACGAAACGTGCGATTTGGCGTTTCTAGGTAAAGAAATAATTATCAAGAGAAGAAGTATATGACCCAGTGTAATTTACCGTAGATTAAGAAAGTACAAGCTGAGATAATTGTCTCTATTTATTAAATTGGCAGCTGTCAATTGTAATTAAGCTTACGAAATGAGTTTAACTGACATAAAAATTCGAGAAATCCACCTCAAGCAGGCAAATTCAAATTAAAGAAAATTGCATCAGATTTCAAGCAATCTGTATTGCCACACAAGCTGCTAACGACCTCTGACTCCACCCGAACACTTCCCACTCACTTCGTCACCACGATTTCTCGATTACATAAGCAGGGTAAATTTTTTCCGTAACTAATCTCAAGAAACATTCTGTATCAACACCACTCCATATCATCTACGCCATGTTCAAGTTCGCCGTTCGTGCTGCCCGTGCCCCAGTTGCCAGAATCTCTGCCTCCAACTTCATCAAGCCGGTTCGTTTCTACGCTGTTGCCCCAATCAGCAGAGAAGAAGTCACCACCCGTGCATTCGAAGCATTGAAGACCGTTGCCGCTTTGCAAGAATCGAAGATCACCTTGGAGTCTTCTTTCCAGAAGGACTTGGGATTGGACTCCTTGGACACCGTTGAGGCCTTGGTTGCCTTGGAAGAGGAATTCGACTTGGAGATCCCAGACAAGATCTCCGACGAAATCAAGACTGTCGGTGAAGCTGTCAACTACATTTTCGAGGAAGAACAAAAGTTGTAAGAATGCCGACCTAACCGATTAGAAAGGATATTGAAAAATGATGTTGAATAGAGATTGGTGTGATTCTGGTGATGCCCGGTTTCGACAGTATTAAGTATTGTATATAATTATGAATTATGATAATTCACCGCAATGCTATGTTGCTCAGAACTAGTGTAATCCACCTTGCCAACTCTGTGGCAAACGTGGAGTTCTTCCTGTCATTCCAATATAGTGAGCTCTTATTGGTGGCCACCGTTTTCGTCACATGATCCAGATCACATGACCACGTCATTTATCCGTACTCTTCTCTACAGAAGTTAGTAGCATCATGTCGCCACCTGATTCTGACCCGACAATGCCTGAACCCACTCACAAAGGACCCGAAATTTTTTCCGAAACAGAGGATGAACTGGAGGAAGAAGTCAATGATCCCAATGATGAGCCTTTGCCAGTGGAATACCCGGGAACGGTGTTGCCTGACAACAATGTTCAAGAGATTGAAGCGGATCAAGAATTAACAAAAGGATACGATTCAGATACTGACTACATAGACTTGATCCATCTTAAAATTGGCTCATTGGAGGATCTCAATTTGGCTCGGTTCACCAAATTGGAGGCATTGTGTTTGAGACAAAATTTAATCACTAGCATGTCAGGAGTTAAAGTATTACCCGAGACCATGGAAGAGCTTGACTTTTATGATAACAGAATAAACCATATTTCCAGTGGCATTAAGCATTTGGTCAAATTGAAGAATTTGGATTTGTCCTTCAACAAAATCAAGAACATCAAGAACATCGAAACGTTGACTGAACTTGAAAACTTATACTTCGTTCAGAACAGTATCAAAGAAATCAAAAATCTCAAAACCTTGACTAAGCTTAAAAATCTTGAATTAGGTGGAAATAAGATAGAGCATTTGGGCGAGACGCTTAACACAATTACCTCGTTGGAGCAATTGTGGTTGGGAAAGAACAGAATTCACAAGTTCGAAAACATATCCAATTTGGTCAATTTGCGCGTGTTGTCAATTCAATCCAACCGAATCACAAAGATTGAAGGCTTGGAAAAGTTGGCCAACTTAGAAGAATTGTACTTATCGCACAACGGTATTGAAAAAATCGAAAATTTGGATAAGAATACGAAGTTGAAGGTGTTGGATGTCACATCTAATAAGTTCACCAAGTTGGAAAATTTGAGTCATTTGACTGAATTGACCGACTTTTGGTGTTCTTATAATCAAATTTCAAGTTTTGAGGAAATCGGAAAGGAATTGGGTAAATTGCCAGAATTGGAAACAGTATACTTTGAAGGTAACCCAGTCCAGCTTCAAAACCCAACTGCCTACAGAAGAAAATTGAAGTTATACTTGGGTGAAAGTTTAACTAAGATTGACGCCACCTACATTCATGCATGATTTCGAAGAGTCCTTATGATTCCCGGACAACATCCCTATTGCCTCCTCACCCATTTAATGATACAGTTTCGTTCTCACGTATAAATTAAGTAGTTTTCCTGTAATTTACGATTTGATTTTTACTGATCATCGTGGTCAGAGTACATTAAGTCATTGTCTACAATAGCAATTCATAACCCAATTAAGCTCGTAAACGATATCAGCAAGCCAATAAATGATTTACTTAATATACAATCTATGCAAAGAGCAGAACCAACACCCTCATTCAAGCTTGGTATCCTCAGTCTTGTAGTTATCCAAGACAATTCTGTAAATAAACGAAGGAGAGAAACCTCCGATATTTGTGATATAAATATCAATGTGCTCAGGGGGAATGTAGTCATCCAAAGGATTAATGATCACATCCACATTTTCTATCAATTCAAAGTCTTCGTAATTTAATACAGTTCCCGAGTTACCAACTTCTATCAAATCGTCACGGTTGAATGGATACAATGGAGACAATTTGTATAAACCTGCCACAGCGAAGACTGGGGTTTTATTTTCCTTTGCACATTCGACAACGTTGGCCACTCCCGAATTGGTCATACTTCCTCCATTGGCGAAAACCGCATTCGATCCGATGATAACCTTACCTACTCTGGACATGACAGCAAAGATAGTTGAGTCGGGTATCAAGATAGTTTCGATCTTGTGGTCAACCAAGGTTTTCACGAACTTGTGGGCCTCCTTGGTATTATTAGGATAGTTTTCAGTAACAAGAACGGTGAACTTTCTCTTGGCTCTAGCTTTGATTAAGAATTGCAAGACTGTGGAGGAGGTTGGTGTGGGAGTTAACAAGATTTCGTTGTCGTGGATCAAGTCCACCGACATAGTCTCCATTTCATCATCGACGTTGGAAATTTCATCCACCAAGTCCCGAATTCCTTGGATAATGATGGATCTCATATCACTGTTTTGCTTCTTCAGTTGATTGTGTAATTCCTTGTGGCTTGTGTCGTTCGAGGTCGACAACAAGCTGAACATAGACGACACCATGGGGATGTTGGAAGCGTCGTCTTGATGCACAGACTCAATTTCATCACGGATCAATGCCAAAACTCTTCTGACAATGTTTCCAACGATTATTTGACGTGGTTGTGCTTTTTCGAGAAGAGTGCCCACCTGCTTAATTATGTCAATGAGATCATATGGATTGGTCCAACGAGCAGCAGAAATGACTTTCATCAAAAGCTGAGAGATGGCGAGGGCCAAATCCTTGTCACCCTTGATCTGATGGCGCTTCAAGCTCGCCACAACTGGGTCGATCAACGTAATGATATCCAGATTTAACGTCATGGTGGAGGCACTTCTGTAGATAACTTCATCTAGAACAATTTTTTCCTTTTGACTCTGGTCACGTGACTTTACATCTACTTACGCTCGATGTTGATAGACACCAATACACCCATAATGTCTTCGTTCAATGAAGCTCTAGGTCAAGCCATCGGTTCACTATATGACTACTCGCAGAACTTTAAGGTTTCCATTGAGTTGGTTCAACGCTTGGCTCAACAATTGAAGTTGGAGACATTCATAGACAAGCTTGGATACACGGTCGAGTCAATACAAAAGAGCCTGGAGGACAAGCTCAAGACAGAGAGATTAAGTATAGCGGGTTCTTCCATCTTAATTGATATTGACTTCGTCAATGATAATCATATAGTCAATTTGTCGTTGTCATCTGGTATGACGCCTACTGAGGACGTGGACTATATCAGTGAAGATTCATCATCTAGCTCATACATACTAGAAAAGAAATCCCATGACAATGGAGTCACGGTACGTTTGAATCCTAAAAAGAACCCCTTGCAGTTTTTGGTTCCGGTAGAAAACCAGGACAAGTCAGCAGCTGAATCTATATTGTTGCAAAACTTGACCGCTCATAGACTCAATAAATTTCCGTTCAATTTGAAATATTTGGCGAATATCGACCGACTCTCAGGTTCAGGGGTTAATCTATTTGAGCTTTTAGAACAAATAGCGTTTGTTTTCTACGCTATTAATGACGCGGAGGGTGTAATAGCACAAGGTGAAAAGTCCTGGTTGTTAACCAATGGATTTACCAATGGAATTGGAAAAGTCAAGTTGAATGAATATAAAAATCTTCAATTGGGGTTATTTCTTGACTTTTGGAGAGACTTCAGATATATCAATCACGAGCATTTAACCAAGTCGTCCGAGCTTCTACTTGGCAATGATTATTCCCTTTTAATTAGTGTCGAGAATGGGCCAGCCAATAAAAATCAGACTGACTATTTTGCTGACCTCAAAAATACCGAGTGGGAGATATTCAATGAGTCAAACAAGGTCACTAAGTACAAATTCGATATTGAAGATGTTCCAACAGATAACAACTCAGCTTATAATTCATCCAACTCGGTATCTAATTACTCTCTCTACTTGAGCGGTAACGTTGCCGTATACCTACCTTTGAGTTTCCTTGAATACTTGGGTTTCTCCGATTATAGATTACTGAATCTGAAATCAGACATCAGTTCGATTTTCGAAATGTTGAATGAAGGTAATCCCGTACATCAATCGGTGGAAACCTCAGATATCGATGTCTCTATAAAGTTCATTTCAGATATCTTACCATCCAAATTTGTACCAGTGGAAGGAATAGCGATTAATAAGATTAAGGATATCGCTACATTAATTCCTGTGTTAAGAAATTTCCTAGTGTTGACAAATGTTTTAAAAACATTAACCAAGAAGAAGCCTGCTGTTGTGAAGAAAACTATTCAATCACGCAGAGGATCTAAAGTTGGAGGAATCGGCAACGATGGCTTGACAGAAGACGCAAAGAAGAAGCTTCGCGAGTCATTGAAGTTATCCTATGATGTAACAGATGAAGAGTTGTTGGGACTCAATGCAATTTCTGAAACCTCTGCGTACACCACTATTCAACCAATAAATAAAGACGAAGTTGACCTTGACACTTTCTTGAATGAAAATGAGGACACTGAATTGGCAAAACCTATAGATCCATATTTCATATTCAGCTTCCAGCAGATTGACTTTTCATCACCAAGTCTTGACCTTATCTTTGAGATCGAGGGCAGAATTAATGTTGATGAAATTGCATTTGGATTGTGTTTATCGAATGGTGTTTTTAGCCACATCAAATCTCCAGATGCGATGGAGGTTGACGACAGCAAAATAGAAAAGTTTACCAAGGTTTTGAATTTGACAGAGGATATTATCAAGGCCATTAACGTCATTTACTAAAAACAGTTGAATGAAGATCTTTAAGTATCATATATACAATAGAATGAGTGATGACAAACATCTCCTAATTCACAATTTGACTCCGATGTGGATACTAGCAACTCCGAAAGTCAAGTTTTCGTAGCCCTTTTCTGGGACATAAAATCCGGCCTTCTCGATCATGCCCTTGAATTCCTCTTGCTTGGGAAACTTGCGAATACTTTCAACCAAGTATTGGTAGGAGTCTCTGTCGTTGGCAATCAATTGGCCCATCAATGGCAACAAGGAAAACGAGTAGGCTTGGTAAGCATAGTCGATAACTGGGTTATCCACTTGAGAGAACTCGAGACAGGCAAAGATACCTCCTGGTCTCAACACTCTGTAGGCAGTGTTCAACCCAGCCTGGATATTTGTGAAGTTTCTGATACCAAACGCAATGGTGTATACATCCTTGGAGTTGTCTTCGATTTGGTCCATGGTTTCACCGTTCTGGACCAAAAAGTTCACTCTGTTGCTGCCATCGTTCCACTTGGTTTCTTGGAATCTTAACTCACCCTCTCTCAACATGTCAGGATTTATATCCGCAATAGTCATTGTGGATTGAGTGTCATTGAAGCGCTTTTCGGCGTGATCCAATAATCCGAAGGCGATGTCACCGGTACCACCAGCAACATCTAAGAAGTCCAAAGGACGGTTGGACCCTGGTCTCATACCCGCGTCCAAGCGGTTAATGAAGTGGTTTTTCCACAAACGGTGAACACCCATCGACATAACGTCGTTCATGACGTCGTAATTGGAAGCAACGGACGAGAACACTCCTCCCACCAACTTTTCCTTGTCCTCCTTCTTGATTGTCTTGTATCCGAAGTGGGTGGTGTCATCTTCAGGAGTTTGAGAACTGTATGCTCTGACTGATGACAAAGCCACTCTAGGTAAGGCTAATCTCGTTGGTCTGGCAAGTCTTGTTACGTTGGAGCGAATCATCTTGCCTTCTGTTAGTATAAACACCGCTCTGGTGAAATTTATAGATGGAGCCAATACACGACTTATAATGGGCACATGTAAAGGCCACTATTTCTTCAGAAAGAAGTATGTACGAGGGCTAGAATGAGCAATTGAGAGTTGTGTAGGCAGCTAGTGACGCTGTTTGGCTACGAAGTTCATACTACGTGTTTTCTCGATAACCCTTATTAATTAGAACTAAACGTCTAGTTTTAAGCTTGGACAACTCTAACGGTGTTAGAGTGGCCGGAACCCCTGGTCCAACCTTGAACAGTAACGATGGAGTCACCCTTGTTGATGATACCCAAGTCAATGGCTTCGGAAACAGCCCATCTCAATCTGTTTTCCACATCCTCTTGCCAGTTCTCAACTCTGTCCTTGGTGTAGATGAATGGATACACACCTCTGTACAAGTGGGAGTATCTGGCAGCTCTCTCGTTTCTGGTAACCATCATGATTGGAACATTAGGCTTGTACTTAGACACCAATCTGGCAGACAAACCAGAGGTGGACAACACAACAATGGCCTTGGCGTCTTGCTCGTAAGAAGCGGAGACAGAGGCAATAGCACAGGTCTCAGTGGTTGGGGTTGGTCTGATAGCCAAGGATCTGAGTTCGTTGTGCAATTGTTGGTAAGCAATGGCCTTCTCGGCGGTAATGGCGGTGTCGTGCATCATGGAGACAGCTTCGATTGGGTAGTTACCCTTTGCGGTCTCACCGGACAACATGACACAGTCAGAACCATCCAAGATAGCGTTACCGACATCGGTGACTTCGGCTCTAGTTGGTCTAGGGTTGTAGGTCATGGAGTCCAACATCTGGGTGGCACAGATAACTGGCTTGGCGGCCAAGTTACACTTAGCGATCATTTGCTTTTGGACAACGAACACTTGAGGAGCTGGGATTTCGATACCCAAGTCACCTCTGGCGACCATGACACCGTCGGTCTCCTTCAAGATCTCGTCGAAGTTTTTGACACCTTGTTGGTTCTCGACCTTGGCAATAATCTGGATGTCCTTACCGTCCTCACCAAGAACCTTTCTGATTTCCTTGATATCGTCACCGGATCTGATGAAAGAAGCGAAGACCATGTGGACACCGTTCTTGACACCGAAACGGATGTCGGCCTTGTCCTTCTCGGACAAAGCTGGCAAGTCGACATCGGTACCGGGCAAGTTGACACCCTTGTGGGAGCAGATCTTACCGGCGTTAATGGATCTGACCTTCAAGGTCTTGTCGTCGGTGATCTCAACAACCTCGAATGCCAACACACCGTCGTCGATGTAGATGATTCTTCCCACCTCGATGACCTTGGTGATGTTCTTGTAGTCGATGTACATGAGCTTGTCGTTGGACTCCTTCAAGTACTTCTCGTCGGTGGAGAAGATCATCTCGTGGCCGGCGGGAATGGGGTAGTCCTTGTCATCGATAGTGATACCGGTACGGATTTCAGGGCCCTTGGTGTCCAAGGCAATGGCCAAGGGACGGCCTTTGTACAATTCTTCGGACTTTCTGGCGTTATCAATGACCGACTGGTGGTACTCGTAGGAGCCGTGGGAGAAGTTCATTCTGACGATATTCAAACCGGCCTTTCTCAACTTGACCAACACCTCGGGGTCGTTGGTCTTGGGGCCAATGGTTCCGATGATGGAGGAACGACGCAACACCTTGTCGGGGGTCAGGGTGATGTCCAATTGGGTCAACCAAGATAAAGCGGCGTTAGACATTTTGGGGAGGGGGCGCAATTATTCAACTGAGAAGTTGGCGGGCAATTGAGGAATGAGACGCTATTTATACTCGTGATCGGCGATGGCCGCAGCGGTAATCGCATTGAAAATTTTGTTCGGGGTGAGGGTGTCCGGAGTGGGGCGAGAGACTGCGATCCGAGGAGGGGACGGAACACTGTGGTCAGACTAGGGGAGTGTATGGAGACGAGGCCAGGGAATGCAACCTTCGGATGCTACAGTGGATCCATGGATGTTACTTGTCTACGTCATTGGAGTATTGCAGTATGGGTTTTATCAGGTGACGGTGAGGGGAGGGAAGGGATATGGCAGCTACCGTTTCAGGCTCTGAGTTGGCCTGGGAGAGAAAGGAAGGGACCTAGGGGGAAATGGCGTGAGATAACGGACCGAAATGGGGTGAGGGGGTTGTTGCAACGTGGAGTGGAGGGAGTGCGTGTTCTGAGGCAAATTGGCGGGGCCAATGGCATAAACTTCTTGGGGGGAGGCAGGTAGGTGCCAGGGTGTTGGTGCTGATTGAAGACAATTTTAGAAATGGCCAATTCCTCGTTCCGAGCGAGCCAGGTCCGAAACACCCATCGGGGAGGCGGAGGAGATGCAATGGCAAAGCAATGGCAAAGCAATGGTAGAGCAATGACAGAGCAGTGGTAGAGCACAGAGCATTGACAGACAATGGCCAGACCGAGAGAAATGGTGTCTATGGAGACTTAGAGATTAGAAGAAGTATAGGGATGGAAACTACTGCGATGGTGATTATGGAGATGGAGCGAGGATTGGAGGCGTTTCTGGGGCGGTCCTGGTGAGACAAGTAGAGAAGATGACGTAGACACAGAACACGCACTTTGACCTGATGTAACGGGGAAAATTAGCGGCCATCTTAGGGAGCAGTAAAGGGTCGGAAGGCCTCGGACCCTAGTGTTTCTGGTAGATAAGGTGTATCGGCAAATAGATGACGTTGTGCCAAAGGGCCTGCACCGCGGCAGTAGCTCCATGGAGCTATGACGTAGTCCACGTGGAACACATTGGACCATGTGGCCCGAGGCCCTGAGCCGGGACCCATGGTTAAGTCTCTCTTCCATGCATGGCAGGGAGTCTAGGAAGTCATACTGCAATACTAGACAATTCCATGGAATCAGATAAAAACTGTAATCATGGAGTCTGGCTACAAATGAATGAAATGGTATAAAATTGAGATTTCTACAAAATCATATTATTCTGCGAATCTCTAGTGAATCATGGTTATTCTGGAAGCTGAGACTGCTACTGGGGTTCCGCTACCCAATGACGGCTCTGAAGTGCTAAATTGGGCAATATGCCAGGGACCCTCCAGAGGCCCTTTCGCCCTCGCCGTTTCGGGGACTGACTATACCTTTAGGAAACTTTACTCCCTCATTGGGAAACCACCCAAAGGGCTCTCTCACTAGTTTCGAATCAACGCATAGAACATTATATTATAGACCACGCAAAAAATACAGACACCAACCCGGATACATACACCCAAACTGCATCTCATCTATCTACATTGGCTTTGCCGCCATTCCAATCCCACTCTTACCTATCTTGTCTCTGGCAAATGTCACAGCCTAAATCTGTTCTCACCTCTAAATTCCAAATCCCTCTAATCGCACCCTCACAACTTCTTCTCCCTTCTCATTCCCATGGTGCTACCTATAGTCCTAGGCATAGGGGCCACAGTGGTAGCCCTCACGGTAAAGTCATCGATAGCAGCATATCGCCAGTTCCTCCACCTAACCCCCGAAATGATAGCCACCTTCAATCACATCCGCCTCCACAATACAACCGACCATTCCGACTTGACTCGCCACCAGGATTTGATCAAAGACGCCTCGTATCATCGCTTCCTCAAACAGAGATATCCCAACAAGGGCTTTGCCGACCCCATGACCGAACTGGAGGCATTGCTTGTCCTCGGTATCGAAGGCGATGACATTGTCAACTTCAACAAGACCCTCTTACGTAAGCGGTACCGGCAACTCATGGTGTTGAACCATCCCGACAAGAAGGGAAGCCAGTACATCTCCCAGCGTATCAACCAGGCCAAGGACGTGCTTGAGAAGAGCTACATGTTTAAAAACGATAGAGACTAACGGAATGTGGCCACCACTCATGTTCTATGTATATACTGTAATGCGATATGATCTAAATACTAATATTTAATTGTATTTAATTGCCCTTGCCAGCATGGCCGTTGCTAACCTTCTTGACCTTCTTGGTCTTCGCCTTGGCCTTGTCAACAAGGTCCTGTATGGTCACAGGAGCATCCGCAGAAGGCTCGCTTGACTGTTCCTTGGCCTTTTCCTTTCCTCCCTCAAAGTTCTCCCGAACTCTCAAGTAGTGCTCCAATTCCTCTGCACTCACCGAAGGACTCAATTCACGCTGTGCCTTGAGGAAATCCTCCATCTTCACCAACACGTTGATATCTTCATCCGTGGCCGCATTATCAAACCACCATCTCGTCGAAACCGCAGGCTTGCCTTGGTTGAGCAAATCCTGGTTGTAGTTCTTGATCTTGACATCCACCTCGTTGGCCACTCTGGTCATGGCATTCAACATCGAATCAGAGCACAACGCATAGAAATCAGCACCAGTGAATGTGAATGAACATTTTTCAGCAATTTTGGCCAATTCAACATCGTCATGAAGTTTGAATTTTCTGGTCAATGCCTCAAGAATTTTCGTCTGCTTCTCATCTGTGTCAGAAATACCAAGGTACAACATCTTGTCAAACCTGCCAGGTCTCAACAAGGCTTCATCCAATAAATCGGGTCTATTGGTGGCTCCAACAACGAAAACTCCATCGCCTCCGTCTCCTCCGCCACTCATACCATCTAATTCTGCCAAGAGTTGAGAAACAATTCTATCCATAACACCTCCGGAATCACCTTGATTTCCTCTCTTTGGTGCCACCGAATCCAACTCATCGAAGAAAATAACACACGGCTTGGCGTCTCTAGCCCGCTGGAAAACTCTCCGAACGTTCGCTTCGGATTCACCAATGTACATGTTCAACAATTCTGGTCCTTTGACACTGAAGAAATTCAACGAGAAATTCGTAGCAATTGCCTTGGCTAACAATGTCTTACCAGTACCTGGAGGACCGTAGAATAAAATACCACTTCTCTTCTTCAATCCATTGTTGAACAATTCTGGATGCTTTAATGGCATGTCAATCGTATCCAAGATTTCATCTTTAACCATGTCTAAACCACCAATGTCTTCCCATTTGACATTTGGAATTCTGGGTGCACCAATGGAGTCACTAAATTGATTTCTTGCCTCGTTGATAGCAGCATTAAAATCATCTGGTATCCAATTGATCAATCCACCATTTCCAATCTTTATGAGTTTGTTGAGTGCGATTTGTGAGTCAATAGACAATTTTGTTAACCTTTTAATGGCCAAAGTTTTGGACTTTTTGATAATGGATGTTAAATCCCTTGGTGTCAAACCAGCAGACTGCAAAGCCAAAGTTTTATAGTTGATATCACGTCTGAGAACAAAAACATTGGAAGTAATGTCGAAATTGCCTTGAAACTCCACTTTTTCTGCATTAACAGGATAATGGGAAGAATTGCTCTTTGCGATTTCATTGCCAATCAAAAACTTGAATATTTCTAATCTTTCAGTTTCACTAGGAACGTTGAAAGTAATATTGAACTTAATGATCAGTTTGATGTTGTCACTCACTTTATCGAAATCGTTACTGCTCATAACGATGATAAGGTTGGGGTATTGGTTAAGGTAGTCGTTCAACGTCTGGACCACTTTCAATGATAATGATGTGAAAACGTTTGAATTCTGATCGTTTGCATCAATTTGTGGACACAAGCTTTCAATGTGTTTTAAATAAATCAAATGAAATGATGATGAATCCGCTGGAACATTTGCAATTAATTTGTCAATCCTACCCATCAACAATCCGATGGTTTTTAACTCCTGACCAGGATTAATTAAGTCAAAACAGTCTAACTCAATCAAGTTCAATCCCAATTCAGTACACAAGTTTCTGGTTAAGGTGGTTTTACCAATTCCTCTACTTAAGGACTGAAGCAATACCGTAGTTTTCAAATTTCTTTTTGAATTCAAACAAGTGACTATGACTTTTTTCAATTCCTTAGCATAAGAAAAATTACCACTATCGGTGTGTTGATTGAAGTTAAATGTAGGAGGTAACTTCAAATAGTCATACCACTGACTGAACTCATTTTTAGGCAATCTGACAAACTCCACTCCAGAGGAAACCAACAACGTTTTCCTAGGATCAATTATGAATTGATTGGTGCCAATCTCATTAGAGCCCTTAATGTCCACGATTTTAAACCATGCCACTGCATCAGGATCACCTGTTGGGATAACTTCAAATGCATCACTATTTCCTTGATCATCCTCTCCATCATCTTCGCCAGTAGCATTGTCGAACATGGTCTTGGCCAAGACAGAGTCGATAACAACAGGGAAGAAATCACCTTTCTGAACACATTTCAAATTGTTGCTTAATCCAGCCTTCAAGCTCGAAAAGAACTGCTTTTGGAAGGTCTTGTCCATAGTAATTTGAGAGGATACCCTAGAAATAGTTGCAGACTCTGCAATTGGAAGGAATGACGTTAATTGTTGAGATGTTGGTGCGTTGGACAATGGCTCGAATGTAACGGTAAATTCCGGTTCCAAGCCAAGGTTGATGACTAAAATGGGGGATAAGTAGACATTGCCTGACTTGAATGCCTTATTAGGTTCTGCCAATGTGAATACTTTTACAACCACCAGATTTGTACCATAATTGAGCTTGACTAAATCACCATTAAAAATTGGGAATCCTAATTTGAGGAAATCGCTCGAGCTCAAAAACACAAATAATTCCTTGTCATCCTTTGACCATTCCTGAGGAAGTCCTTCGATTCCGATTGGTTCTGGAAGGGGCAAAACATTGAACTCTGAACTTTTGGAAATTGCAGCAGACCCGTTGAACTGTAAACTAGATGTCAAATAAGAGGAAATATCCACCTCGTTCACGTTTTCAAGCTGATCACCACTTTTTAAGTCTTCCTCTTGTTCTTCGACGAAATTATACACTCCGCCATAGCCTTGTGGATATTCGTTATCTTTAATCAACACGATTTTTGTCTCATTATCCACCAATCCCTGTGCAAGAGGCTCACACAATTTGACTTGGCCATTGATGAGTCGTATATGGTCTCCCTCGTTGACCACAGAATTGTTATGGGCAAGAAATTGAGTCAAGAACTGGCTTCTGATGGCATCTTGAGGCTTGTTGCTCAATATTGAGTAAACTTCTCCAGGAACGGAAACATACACTTGTGAGAGCTTGGGAATGTCGTCCATATAGATGGACTGGATGATGGCCGAGTTAATGGTTAATTGGTCTTCCGAGAACTGGATGTTAATATTGGTGTTGCTGATGAACTGAATACTGTTGTGTCTGTTTTCGAAGTCAATCGAACCGATTTTGAAGATTTGAAATGCCTTGAAGTAGTCTGGCGACCCCATCAACTTGACGAGGACAAATTTGGACTCATGATTGTCCTTTTGGTCGGGGAAGAGCTTGTTGAACAAATCGATGGAAACCTCCAAGACATCGTTGCTGTTGGCGAGATTGGGGTTATTCACGAAGTTGACACTGGCCACTGTCGATATGGACCTCTGAGGCTGGTTTTTCACCACGGCAGTCGGCATTATTGTCATGGATGCTGGGAAATACCGAAGTATATATACTGGAAGTGTGGGCCTCGGTAGTTTTTGTGGGGTCTCGTTGTCTGCTCACGTGCGGGGCAATGGTGGGCATCTTTACCTTCCGAAGCGAAGTTAGAAAAAATAGTCCTGTGAAATTGCCCGAGTTGACGTGAAGGAAGAATGTAGTGAAAAGGAGTGTTTGAGAGGTGGGATTTGTAGGTGGTGTTTCTTATTTAATAGTAGTTATTGGAGCAAAAATTCATGGTAGTGTAGTCCTATGAACCTTTAAGCTGGGTGAGAATCTAGGAATAGTGGAGGCTTGGGGTCTGAGCCGAAATGGTTTAAGTTTGGATATTGCTTGGACTCCAATTGAACCCCTCTGACTGAATCTTTACTCGAGGAAGGTTATTTTGCCTTCTTGTAGTTTTTCGTTGCAAAACTGATATATTCGTATTTCGCAGTCAATAACAAGAGCGAATTACAGATGGAAAGGATATAGGCCAAATTCAGAAGTGATAGCAAGATCTTCATCGAGAGGCCAATTGATACGTAGCTGTTAATTTTCTCGAGTCTTCGTTTCCGTGGGAATTTCTTTAAACTCTACGATGCTCTACCCATCCAGACTACCCTAAGGCATTACCCGGATTTGCACGCCACTATATAACCAGAAAAAATTTGTGAGTTAAGCATCACTACAACCCAACGTGTAAGTACTGGTCGTACCATAGAGTGATGATAACCTTCTTTCTTTACCACTTGGAGCCTTCTTGGGAGTTTCACCGTTTTGGTGAGCCATAGCTTCTACTGCAATGATTTGGTATTTTGTCATAGTTACACTGACGTATGGTTTGATCAAGAACACTACTAACATCAAGACCCGACAGATATTTCGACAATTCCGATAGTAGCTTGTAGAGGTGCGTTACATGGAGAGTACTCTGTGATACAGGCTGAAATGGCCGTCTCTGTATACTCTATGTGACCCAGAAGTAGCACACATTCACGGGTCCACAACTCATCGGTATGGAGATAAACCATGTCGTTCTGGTCCTGGATCTCATCCCCAATTTCACCTCTAGTCCTTAACTACACGCGATAACATATTATGTGTATCGTATTATACAAACTATGAATGAGAACTAACTTAAGCTTCATCTTCAACAACAACAGTTTGCAAACCCTTGGTGGAGGAAACGGTGACTGGCTCAACCAAAGCGAACAACTTCTCCTTGGCGTTTTCTTCGTCATTTCTCTTTCTGGAGATTCTCAATCTCAATCTGTGCTCGACACCTTGGACACCTCTAGACCACAATTGGACGTTCAACTTTGGGTCCAATCTGACGTCGGTGGTACCCATGTGCAAAGTGGCGAACTTCTTGATCTCCTTGACAGCCTTAGGAGCTCTCTTCTTGAAGTGAACACCGTGTAACTAGATGTTAGTATAGGTTGGTATTGGTGGTGAACTAGCTCCGGACCGAAAAAGGATTCTATAGACTTCAACGGTTATTTCCTATCGACCTCCTCGGATATTGGACAAAATGATTTTCATGCGATGTATATATCATCTAACTTCGTGTTCCCATCTATTGGTAGAACAGGCCATTCTCATCTGCACATTACCGTTGGGTTCTGGGGTCGATGTTCGAGGTCAAGTCAAGAGTCCGGTGGTTTTGCATTCATTCTTTGATCGGATTACATACTCTCTTGTGCAAGTTGATAGTGTATTCACGAGTAACAACGTCTTGTAAAGCCATTTTGAATTATGTTTATCTAACAAGGAGTAGTAGAAACTATCACAGCTTAGGTGTATAGATTTTTTTCACGATTTTCCCAGGGTGGGTGAAAAATTTTCTCCCTGTGCACTCCCTGCAAGTAGTTAGTGGGGGAGCATAGTGAAGGGAAGTTTGGTGCGGATACTTGGGTTTGTGTACCGGATTTGCGCGTATGTACATCACGTGCTAAATGGATTTATAGGGCTCGAGCCCTAGACCAGTTGTTGCAACTTTCTAAATGATGTTAGGTAGACAAGAAATACACTGGAGATAGGGGTTGTAGCTACGTTCAGAAATTGGTTATAAGCAATTACAATTGTCGCCGTTCTGTGTATAACGGGTATGCATCGCCGCTGTAATTAATGTTCTCATTACTTCTTCTATTTTCATAGCATATTTCCATTAACTTGTACCGTCTAGGCCGAGTACTTGATTATTCTAGTCCATAAACCTTATTTATATGCTTGCACCATAACGTGGTGATTCGTGCAACTGGGCTATCCAGAACAGTATGAGAATGCTCAGGCCCGAAGCGGAGCTCAGAATCTTGCGTGAGTCTGAATCCATAATTATTCGAAAGATCCCACAACCCATACATACAACAGAGTAGTCTCACTGAGATTTTCTCTTCCCTGACAAGTTCCACGATGTCCTGCAATTCGAGGGTATCTTTGGCATAGTTGTCACTTTGAGCGCTAGATACCGAGGGCAGAATGTTCTTTAGTACGTAGACCAATGCCAATTTGGTGTCCTCGGTGATTCTAGAGTACACTTCTGAATATTTGTTGGCGATGTTTAAGGCAACCGCATGATTGTTTTTTTGGGTGCATATTATGGTTTCCGCTATTATTTGCACGAATGTCACGTTAGAAAAATATGTCCGATAATCTTGTTGGCCCCTGGCCGTGTCGTCTGTTGTGGATGCTTGGTTAGTCTCAAACTGCTCCAACTCTTGCCGCAACCCATTCAAGTAGTTCAACAACGTGAGGTGGTTTTGGTTAATTGTGAGAGCAACCATGATATCGTAGCTGATATTTATCATTTTTACTCTCAATGTGGAGTCGTCTAGATTGAAGTTTAGTCTCATCTGATAATTGAGCTTGTACAATTCGTTAACCAAGTTCATGTTGGGCATTGACTTGAGTCTCAATAGGAGAATGAGCAAGTTATACCGAACGTTAATGACTTTGCTTTTAGGCAAAGGGTAAATGGGTTGTAAGGAAGGAGCCGGAACATTTAGGGAGTTGGCTCGGCTTCTATTGTCCAGGGGCATTGGTGTGGGATTGGGGTTCTCTTTAAGATACAATGCATTATTAAGGTTTATGGCCTCCTTCTTAGCGAAGGAGAGCTGGTTCGTGAATAGATGGAGTGTCAACCGGATTTCCCATATCTGGAGAACATCTTCGTAACTCAATTGCTCCAGGGTGATCAAGGAGTAAGTCTTATCGACCAAATCGGCTAAATCGTCTGACTTTTCAATGATCTCGTAGAATTCGTCTAGGCTAGTCTCTGAATTGGACTCGGGAATCTTCAAAAAGAGCGATTCCTTGCAGAGATGGATAGCTTCGGACATGGATCGTTGTAAGTCTTGAAAGGAATGCTGTATCAGAGGAAAATTGCTTCGATGGGGTACACGTTTATCATAAATATGTGGACAGAATGCTTAGCCGTGCATGCTGTTGCAATGAATTGGGATCAAGGCAGCCTGAGCCTTAATAGACGAATGGTATTAGGGTGGAATGATAACAAGATCTTTGATCTCACGTGTAACCGAGGTCACCTGACGTCAGTGTATACGCAGATCAAGGTGTAGAAATGCATTATGGCTTCCCATTCTGATATTATCCAGCAATCCAAGGAGACCCAGCAGAAGCTGCTCAAGTACTCCTTGGCTTATCAGAAGCAACTTATCGATACAATCACGTCGCTTGTCCAGAGCATTTCATTCAATGAGGACCCCTCATCTCTCATAGACAAGATCACGACTATCCATGAGCTTAACAACAACATAGATTCACAGTTGAAAACTGGCATAGCAGCCAGTTTTGGCGAGCTTATGGAGATGAAAGTGAAGCTTCAGAAGCTCTTGGATAAGTGCAACCATCGGCTCAAAGGCAGCAATATGGGGTCGATAGTGGACGAATTTCAAGCAAAGGCAGAAATCATCGACCAAGATCTACGGATATTAGAAAATACGTTAAGCTTGGCCCAGAAGTGAGGCCATTGATGATGAGATCATATGGAAAACTAGCGATAGAGTGATATTAATGGAATTAACTTGGATATCTGGAATATCCGCAAGAAAACAAATGTAGGTAATGCATGGGGTTCGGAGTGAGGGTAATGACGAGGAAACAAGACATTTCATGGGAGTCCCCTTGCTGCTCTATCCCATTTCTCCTCAGCGATCCACCCGGCGTTGATAATATGCACCAAGTCCTGGAGGTTGATATGCTTGTCGTGCTTCAACGGTCTGCCCTTGTCTACGAGGATGTTGTAGATTCGGCAGTAGGATTCCTTGGGAATATGCGAGATGGACAGGTCGTCTATTTTGGCCTGGGTCTGCTCGGGGTTGACGTTGGCCAACCACTTGCGTCGACGGTATTCCCAGAGGGTGGGGCCGAGGTTGTCCGGGGAGGAGACGTTGTGGGGATGCAGTTCCATCTCCTGTCTGAGCTTGCACAAGTCTAGGTCGTGGTAGGAGACGGCGTTCTCGGTGTCGTCGTCTTCTTCGTCGGAGAACGGGGTGGTGGAGTTGCCCTTATTTTGTCGTATGATGTCTTCTATGGTGTGCCCAGGCTTGGATTTGCAGTCGGACACCGCGGTGATGGAGGAGCGGACCTCTTCACTGAGCTGGTTCTGGTGATTTTCTGCCATTTTGTCCAAGGTCTTGAACTTCTTGAACTCCTCGAGAAAGGTTTCTTCTGCTGAGTGGACCAAGCGGTTGGAGGAGCGCAAGATTCTTTCAATGGACGCCTCGTCGGAGTTTTGTTCGACGAACAACTCTTCCACGAGTTCGTCGCTGGTGAACACCTCCTTGGAGATGGAGCGGAGACGGAGGAGAAGCAAGTTCCACTCAGACGACACCCGTTTGAAGAAGCCGGGTTTCCGGGGAGGTCGGGAAACTTTGGAGGATGAAACGGGGGCCACAAGCTTTTGCAACGACGGCTTTTTGCCTAGGTAGCTGAGGGACGGCGAGGATCTGGCGTTGCGAAGAGTCTTGGGAGAATCTGCCATGGGTGCGTGATGGGGGTGAGGCCAGTAAGGCGGCGCGAAGGGGAAGAAATGGAGTGGAAAGGAAAAGCGAGGTTGGAAGCTGATCTAACTTAGGGCGACGATGAGGATCAGCACAGGAGGAGGGGCGAGTAGTCAACACACAGACACGGCTAGCCCTATACCGGTGGCACGGCGAGAACACGGAGTTGGGGGAAAGAAGATGACTTGGAGGGGGAGATCAGGCGGGAAAACAGTGACGCACGGCACAGCACTCGGTAGTGGCCGGTGCAACTGGGGAAGAAGACTGGGGAACACCAGGGGCACGCACGCGGAGAGAGCTAGGGAGACAAAGATGGGGCCAGAAGACAATAGCGATGGCAGCACATGCGCTATGTTTGGATTGGGTCGGAAGGAGTGGAACTGCTCGTAAAGTGTAGCAGCCCTGGGAGCAAGAGGGGGAGTAAACAGGAGACTGAGAGATAGAGACGGTAGAGACGGTCGAGATTGGTGGAAGAGAGGTATAGTATGGGAGAGTGTATATATGATGGTAGATGATACAGGGAGGCTATCCGAAGTGGAGAGTGGCGTGAGGTCTCTGTGGTGGGTCTCTGTGGTGGGTCTCTGTGGTGCGTCCTGTATGTCTCGTGTGGTCTCATGTGGTCTCATGTGGTGGTGCGGTCTAGCACGATAATTTCATACGGTCTACTGCGGTTTCCATTATACTGGGATCTACCATTACCATGGTCTGCATTACGGTGTATCTACGCAAATCTTGCGCTAGATGCTGCAGTCTCTGGCTACACTCAAGGTGGCTGCCTTCGGTATATACTGTCTATGAAATCGCAGGGAGATTTGTAGCAACGCCCTCAATGGCGGCCTCCTTAGGAGTCCGTTCTTCCTGGTGCTTCTGCTTCAACGCCCGGTAGTATTTATGGTTGAACTTCCACCCGTGTTGCTGCGCCTTCTCGTTGTGGTCGGCCACGTCCGCTAGCACCTCCTGCCGGTACAGCTTGAAGAGCCCCGTATCGCCCAAATAACTTCCCGGAGTCTCCCATTTAATATCATATACCGCGAACGAGAGGCCCGAGTGGTGGTTCACCCCAGCCCACGACCGCGAGTTGATCCCGTGGCCCCAGTACCCGTGGTACGCCGGCAAGCACGGCAACATGAGCACCTGCACCGCAAGGTCTCCCTCTTCTTCCACCAGCCGGGTTTCCACCGCACTATCGGAGTTCCATCCCGGGTGCCACTCCTTCAAGTCCACCTTGCCGTCAAACATCCCCATATGTGCCAACACGCTCAAGATGTCCGAGTCGTCAGTGTACACCCCACCGGCGCCGCCCCATAATTCGCGGCGAGAGGCAGCGTGGGAGGCAAAGGTATGGCGGAAATGGGTGAGATGCCGGCCAGCAATTTTGATTTCCACAATGCAGTTGATGTAGTCTGGGGTCAACGGAGGAAGCGACGGAATGTACCTGACATTTGCCCGCTGGTGGGGGTCGCTGATGCGTTCGGTGAACTCCCGTTTGATCTCCTGGAGTCGCTCCGCGTACTCCCGCTTGAGCCCGTACAACTGTGACACCTGCAACGTCTCCCAGGTGGTGGTGGGGTTGTACACGAGGGTGCCGAGGAATCGCTTGGACGGAAAGTGCTCTTGCACGAGCTCCTTGATGGGCCGGGTGTCTAAAGTCACAGGGGGAAACGCGTATTCTGCGGTGACCACATGAGGAGCTTCATGAGGAACGGTCTGAGGGACTGTTTCTGGTTGAGGAAGTGCAATTTTACCGATATTTTCGCCTGTTCGCGCCTCTTCCTCCTTCTTGATACTGGTCTCTGGTACAGGGAGGGGCTCGGGCTCGGCACTGGCCACCGGGTCCGGTACAGGGGCATGTTCTGAGGAACGTTTCACTGGCTCGGACCGTGGATGGTGGTGGTGGTGGTGGTGGTGGTGGTGCGGATGCGCAATCGCGTGATGATGGTGATGGTGGTGATGGTGGTGGTGATTTGGTCGCGAAGAGGAGGGACTGGAGGCATCGACGGTTTTCTCGGGCTTTTCTTCAGTAGAAGCGGTGGGAGAATGTGGAAGCGCATGGTACGTCAAAGTCATTGAAGTGTCAGCAGCGTCGATTTTGGCTTTTTTCTCGGCTGGACCTTCAGCAGCGGTTTCTGCCTGTGATGGCGGTACTGAGGGAGCACTCTGTGGAGGCGGACTAGGGGCGTTCAAGAACCGGGAAATGCCGATGTTTGAGGATGGCGGGAGTCTGTTTTGGTTCTGATGAACGGAAAGAAACGATATTGGGGGCAATCTGATTCCCCTGGAGCCGTCATTTCCACCGGGGTTTGCGCCTGTTCCCAGAGACGGGGACGCATTTTCGTGGGGAGATGACATGGGGACGATGCGGTCAATTCAGTGCAAGACGCTGCGATTCAAGGGATCGAGGTATTTCTGCCAAGGGTCCTGAAGCAGAAACGGGGTTTCAAATGGGGGTCACGCCGTGCACGTCCGGGAAGATGGTTGGAATGGATGTTGATTGTTTGTCGTTGGTAAAGGCCACCGTGGGGTTACCTGCAGGAGACGATGCCAGGAACTTTTAGTGCGCAGTATGGCTTTACTTAGCTTTCTTTCATGCAGTATAGTATCTGTACCTTCATGCAGTACCTTCTGGTACCAGCTTCACCGCCATCTTCGATTACTTCTATTTAATATGCTAGGGGTTTTTGGCTTTGGCTTTGGCTTTGGCTTTGGCTTTGGCGTTGGCCTGGGCACAGCCGTAGTGCACTATGTTGTCCGTCTGGTCTACGCTCAACACCGCATAGCCCAATCTTCTCCCACAGATAGAACAGTGCTGGTTCCCAGATTCCACACTATGGCCCTTGCGTTGCATGTCCCAGATCTTGTCCTGCAACTTGTAGGAGGCGGCATGGTATAGCTGTACAGCAATTCGTCCGTCGTCGAGCTTGTCCTTGGAATCACGGAGGTGGCGACTCAAAAACGCCTGCACCCGATGCAATGGGAACGAGTTGGGCAACGACGTCATCACCTTGAATATAGACATTTTTGACCCCTGGGACACAAGCAACTTCTCAATGGAGTCCATGTTGCCCTCCTGGTTGATCAACAAGTCCTCCAAGATCTTCTGGAGCAAGTTCTCCCCAATAATCCTCTCGTTGGGCTGGTTGTAGATATCGGCGCTATACTCGATGGCCGCATCCAAGTCGTCCAACTGGTTGAAAAGCACGTCGATGGACTTCTCATGCTCCCCAAGCCGCTTGTACACAAACACCTTGAACCTCGAAAATTTGTCGTCTGTTGTGGGAATATTCTTGAGGATTGTCCATGGTTCGTAGAGTTGGCTCTTTGCGAGAAATTCGTAGAGTTTGGTATAATACTCGCAACTGGGGAATTCAGCGGGGTCCATGGTATCCACAACTTCCCTCAATTTCTTCAAATACGACAATCCGAGCTTGGTATGGAATTTGGTAATGGATTCATTTTTGGTGAGGGTCTCCACCAAGTCGCTCTCGAAAAGTAACCATTCCAAGTACTTCAATCCCAAGGTGTCCAATTTTAATACATTGGTAAGGAAGTTCAACACCTTATTGTTGTCGTAAGTCTCACACTCATAGGAATCATTCATGAACACTAATTGTCCATTTCTAATTCTATCTGCATCGGAGGTCTCTTCCATGATAACCCAATATGAAAATTGGAATATTAAGTCTAATTCATCATTAGTTAACTTTTGAAGATATTGAATTGTAAGAGCAGGGCCCTTAATGAAGTTACCAAAATCAGCTGAATCTATGGAGGAAATTTGCTCTTCGTCTTCAACATGAGCCAATTGATACAACATTTCTAAGGCGTCTCTGTTCAAGGAACGTCCAAAATAAAAATCTAGCAATTCTTTGATAAAACTAGGCTGTTGATGCTGTTGTTGAAAATTCTTTAAAAGACACTCGTTCACAATTTGCGAATTACAACGATTGTTGGGAAGTCTAAGAAGAGGACCCAATAACATTGGTTTGATATGAAAGTAACATAAAAATAAAGTCGTGTCAATCACTTCAGCGATATGACTTATTCTAGACTTTAAGTTTTCCCGTCTCAAATTAGGATAAATATCGAAAGGTGTGATTTCTATGCCTTTCCATTTCAAGGTTGCCGTGTGGTCATTCAAAAAGATCAAATTGATTCTTCTTTGATCAGTTAAATAAATAATCAAGTTATTAACCGCTTTAATAAACTTACGGATATTCTGAGATTTGGAAATTCCAACTGAATAGCTGTCATTCTTGGTGGAAGTAATTGATTTAGGTGTTGACCGGGATTGTGTTTCATTATCAGTTCCCGAGTCACCCGTGAGACTTACTTTCGTATTTTTGATATCACTCAAAGATATTCTTTTAATGATACTGTGCGATAACGATTTCACACTTTCCGACTCTTCACTTGAGTAGGTTTGACCAACGATATCGGATATTTTCAAATCCGCATTCAAAAAGTCGGGGAATAAACTTAAAATATCCTTGTAGAAAACTAACCACTCGGAGCTTATTTCGACAAGAGACTCATGATATTTTGCATACGATTGAAATAGTATTATGGCCTTCTTTTGATATAGTTCACGAAGAACTAACTGTTTTTTCTTTTGAGGATCTTCATCATGGGCAAAAAATTCATCTTCCACCGCTGTTTTACTTATCAAGGATATACTTTTGTCCAAACCCATGATTTTAAGATCATTCCGAGGATCTTTTTTATTGCCCAATGCAGACCCCTTTCCACTGATGCTTAAGAACTGATCAATTTGACGTTGGTAGTCCAAAATTCTAAATTGCACCATCTCACTTCCAGAACTTATACACAACTCACCTTCACATAATGTACCACATATTGGATTGCTAGTTAGGTGATGTGGGAAGGTTTGAATCAAATCACCATTTTCGTAGTCTATAATTTCGATTTTCTTATTATAAACCATCAATAGGTATAGAGGTTTAATGAATGCAATGAATAATGGAACTATGGAAAGCTTGACTGGAGATGCAGAAAACACGGGGTTCTTGGAATTGACCTCGGGCACATTCATCATGATGGTCAGGGTGTCTTTGATCAATAATGCGTCGTGTGGATTCACTTGAATAGTATGCGTAGATGTTCCGGACGATGAAAGACCAAAGTAGTTGAATGATGAACTGTGGTTGAAGTTGTATAGTATGACTTCATTTATGTCTATGTATTCCAATTTTAATGATTGGCAATCCAAAATGGCGATACTGGTGGCCATGTTAACCAACACTTTGGTAGTACTCGTTGAATATGCGTCCAAGGACTTCAATTTATCATTGAGCGAGATTTCGGCTGCATTATGGAACTGGAAGATGTTTCTGGTTTTGTTGAAGATCAGGTAGACATAAATCTTCTTCTTGGTACCAACCAAAAGTAGTCTCTTTTCATCGACTTCTAGGTAGAAAGGATCTAGATGCGATTTGGACTCGGTCAACTCCTGTATCAAATTGAGGTGTTTGCCGACGACCTCGTATATTTTGGTGCATTCGTGGTTGGTGATAGCAAGAACAGGTCTATTTGGCTCGGTAGATAAGGCTAAATGACTGATGCGCTCGATGGCCGAGTTATCTCTTGTAATATTGGAGAATCTGGTCTCCACCGATAGGATTTGGTCGTTTTTTGTTCTCTCTAGTGCTTCCTCTGTAGCCAATTCCTTGATGTTGTGCTTGGCCTTACTGTCTGACGAGTAGACGAGCAAGTCTCCATTGGTAAACCCCACATATACCCTTCTATTGTAATGATGTATCGCCGTGGATCTCGAATTAGGCGGTAGCCGTACCCTATAGATGGGTTCTATGATGTCTATGTTCATCGGCTGGTGGTTATTGGAGAAGAAGGTTAACGATCAGGTAGTGTATGCGCGCACACTTTCATAGTGCAAGTGATACCAACAAGTAGAGGATAGGCACCAAGTAGTATGAGTGAGAGATTGCAAAAGAGAGTTATTGCTATGATATAAGAGTTACGAGTGTGAAGTTTTTATATTATTATTTTTGTCGTTTCTGACAAATTCCTTCCAATTACTACGGTATTTCCTATATATCTAAAATTAATATGGTATTTCATATAGTGTCTATATCTACAATATGGCAGGTCCAGTCTTAGTAGGAATAATTAAAGTGGTGTATACAATGATGAACAGACTCAAGAAGCAGCAACTGCTTGAAGGTTACTTGTTCTCTATCTAAATGGAGTTGACGAAACTAATCACCCCAGAACAGTACTTCACCAATGCATCCATCTCGTGTTGAACCTGATCGTTCAGGTTGTACCACATCAGTAGATTGACTTGCAAATTGTCGTCGTTAGGATTGTTGGCAATAACATCAGCATGGCTCTTCAAGAAGATGGCAAAGAACGCCTGGTACAAATCGTAGTTTGTCTTGGACTCCAATCCCTGGTTCATCGCCTTGACAAACCATGCCATTTCGTTCAATGGAGGGAACTCATTGATCGATCTAATTTCCATATCAACCACTGGAGGAGAAGCCTTGATCAAGTAGGCCAAGAACTCGGAAAAGTCTCCTAGTTCGGCACCTTCTCTCAATAATTGAGTAAATTTCGACTCGAAGGTATAATTATCACCATTTCTGAGCTTGTGCAACTTGCTTCCCTCCTCGTCGCCGTTGGTCTGGTCTTGATCAGCAACGACTTTCCCTTCGGCAACAGACGCTCTGTCTCCAACAGCTTCTCCCGATAAAGACAAGAAGAATGGGGCCTTTTCGGACTTTTTGGGTGCCTCCTTGGGCTTGCTTCTTTGCTTAATTGTGTCCAAATGCAATAAAGTCGAGTACTTGGATCTTGGACCCAAGGACAACGTCACCATATTCTCATCAATTTGATCCACCGACTCATAGGTCTGGAAATCTTCTTCCTTTTGCTCCTCCTCGAATGCTCCATCCAAAATGGTGGAACCTCCATCTCCGCTCACGTTAGGCAATAATATGGTAGCGAAGTCTTCTTCCTCGACATGTCTGGTAGAAACTGGCTTGAATTGGGATCTGTTGGTCCACAAGGAAACACCGTTTCCGGAAACATGAGTGGATGCCAAAAAGTCTCCGAGAGGAGAGAACTTGACATTGGTAGCAACATTGGGCAATCTGACACCGTCAATACACCCTCCAGTGGGTAAATCCCAGGTTCTGAGGGTAGCATCCAAAGCCGCAGAAACAATCCATCTTCCATCTGGAGAGAAATCGATACTGGTAATGCGGTTAGTGTGACCAAACAATACTCTGACCACCTTTTGAGTCAACACATCGACAACAACGATGCTCAAGTCATCCAAGGCACAAGCAATCAAATCAGAGGATCTGTGGTAGACCATAGAAGTAATTGGTGCATCTAATTGTAATTTGCCCAAATACTTGGACTCGTTGAAGTCGTAAAATCCAAGGATTCCGTCCAAGCCACAACTGACCATTCTTCTATTCATTCCATCGATGGCCAACCCAGTAACGGCCTTCTTGTGCAACATATACTTTTTCCGGAGAATTCCCGATTGCAAGTTGTATGCACCAATTCCACCGGAGGAAGAACCAACAAAACCGAAGTTACCACACTGGGAAATGCAGACGGACTTGACGATGCCGCCATCCACAGTATTAAGCTGGTGACGCCCAATTCTCTTATTTTTCGAGTCCCAGGTTCTAGCAAACGTTTCGTCTTTGTGAGCAGTCAACATGTTTTCCCATTCACCTTCTCTGGTTTGGGAGGAGGCAATGCTGATAATTTCCGGCACTTTCTCTCTCATGCTGGCAACGGGACCGGCTCGTCTCTTGTCACTCTTTGGGGGTCTTTGGGACATTTCCTGGGCCTGAGCATCTTTTCTCAACGAGAAGCTCCAGAAAGAACGGTCTCTCGAGGCACTGTACAAGAAGTGGCTCTTGTCTTCGTGGGGGAACTCGATGGCAATGGGAGGAGCCGAATGACCACCTCTGGATCTTAAATGGCGAGGAGGAGACACCACAGAGGAGTTGGTAGTGGACAAAGATGGGTCAAACACGAATTCTTTCAAATGATTGTCTCCACCGTTGGTAACGATAATTGGCTGGCCATTTAAGAAGTGGGCATTGGCAATACCGCCATGACTCTCCTTGTGGGCGCCTCTCAACACATGCACCCGGGATTTCTTGACCAAATCATAGAAGAACAAGTCTCCAGTACTTAAGCCTGCCACTAAATGTGGAGACCCATCTGTTCTGAAAGACAACGACACCACCTTGGCAGAAACGTCCTGGGTGGAAGCCACAATGCCCCTGCCCAAGATACTGCCCTTCTTCAAGTTGTAGAGGTACACATGGCCCACTGGAGTACCCACAGCTATGATGTCCAAAGCAGGTGCGGCCTCAATGCACGAGATTCCATTCATGAACTGATTTTCACCCGAACGGTACAAGAGCTTTCCGGTACGGATGTTGAAGATGAACAAACTGCTGGTGGTGGCCACCACGATTTTGTTCAAATAGGTGGGGGGGTGGAGCAAACCCACAATGCCTCCATCTACCGCACTGGTGATGGACTGGATCTTGGTGTAGAATTCAGAGGGAATCTTGGAACCAGATGGTCTTTTGAACACGAAGATCTCACCGTCGGAAACAGTGGCCACCAAGAAGTCTCCGAAGACCAACACGTGGTTGACGGTCTCGTTGGTGTCGCACACAATAGTGTGTTCGAGCTTTCCTCTCTTGTAGATTCCCACCAGGTTGCCGAAACCCGCATAGACGAAGTGGTAATGGGCTGTCAAACAGGTGATCTTGGACGGCGTCTGGGTCTGGGACACAAACAACAAGTGCAAGGTGGCGATATCGTAGATTTGGAACGATTTCCCCACTGAAGTCACCACATAGAAGGTGCTACCCAAAGTGCCTATGGCAAAAGGAACCTCGTTGGTGACATTTCCCACGACTCTGAAGGGACTGAAGATCTTGGAGGGTTTGGGGGCAACTTTTGCCACGGAATCCTCCACCTTTCTTCTCTTTTCAAGTTCAGTCATGATGGTAGGTAGTTCTGCAGAATATTGAATTACAGTGAAAATCCGATGAGGTGAAATATCGGTTGTGCAGGAATATTTGGTAGGGTGCGATACCTAATAACGAGTTGATTCACGCGACAGAAACGTACACAAGTAGTGATTGATTTCAAGGAATTGGCAACTGGTAAACTTAAGAGAATTGACTTCTCAGACTTAGTTCTTGAAGGGCTCTACCGGTTGGCCTCACTGCATCTCCAACAGCCTCTATATGGCACGTGACTGAGATGATAAGCCCGTGAAAAATCCAGGCACGTGATGGCATCGAGTTTTCCTCTACAAGCACAATCCTAATCCACTCGATCTCCCAACTGCCATGTCTCCTACAACTGACAAGAGAGCTGCAGAAGATCTCCAGGAGCCTACCGAAGCCAAGAGGTCTCACATCCAAAAGGTGGACCATTTCGCCAAGGGAATCGCTCCCATCAAGCCCGAATTCATCGTGCAAACCACTGTTCAACAGCCAGTTTTCGATGATGATGAGGCCGAAGGAGGAGAAAGAGCTGCTGAGGATAACGCCAAGACCGGAAAGAAGAAGAGAAGAGGTCAGAACAAGAACAGAGACTTGAGACAACAGGTCAAGGAGTTCAGATTGTGCACCACTTTGTTGGACCCAGAAAACCCCAAAGAGTGTCCCTACGGAGCAGATCAATGTCGTAACGTGCACAATATCGATGAATATCTTGCTAGCAAGGCTGAAGATGTTGAGGGCATTTGTCCTGTGTTTTCTGCCATCGGTTATTGTCCTGTTGGTTTGAAATGCAGATGGTTGGGTTCTCACTACAACAAGGAAACCAATCGTCTCGTGAAGGACTTGGAAAAGATAGAAAAGGCCAAGGAAGCCAATTTCGAGGTGAACAAGATTTCTGTTGAGCATAAGAACTTGTTGCAGAAGAAGAAGTACGACTTCAGCCACTCGGAAGAAGTGATCAAGTACATCGATACCTTGGTGCAAAACGAAGAGAACATTCTCAAAGCCAAGGAGGCCAAGGAAGCCAAGGAAGCCGAGGGAGCTCCTCAAGAGGAACCCGCTCAAGAGCAGACCAAGACCAACATGGCCTCTTACATTGAGGCCCCATATAAAATTGCTGAAAAGAAGAGACTCTACCTTAAGAATGCTAAAATTGTTTCTCCTTTGACTACTGTGGGTAATTTGCCATACCGTCGTTTGATGAGATCTTTGGGTGCTGATGTCACTTACTCGGAAATGGCCTTGGCTGTGCCTTTGTTGCAAGGTACTAATTCTGAATGGGCATTACCCAAGGCCCACAACAGTGAATACCCTGGTTTTGGTGTTCAAATCGCCACTTCCAAGCACTGGGCCGCTGCAAAGTCTGCGGAAGTCATCTACAAGGAGACGACCCATGTTTCTGACATCAACTTGAACTGTGGGTGCCCCATTGATTTGTTATACCGTCAAGGACAGGGATCTGCTTTGATGGACCAGCCTGCTAGAATGCTCAGAATCTTAAAGGCCATGAATGCCTCTTCGGGTGATATTCCTGTTACTGTCAAAATGAGAACTGGTACCAAAGACAACAAGAATACTGCCAAAACCACCATTGACAGAATCTTGAGAGAGAATGATGTTGCTGCTATCACCTTACACGGCCGTTCTAGACAACAAAGATACACAAAGGAGGCCGATTGGTCGTATATTGGTGAGGTTGGCCAAACCGTCAAGGAATGGAATATTAAGAAGCAGGATGATAAGGAGGCATCCGATACTCAGCCAACTTGGTTCATTGGAAATGGTGATGTTTTCACCCACGAAGACTGGTACAATGCCACCAACACACCAGGAATTGACTCTATCATGGTGGCTAGAGGAGCCCTTATTAAACCATGGATTTTCGAAGAAGTCGATAGCCAACAATACTTGGATAAATCTGCTACTGAAAGATTGGAAATCTTACGTACCTTCTCTAACTATGCTATCGAACACTGGGGTTCCGATGAGTATGGAGTGGGACAGGCCAGAAGATTCATGTGTGAATTCTTGAGTTTCACCCACAGATACATCCCAATTGGTATCTTGGAGAGATTGCCTCCTAAGATCAACGAAAGACCACCAAAGTGGAAAGGTAGAAACGAGTTGGAAACCTTGCTTGGATCGTCCGACTACTTGGATTGGATCAAGATCACGGAAATGTTCTTGGGTAAGGCAGGACCAGGGTTCCAATTCACCCCTAAACACAAGAGTAATGCTTACGAGAAGCAGTAAGCCTTTGCATTGAACATCGTTGTAAATCGTTATATTGGTTAGACTTATACACTACTACTTCTTGATATCAGTTCCAGAAGACACGGATTCGTAGTCCTTGCTCAAGCTCTTGGCCTGTTCCTTCAAGATATCCAAATCCTCATCCTTAGCGGCCAATTGCTTCTTCAACTCGGCAATCTTCTTGGAATCCTCGGGGGCCTCCACCTTTTCGCCCTTCTTCGCATCCAACTTGTCCTTGGTGGCAATCAATTCAGCAACCAATGAGTAGGTTCTCGTGATGATGAGAGTCAAAAACAAGGTAAAACCGCAAAGGTACATGTTTCTTTGAGCGTAGAATCTTCTTGCTTGGACTTCGGATCTGTCATTCATGATGCCTCCAATACCGGTTTGCTGGCCATTGGGAGAAGCGGCTCTCAATTCACTAGTGACTGATATGACTCTGTTGACGGAGTCGATGAATAAGACCAAGATGAATCCCAAAATACATTTGATGGCAATCTGAAACTGCTCACTTTTGAACGGGGCAGACACAGTGGATAACACTGATCTTCTGATTTTTCTGGGGTATGGCAACGACAAGATGGTGAAGAATGCCATTTCGGTGACTAGTAAGCCGAAAACGAGGTTGTAGTACAATGCCATGATAATTGACTTGGTTCTAGGTTTTGATGGAAAGAATGCAGGTATATCCTGTGCTGAAATTTTACAAGCATTTATCTTGCCTATAGGTGGCGCGCACGTGATCGAGGTAGCAACTCCAGCCACTTTGTTACGAGAACGCAACCATGACTTTTGCTATTCCTGAATCCTAAATGACATCGGGTGCAAGGCTTTGCCCGAGATACGCATGGGGCAAGTTTTGACCCTGAATGTAGCAATTTTGGTATCTTATCGTTAGAGCCATAACGTTTTTGCATCACGTGCGTTGCAGCAACTAAGGCTCCTGACGAGTTCATACATTGGCCCAATGTATAGGGAGTGTACATCTTGTCTCGGGTAACAAATGCTGCATTTCTCTGGATTCCTTGTTGTTTGTTGCTGTCTTTTGCAGCTACTTGGATATTGCTGAAAGTAAACATATAGCTGCAAAAAATTGTTCCCTACAATTATTCGTGCACCACAACTAAAATCTGAATTAGACCATTGAACATGAGTTCTTCTTACTGTAGATGGAACTCTACTATACTAACCGACTACTTCATAAAATGCGAGTGATTTATCAATATGCTTTATGAACCGTTTAATAATTTGTATTATGTCTATTAGTAACCCAACGAAACCTTGAAAGTAAATGTGATCAAAAAAGGTAATGTGATGTATAATACCGAGTACTGGGAAATCAAACAAACTGCCAAGCAGTCCATTTGAATGTGATTGTCGGAATTCGGATCGGAGTAAAATGCCGTGAAATAAACCAAGGAGGTGGCACTGGGCAAACCGAACTCCAACACACTGACGAGTCTCACCACATTGTCATCTCCGTACCAGCCAGCTTTGTACAATCCTGTTGTGATTCCCACCCCGATAATGGGGAGAATGATTAATCTGCTGCAGGTCACCAACACGGCGGTTTTCCAGAACCCTTTAGGCATCGATTTGACTTGCAATTTGGAAATGGTGGCTCCGAGCAACGTGAGACCCAAGGGCACCGAAGCGGCCCCGATGTATCCTGCCAAGTCCATGACAAACGACAATGGAGGCTGTTTGTCGGGCGCATTTGGCATTTTGAATTTTGTAGCGACAAAGAGGGCTTTCAAAGGAGGAGACAATGCCACGGCTAAGGCGATGATGAGGGAGATCGAAGAAGGTGCCATCAAGTTCTTTCCTGTGTCCTTCAACTGCTTTTTGACCACTCTCCACACCTTTCCTTCGGATTTTGCAGGGGTGCTCGCCACAACTGGTATCGCCGGGACAGCACTCTCTGCTGAGCCCGAGGGCACTTTGGACAACTCCTTTTTCATTTTCTCGAACTCGGAATACTCGTTGATGACGTCGTTAATGTCCTGGGTTCTCTGTTTGCGGAGCTCTGTGGTCCTCGTCTGGCTGGCAATGGAGTAGATGTTGGTGTTGACCAGTCCCATGGAGCCCCGTCTCTGTCTGATGCTTTCGTCGTCTGATGCCACGGTTCTTGCGTTGGACTTGGATTTCACCAACTCATATTCCTGCAAGAATTCATGGTGTTGTCTCTGTTCGAGGGACTGGCTCGCAGTGTCGTCGATGGTACTGGCATTGGAGGATGTGTCATCATGGTCAGTGGTATGGGATTTCTTCTCCTTGATGGTGCTTGGAGAGGACTTGGGCAGCTCAGATGATGCCGATGAAGGTTCCGGCGAAGGCTCTGTATCAGCATTAGCCTCTTCATCCATTAATTCATCGTGAAAGTCCCATCTCACGAGGCGGTAGCCGCCAAAACAGAACTGGACAAGGATCTGGGCCGCAAGGAAGATGCACACATATGCCACGCCTCGGTTTCCCTCCTCTGCGGTAAGAATACCGCCACCTTTGGATAACGTCTGCAAGTATGCGATGGGCAAGTCGGAGATGTTGGGGAAGAGACCCACCGAGAGGAGGCCTCCGAGCCAACGACGGGGGCTCTTTGTCACGATGTAGATGAGGTAGGACAACGAGATACCGATGGAGAACAAGAGGAAGCCGCTGAAGAAGATGATGCCCAAGTTTTTTGCGTCGGTGCTCAGGATGTTGGACACCACGTTCAGAAACACCAAACATGGCAAGATGGCGGTTACCACTAAGTCGGAGATGTCGCGGCAGGTGGAAACAGTAAGGGTGTTGCGTTTGGCCATGAAGTAGCCCAAGGCAATGATGAAGTAGATCTTGAAGATGGGCTTCACCGAGGAGTAGATCACCATGCCTATGGGGGTAGACTGGTCCGTCAGGTCTGTCATGGTGAGAAAAGTGCCCCGGAAAATGTGCGCGATGAAGCAGTTAAATGTGGTTTGGAACAATCCTAGCCGCGCCGACTGTATGTAGTATGGATCGGATTCCGAAGTGATTCCGATAGATCAGCTACCTTTCGGAGGGGAAGCGGCGGTATTTATGTCTCTGGCACTGGCGAAAGCCGTTTTGTGCATCTAGGCGGTATCTCTGGGAGAGAACGTAGGTTAGAAACGGCCTTGGTTGTCGATCTTGCCAAAAGTGCAGATGAGCAATCACCCAGGAATTGCAAAGGCCGCGATGTCAAGACATTAGTGCTGGAGACAATGGCATGGTCCAAACACTCATTACCGGGGTTTAGCGTAGGAAATGGATACCTGACATATCCAGCTAGGGTCTGGAAGTCTTGTAAGGGTTTTGGGGGCAATTTTGCAATTGGAATTGCGATCGCTCGATTGGGTGGCTATAGGAGGCTATTGATGGGTATCGAAGGTCGAAGCGCGGGTGCGATTACCACGGCGATCGGGTGTCATAGTAAGTTGCGGCTATTGAGGGATGGATTTTGGAGACTGTGAGTTGAAAATGGGAGAATCATAGAGTTGTCCTCAGAATGGAGCTGCTCACGCTTGCGGAGCTGTTTGCTTGTTGTAGAGTGTCTTAGTTCACTGCCATACTGTACTGCCATTTCTGTGGGGGCGGCAGCCTTTTCGCACCTATTGTATGGTAACGAATCAGGCAATTTTCGGGTTGGATCATAGGAGTCCTGATTAGTAGGAATGGCTCCAATTAAGGGATCTTGGGCTGAAAGAAGAAGGGATGGCTCCAACAGTTAGGACGTAGTTTGTCCAGAGATTACAGAGGCGAATGGAACAATTGACAGACTGGTGATAATACCGGTTCATATCGAATATGGAGCACCTTGGACAAGCACCTCCGAATCCCGAACCTACTGTGTTCTCATTATGGGTTCTCTTCTAATGATGGAATCAGGCACACCTGATCTACTCCAATTTCTGGTGCAACAGCACCTATAATATCACCTCGGCTGGCCACTGGCCCTGGCCCAATTGTCTATCCCTCGAGCTTATTATCCCCTCTTATATTCTCACCAACCGAGACGGTCCGATATTGTCCTCGTTTGCACACTCCATAATATTCTGTTGGCCAACAACTCTCCCCTCCCCAATGCCCCAAACTTTTCTCTTTTGGTGAGGCCCTTTCGCCGTAACAATTTTCTGCAACTCGTCTATGGCGGTGACCCCAGCAACAGGTACTATTGCAACGGTGTGCTTGTGCAACTTCCGTGCGATATACCCGGCCAAGCTGTTTCGAAACTACATGAAATGGCCCCATTTTTGATAACTGACATAGAGGGTTATATCTGCGCAGAGATTGTATGCTCGCCAAAGCCTAATTCCAGACGCCTAGGCGAGCTTCCATTCTCCAATATTGCTTCCATTCAGCCTGCAGTGCCTCATATTCATCTAGCAGTGCCGCATTCACCTGACGTTACCCCTTCAGGTATTTTCTGGGGATCGCACCTACGAATTCGCACCAAGATTACTGCTATAATGCAACCTCCCTAACATCTCTGCTCTCTCCTCTACCGTCTTCCTCTACATCTCCTCTCTCTCTCTATCTCTATCTCTCTCTACACGGGGCCTATTACTATCCATTGAACTCTTAACTAGCGGTGCCTGCACCGAGGCAGGCACATTATACTATAACCCGCGACAAGGTCTTGATCCTCCTGTCCGACAGAGAGATGCTGGCCCTGAAGGTCTGGCCACTGTGGTGACCCAAAATCGTCACCACGTCGTCGATGTCACACACCACGTTGGACTTGCCGCGGTCGTCCAACACAATTTCTTCAAGTAATGCCTCGAGCTCGTCGTCATCAAGGCTCAACCCAATTTCTTCGGGGTCAGAAGGCTGTGGAGGAGCCACTGCCCCCACATCGTCGGAAAAGATGGAAACGTCCGAGAGCGAAGAGTCGCTCATGCGCTTGCTTTCGAAGGAACTGACGTCCAGTACCGGCGACGTCATCACGTAGTCATTCTTGGGCTTGTACGCCCTAGCAGGCGACCGTTGAGGGATGTCCATGGTGGGAAGGTCTGTATGAGAAAGGTGGTATTCGTTTTCAAAGATCAAGTAGTCGTGGAACTCGTCTCCAGGGGGGGGCAGGGGGGTGGCCAATATATCTATTTCTGCCGTCATTTTGTGCTCGGCAGACTCGTTCCAGGGGCAGTTTCGAAGTTGTTGCACAAGGCTATACAATAGTCACTCCCCTAAATGCGAAAACGGTGCTGGCAGAATCCCAGATGCAGCCGGGGGCGAAGACGTTGCCAACTATATATACCAACTGGGAAGTGGGGCCAGCGGCGCCTGGGCCGGTGCTATTGTAATCACGAGTAAGGTATTGCCCACATCGTCGCTACCCTTTGGTCGCTGGTCGTTACCGCTTCGGGAAAAGGGCCAATTACCTTACCCGTTGCGGCCTGCTGCATGCAGTTCCATGTCAACTGTGCATGGCAGTGCATGAAAAAACCCCTTGCTTCCGATATGTGCGGCAGGGTGAATGTTGGGCCAAGGTGGAACACGCTGTTTCGGGCAGTTGTTCCAGTAGCAACTGTTCTGCTGAGGCTGGGGTGGGTTTGCGGCTGCCACAGCCGCAATGCCCTTCCTGACAATGTGGCAGCAACCTCGCTCCTCACGTGGCGCATTGCCTGGGTAGAGGCCCTGGCCCCGCCTACGCAACCGCCTACGCAACTGCCTATCTAGGTTTTGTAGTAGTATACAGCTAAAAATGTCTAGTTTTTCGATTTCTTCTTGGGAGGACGGTCGTCAGGTTGTTGTTGGTCTCCATCGGAAGCATCCGAGTCTGAGGCCGAGGCATCCGAATCGAACTCCTCGGCCACATCGGACTCGGAGGCAGAGTTGAAGTCGTCGTCTTCACTCTCATCTTCGGCCGCACTGCCCATGTCCACGTCGCCATCGTCGTCATCATCGTCGGCCTCGTTCATCGCCTTGGCCAACATCGCCTTAGCAATCTTCTCCTCATTCTTCACCCGGATACCCTTTTCCACACAGTACTTCTCGATATTCTCCTGTTCCTCGCGATCGATACTGCCGAAAATGTGCGACTGATTGGAACCTCGCAAGTTGATCTCCAAGTCAAATGTTCGGGAAGCAGACACTCCCCCGCCTGTCCGGGACATGGTGATGTTGCTAATCTCGGAGAACGGAATGTACACCGTGGGTTTGGTCACGAAAATGAAGCATCTGTCCAATGGATACAAGTATCCTTCTGAAGCCTTCAATGAGCACGAGATGCCCGGTTGCAGGAACCGTGACTGGAACGAGCCAGGAACCACCAACCGACGTTCTGTCAATCCCCGGAAACAGTGGGACATCACCAAATGTGCAGGGGCATCGTACGACTTCTGCAACCGGTCCTTGTATTTGGCCTCATACTCGTCGTTGGACACATTCAACTCCAACTCAAGCTCCTCTTCCTTGGCAAATTGCAACGCCAAAAATGGGTATCTGGTCTGACCCTGTCTCAACGGAGGGTCAATCTGCAACAACATCAAGTGATGCGCGTCGTCGGGCTTGGGCAAAGAGAATATTCTCTCGATCTGCTTGTACTGGATCTTGTAGTCGTAGGTCTTACCACGCAATCTCAACGAAGTAGGATACATGTCGATATCGTAGCGACCTCTGGGGGTCAAGAAGAGCACGTCGCTGAACGACACGATGGCCTCGCCTGCCACCTGGCCGATATCTGCCTTGTCCTTCAACTGTTCGTAGAACACCGAAGCAGCGCTGATTTCCTCAGTTTCGGCCTGGTCTTCACCCTCCTCGTTCTTCACCGTCTTGGTCTCGCCCTCCACCGTGCCAGGGACGTAGAATCTCATTTCCACCAACTCATCGCCGGCCTGGAGATGGTTATTGTCCAAGTTGAATTCCACCGCCACCTCGTTCTTGCTGGTCAAGTTGGAATTACTGATGGAGCTGTAAGGAACCTCGAAATTGGGCTTGTTGTTCACCTGGAATACCAATTCGTTTCTGGCCAAGTCGGTCTTACCCCAATTCCATCCTCTCAACGAATGTTCTTTATGTTCCAAGGTGAGATGGAAGTTTCTCTGTAACTCTTGCTTCAATTTGGTAAAGTCTTCGACGTCAAAGCCGTCCAACAGCACCACTCCCTGGTTTTTCGTCTGCACTCTGAGCTCGTAGCCTCTGGAACCTCTGGACCACAGCACGGACAACAACTCTTCGGAGGGCAATAGGAAAGGCGCGTTGTTGGCGCTATTAGCCCCCGAGGCCTTCCAACCCAAACCGGAGTCTGCTATACGCATGCGACCATTGGATTTGGATTGGTTCAAATAGATGCTTTCGAAATCCGTGTTAACCATATTGTGGAGGTAAAAGGTGGGTGATTGAAAAATCTACGCGTTGGTGATCCACGTGACGGGATGAGTAGGTGGTGGCGAAGGAGAGGAAGAAATGGTGCCGGTGAGAGTTGGGAGTGAAATATGAGCTTGGAGTGATATACAGTGTTAGTGGGAGTGTTTCTGTGCTTTTACTGATCGTTTTGGCTAAACTTTTCGAGATTCTACTCTTGGTATACTCAATCGTGAAATTATTCTTAGCCGCGTTTCTGTAGAACTATTGCAAAATCACGAAATTCCACCTACCACCAATGGAAGACTAAAACTGGGAATGGGGCTTGAGCACTTGAATCAGAGCTACTGCTACGATGAATTTAGGATAAATTCTGCCAAATGAAATTTTTGGTGCCATTTTTCAGGGCAATTCAGTATGAAACCACCGTCCACTCCATACAGCTCTGCTACTACAACCACACTATCCAGCATATATCCTTCCCGAGGATTCTCTCCCAAAACCCATACTGCAATACTCGAATACCCACACCCATGTCCTCTCAGCACCCTCACTGGTATTACCCTTATCGTCGTGGGGATGCCTATTGGTTTCTCGACCCATCCAGGCGCACGCTCGCAACCGCCGGACCCGGCCCTGAAAAGTATGAATCATCGTTTTAACATAAACTCCATTCTCTTCTTCTCCATCATCATGTCCGTGAAAAAAGCAGGTGTTTTAGGTGCTACAGGCTCCGTGGGCCAGCGCTTCATATTGTTGTTGGCCAACCATCCCGACTTCGAGATCCACGCCTTGGGCGCCTCCTCTAGATCCGCAGGCAAGGCCTACAAGGACGCCGTGGGATGGAAACAGACCGAGTTGTTGCCCGAGGTGGCCAAGTGTATCAAAGTCCAGGAATGCAAGCCCGAGGGAGCGTTTGCCGAATGTGACATCGTGTTTTCCGGATTGGACTCCGACTTTGCTGGTGAAATTGAAAAGAATTTCGTTGAGGCTGGCTTAGCCGTGGTGTCCAACGCTAAGAACTACAGAAGAGAGCCCGACGTTCCATTGATTGTTCCCATTGTCAACATCGACCACTTGTCTGTCATCGAGAAGAAGGTGGCCTCTGCCAAGGCTGCTGGCAACAATAAGCCTGGCTACCTCATCTGTATCTCCAACTGTTCCACCGCGGGATTGGTGGCACCATTAAAGCCATTGGTTGACAAGTTTGGCCCTATTGATGCCTTGACCGCCACCACTCTCCAGGCCATCTCCGGTGCTGGCTTCTCTCCCGGAGTGTCAGGAATCGATGTGTTGGACAATATCGTTCCCTACATTGGGGGTGAGGAAGACAAGATGGAGTGGGAAACCAAGAAGATTTTGGGTAACTTGAATGCCGAGGGAACCGAGTTTGCTCCATTGTCAGCAGAGGAGATGAAGGTCAGTGCACAATGCAACCGTGTGGCCGTCAGTGACGGACACACCGAGTGCATCTCGTTGAGATTCGCCAACAGACCCCCTCCATCGTTGGAACAGGTCAAGGAGGCCATGCGCGAGTACGTGTGTGATGCCACCAAGTTGGGATGCCACTCGGGCCCCAAGAACACCATCCACGTTCTCGAGGAACTGGACAGACCCCAGCCAAGATTGGACAGAAACAGAGACAATGGTTATGGAGTTTCGGTGGGAAGAGTGAGAGAAGATCCTGTGTTGGACTACAAGATGGTGGTGTTGTCGCACAACACTGTCATTGGCGCTGCTGGTGCCGGAATCTTGATTGCCGAGGTGTTGAAGGCCAAGAATTTGATCTAAAATAATAGAGAAAAAAGAGGTATAATCGAGCTTGACAGCTAGAAACAGTCTGAAATGTAGTGCTGAAGGTCGAAAGGAAATCCCATACCCATAATTGCCTTGCCACTAAGACTAATTTGCAGTGACACTGTTTTTTTCAGTAATAGTCTAATGTTCAGTGACTTTCTTTTTTGAAGAAACGGTCTAATTTTCAGTAACACTCTTAATTTGCAGTACACTCACAATTTGCATTAACACATTATTTGCAGTAATACTTTATATAGTAACTCTAATTTTCAGTAACCAATATTGCAGTAACACTCTAATTTCCAACACTTTAATTTTCCACTACATCGGAACGTGGGGAAACCGTGCGAAGAAAGAACAATCACTACTTAATGGTGGTGGACGTGGAGGTCCTAGACCGCATAGACGATGTGGACGACCACGTGTTCGAGCTCTACACCGCAAGACCTCCCCATGAACAACATCATCTAGGCTACATCGATCGTTCCAGTGAAAGTCTCGAGATCGCGTTGAAAAATGGTACCGATCTCACCATCAAACAATCTTTGACAGGGTTGTCCTCATCGCGAGAAACTTCCACCACAGGCTTTTTATGTTGGCAGTCTAGCGTACACTTTTTAGACTGGCTCCTTAGCGATGCCAAATGTCCATTTTCCGGGTTGTTTGGACGCAATTCTGGTGTTCTGGTGGTGGAATTAGGCGCAGGCATTGGTGCCATCTGTGCCTCGGCATTGGCTCCGTTGTGTTCCCACTACGTGGCCACGGACCAGAAACATCTCCTCAAATTGCTCAAACACAACTTCCTCGAGAATTCAGGTACCACCCATTTTTCCCGCCTGACGGTAGAGGTTGTCCGGGGCAATTCCTCCAGAAAGGAAACTTCTCGCATTGACTTCATTGAGTACGACTGGGAATATCCCGAGCAAGGATGGTACAATTTTTCCCAGGTCTCCGACAAGGTGCCAGATATTGTTTTGGCTAGTGACACCGTCTACAACGAATATCTTATTCCCTTCTTTGTCCGTGCACTCAAGCGGTTTTTGGGGCCACTCTCCGCTGCCATAGTGGTGCTTCAACTTCGCGAGCCCGACATTGTGGACAGGTTTGTACAACAGGTGGTGGCCGAACACCTAAAAATTTACAGCGTTCCCGAACACCTCCTTTCTGAGGAGTTGGCAACCGGCTTCGTTGTCTATTATATCGTGCCCTAGACGTCTCCGTAAGGCCTGCCATCCTTCCTTGCCCTAGCTCACTCTTGTTTATTTTGCACGTGACGCGCCAAATTTTCAACCATAATACTCAAAGCAGCACCGTCAGTAGGTTTCTCACCGTGATGTCGGCATTTGGAGTGAACCCCCACTTCATAGGCTTCGATACCAAACGAGGTCCAATGCAGCCCAACGGAAAGTTTGATGGGGGCACCGAATCCAAACGATCCTCCAATGGGTCGGGTCCGAAACGGGGCCAGAAAGATAAACCCCAGAGGGGACACAAGAACCACTCCAAAAACAATCCCAAACTGAAGAAATCCGAATCCCCGGTGGCTGAGGATCCTATGGACACGCCAGTACGGGTGTTGCAACGCCAGGCCCCTGAAAAGTACCCCAACTACTCCCAGGAGGAATTACAGCTAACAGGACCAATCTACCAAGATCCCGCTGCATTGGGTTTCAAGCCGAAACCACGAAACAAATCTCCCCGTCCTTTGCCCAAGTATATGATCCATCAATCCAGACTCTTGTACACGCCTCAGTTTGTGGTTAACGACTGGGACAGACAGAACCAGCAGTCCATGCTTCAGATGGAAATGGCAATCAAAGGACTGGATTTCCAGGGAATTTATGAAGAGTTCCAGAAAATGAGAGAATTCGAGCGGAAACAAATGGAAAAATTTGGTTTGGTGGATGCCATGGATACTCGGAAGGACTTAAATGATGCCATTTCATTCCAAGGTTCCTGCGAGGATATGTGTCCCATCTTCGAGAGAGTTCGGAGATCATTGGAAAATAACGTCAAGGCCCTAGAAAAGGACCCCGTTACCAATAGAATCTCTCGAGACAGAGCAGTTAAAGCATTTTCAAGACCTGCCGCTGGCCAACCACCTCCATTGCCGTCAGACGTGAGACCTCCACACATTTTGGTCCAAACTTTGAACTTTTTGGTGGACAATGTGGTGGATCAACTTCCAGAAGCTCATTCTTTTATTTGGGATCGAACTAGATCGATTAGACAAGATTTCACGTACCAGAATTCCTTCGGCCCCGAAGCAATCGAATGTAACGAAAGAATTGTGAGAATTCACTTACTTTCGTTGCATATAATGGCTGGAAGTAACCAAGAATATTCGCAACAGCAAGAACTCGAACAATTCAATAAAGCCTTACAAACTTTGATAGAAATTTATCAAGATATTAGAAATCAAGGAGGAGGAGATTCTCCTAACGAAGCAGAATTTCGTTCGTATTACCTTTTGAGTCACTTGAGAAACCCTGAGTTAGAACAAGAGATTCAAGAATTACCAATGTCCATTTTTAAGGATTCGCATATACAATTAGCATTGAGGTTGAGGAGCATTGTCTCCCAAAATAATCTTATTGAGAAAGGTGGAGTCAAAAATTCTCCTGGTGCATTAAATTTGTTTGAAGAATTTTTCAAGATTGTTTACAGTTCAGAAACTCCTTTGTTGATGGCTTGTTTGCTTGAAACTCATTTTAACGAAATTCGTTTTTACGCATTAAAGTCCATGGCCAGAAGTTTTCACACGAAAGGAAAGCCGTATCCTGGAGAAGATTTGAAAAACTTACTTGGATTTGATTCCATTGAGAAATTGGTTAAATTTGTCTCATATTATGAAGTGGATGTGATGTATGAGAGGGGTGAAGTCTTCATCGACTTATTCAACAAGGAAAAATTGGCATCAAAATATAAGTTAAACTCGATATTTGATAAGCCTAAGTTATCACAGCCGTATTCACTTCAATTGGATGCGAAAATAGGGGGCCGTAGTTTGAAAGATTTCATCAACCTGGGCAAACAAGGGTTAAACTTATCCGAAAGACAAAAGATAGCCCCTAGTCGAGTTATTCCTGTTTCTAAACCCCTTAGAATTTCTTCCACAAAACTTCCAACTTCGAAGACGAATACAGAACATGGCTTTGCGAATGGCACATCGCTGCTCGGATCTACGCCTCAATCAACATTTGGACAAAAACCTACTCAGTCTTCCACAATTGTCAACACACAAACAGGAGCTAGTAGTGCATTCAATCAGGCACCATTTGGGGCAACTTCAACTCAAACTGCATTTGGACAGGCACCAGTTAGAAGTGCATTCGGTGAAGCTCCAGTACAAAGTGCATTTGGTACGAATCCAGTACAAAGTACATTCGGATCAGCTCCCATCAAATCATCCTTCGATTCAACTAATACGCAATCATCATTCGGAGATTTTAAACTGAATTCAAGCAGCGTATCGACTCCAAAGAACATTCAAGGAGCTGGAACTCCCAAACCCACTTTTGACTCCTTTCCAGTTAGAGTTGATCCTGTACTCGAAAAGTCAAAAGCATCTAATTTCTCTGCACCTCCAATTGTATTTGGTGGAATTAATCCCACAATTCCAAAGAAAGCCGACGATCAAAATTCTTCTAAAATCCTGAATAACTCAATAGCCCTACCCAGCTTGTTCAAGAAAAGTGAAGTTAATGGCGAGATCAAACCGTCAATCCTGCAAGCTTCCTTCCCAAAATTTACAAACTCCGAATCTGCAGAAACTCCAACAATTCCAAAAATACAAGAAATCAAACAATTCACACCACCTCCCCAGGTTTCAAGACAAAGGCACCTTACAGAGAATCCTCTATTCAAACGGGCTGTCCAAAAAATTGTTGACGATATAATAAGCGCTGGAGTTCATGAACAATTAGCATCATTCATTCCGAAAATTATTAATTTTCAAAATCAAAAACAAGAAAGAGATAGAACTGTTACATCATTCGCAGATGAGTTATACAACGCATTCTTGTCAGAAATAATTTACAAATCGATTCTTGAAGCACAAGCTGATCATTTATTCCAAACCAATTTGAAGCGAAATGCTCTTAGAAATTTGAAAAGAGTAGCTAATATCTCAATCCAAAAACAAGCATTGAAGAGGAAAAAATTGGAAGAACTCAATTCTATTTCTTTTAAAAGACCAAAGAGACGATTGTCAAATGCAAGTGCAAGCGTTTCAATAAGCTCAGTGTCAAGTTTGAAGAGAAGACATGTGTTTAGTCCTAGTGCATCACCATCTATCGATCAAAGGCAAAATGACATCCAAGAACTTTGGCAACCGATTGATCTCAAAAGTTTCCTTAATGGATGTTCAAGAAACCTTGATTTGCCAATAGAACGTCAACAAATCAAAGTTGATATGCTTTTAGTGGTTGAAAATTGGACATCGCCGTACTCTAAGTGGTTGAATACTAAATTATC
Source organism: Suhomyces kunorum (assembly GCA_030561465.1). NCBI lineage: Eukaryota > Fungi > Ascomycota > Pichiomycetes > Serinales > Debaryomycetaceae > Suhomyces > Suhomyces kunorum. Next base: position 391,851 of record JAKTXF010000003.1, on the reverse strand, counting down.
ACTCAAAATCAATTCAGGGAAAAGAATTTATGAGAATTGCGTCAGTGATGAAAAACTTTCTTTAAATATTCAAAGTTTACCCGCAAATGATTATTTAACGAAAGATTTTTTCTCTAAAACGTCTTTCATAGTATTCGAATGTGGTATTATCAATGATGATTCCAGATATGGTACTGTTGAGGATAAACTATCCAAAGATGAGAAGATTTTGCGGAAAATTGTTGCGTTAGTCGAAAAGTTCAGTTATCAGAAGGTTCAAATCTTAATTTTATTTTGGGATAGTACTGAATCCCGTATACCTTCAGATTCTGTGCAGCGTCTACTCAAATTGCAAGAATACGATTCGGGGTCGAATATCCAAAATATTGTTTTTTGCGATATGACAAGTGAGAACAAGAATATTAATGCCATCTTGACACAAGCTATGGATAATCTCAGGGATCATTTCAATGGCGATTTGTCAAAGAGAGGCGTGAAAAGACAAGAAAAGGTTCTCAAACTTCAAAATTTTAATGACAAGAAGAGAGTTCTACTGGAAAAGAGTTCTGTGTCCAACGACAGATTTAAACCAAATGAAAGCCTGATGATAAATAAGGCGAAGAGAGCACAGAAATACGATTATCTAACAAATCATGTTGCATCAAATAGTTCCACTCTTGGACAAGTGATTTCAAATTCCAGTTTCAGAGGAATGAACATGTCAGGGCAGTCTAACCTGTTCATTCTAGCACACAACAAATCGATCATACCCCATTTGACATCTATGCACAGAAATTCTTCATTCTTGTCAAATTTAAATTCTACGGCTTCTTCTTTCAATAATGTGTCCACTTTGACCGGATTTGGACGGGGTGTAATAGAAGAAAGTACACCTTCGAGCTCTCCAAATCGGAATAGGACTACCGATATCAAAAAACCGTTACCAAAAAGTGTTCAGCAATTGAGAGATTTGACTGCGGGGATTAAGGCACGATACAGAAAATAGCCTGTTGCATTTAAGCATTGTATAATATGTAATATAGAAAGCCTATGGCTCCGAATTTCACAAAGTAAAAAGATCTGATCTTAAACCTGAATAATCGACAAAATCTATTGATTATTTACTGGGGTCTGTGAGACAAATTCACCCACTGCAGTTTGTCGTCACTTGGAGAGAGTCGTAAATAAATTTAAGCCTTCGATGCAAGATAAAAGTTTCTTGTTTTAGTGAATGGTCCCGAGAGCCGAGGCTCGTACTTTAATTGAAGGTTAGGAGATACCTGTCTTCTGTCCTAATACGTTCTCATTTTCGCGGACGCTTCGGAAGCACTTCAGAAATTCAGAAAATCTTTCAAATAACATCTCAAGCGCCTCAAATCTAAGAAACATATCACAGTAACCAAAGTAGTCACTCTGCTGTAAATCTCCTCTATAGAATCATCCGTAGCCCTTTAACTATCCTGCAACAAGTCCCATACGTGGACCTCATATTCCTGCATACTACGCTGGGAATTATTACCCAAGTTGGCCAATAATTTCATGAACCGATCAACATCTCTCCTTCAGCATGGATCTTTTAAAAGACGCTGCCAAGAACATCAATCTCTATGAGGTGAAGGCTTATGTGCGGAAGGCACAGAATGGTATGTAATCGAGTTGAAACGAGTGTAAATTTATGAGATACAGGACCCTCAAACTGAACACCGGTAACTAACAATCAGTTGCCATGAACTTGACGGAGATGGAATCGAAGGTCCGTGAAGCCACCAACAATGAGCCATGGGGTGCTCCTTCCACATTAATGGCCCAGATCGCGGCCGGTACCTATAACTACCGTGAAAGAGAGGAAATTGTCAGTTTCATTTTCAGAAGATTTACCGAGAAGGCCGCCAACGAGTGGAGACAGATATACAAGTCGTTGCAATTGTTGGAGTACTTAATCAAAAATGGTTCCGAGAGAATCATCGATGATGTCAGGGCTAACCTGTCATTGATTCAAATGTTGAAGTCATTCCATTACATTGATTCGAAGGGTAGAGACCAGGGTATCAACGTGAGAAATAGATCGAAGAATCTCCTTGGATTGTTGAATGACGATTCTTTGATCAGATCTGAGCGTAAAAAGGCAAAGGCCAACTCTAAGAAGTTTGGTGGCGTGTCATCTGGTGCCTTTGGAGGCGCCTCCTCTATTACCTCGGGTGGCACTTATGAAGATGACGATTTTACCAACAGAGTCTATGGTGACGGAGGTGTCTATGGTGAGCGCTATGACGACTCAGCTGCTGGTTACACTAACGGTAAGTCCAACGATAATTTTGAAGAATACGATGTTGGACCTTCTGGCGGTGCCTCAAAGCCCACCACCAGCTCATCCAGAGTCAATGCCACATCCTCAAAATCTAAGCCCCAACCAAAGAAGCCAGAACCAGATTTGTTGGGTGACTTAGTTTCTTTCGATGGTGGAAACGGCAGCTCCGGTGCTCACGCAGCTGAGGAAGACGATGATGATTTTGATGACTTTCAAGCAGCTCCATCGCAACCAGAAAAACCAAACCTCTCTAATAACTTGGCCAGCTTGTATGCTCCACAACAGACCCAAGTTCCAAGTTCGTTCTCCCAACCACAAGCTCAGAATCAGCATTTAGGAGGGGTTCCTCAAACTTTCAATTCTGCACCAAACTACCACATGAATTCTACTCCAGCAGCCAATACCACTTCCAAACCTTCTGATGATGCCTTCTCCTCTTTATTCTCCTCGGCAAAGACCAAAACCAAGACCTCAAACCCAACTCCAAAGCCCAAGCAAAATGTCCAGGATTCCAGTTTTGATGACTTTGGTGACTTCGGCTCGAACACTTCCAACGCCGCAACCTCCAATGCCACACATACCGCACCTTCGTCCAATTCTAACGGTAAAAACGATGGTGAAATTGATTTATTAAGCTTTTAACTACATTTGAATATAAGCCGTGTTCCGGTTACATTGTAGGATGTAAGCTTTTTCGGTTGCCCCAAAAAGTAATTGTGTGAGATTATGATTTTCTTCAAGACTTGTTACAGGCGATAAAGCTGTATTATGAGTTCAATGTATAAAGTAATTGATTTTTTTGAGAGTAGTATAATCACACCATTTTGATTTTTTCAACTTTTTTGTAACCTTCAAGAGTGGAAGTATTTAGTCTCGTTCGATTATTAATTTCCTGATACTGTTCAAACCGCTATGACTTCTAGTACACCCAGCACGAACCGTCTATTACGTCACGTGGAGCAATTTCAATTCAGACACGTGACCGCAGATTTCGCCAACTTTTCATTGAAGTATCCCCATCAATTTACTTAACTCAATTGACTTCAGGCACAATGTTCAGAAACGTCATCGCCAAGCCAACCGTTGCTTCCCAAAGATTCTTCTCTTCCACCTCCAGAGCTCCTGGCTCCAAAGTCTTCTTCAAGACTTCCATTGATGGAGTTGCTCAGGAACCAATCAAGTTCGAGTTGTACGACGACGTTGTTCCAAAGACCACCGCCAACTTCAAGGCCTTGGCTACCGGAGAAAAGGGATTTGGTTACAAGGGTTCCATTTTCCACAGAGTTATCCCCAACTTCATGTTGCAAGGTGGTGACTTCGAGACTGGTCAAGGTTACGGAGGCAGATCCATCTACGGTAAGAACTTCCCAGATGAGAACTTCAAGCTTTCCCACGACAAGCCAGGACTCTTGTCCATGGCCAATGCTGGTCCAAACACCAATGGATCCCAATTTTTCATCACCACTGTTCCATGTGACTGGTTGAACGGAAAGCACGTTGTTTTCGGTGAAGTCATTGAGGGCTACGATGTCGTCAAGAAGATCGAGGGCTTGGGTTCCAACAGTGGAAGACTTAGTGCCAAGATCGTTATTGAGGACTGTGGTGAATTGTAAATAGTTGAGCAACTCGTTCCAATAAAATCTATGTGAAAAATAGTAGTCTCACGATTGGGTGGCCCTTTCGACTTGAATGCTACATCCATCCAGGCGTCTGAATGATTTGATTACATTGCTGTACGACAGTACGATTGCTCGCTACGTGGAGTAGCTATGACTATATGCTCTAATTAGATCTTGAGAATTGGGTGTGGTTCTTCCTTGGGAATCAAATCGGCAGGCAACTTCTTCTTCAATTGAGCCAATTTGTCGTAGTCGCCAGCCAAGATTCTGGCCACAACCAAGTCATCTCTGTCTCTGATTTCTCTCTTGGACTTACCTTCATTGCTCAAGAACTCCTTGGCCTTCTCGGTGTCACCGTGGAAGTAATCTTCCATGGCTCTCAATCTCAACTCCTTCTCAGCCCAGTCAGGACCATCAGTCTCTCTTCTTATCATTTGGGCGGTGTACTTGGAGTAAGCAACGTAAGCGAATATTGGCAAGACCAAGTAGAAGTAAGGGAATTCCCAACCTTCAGCCTTCTCAGTCTCGCGCACAATCTTCCACTTTAACTCACCAGTAGACTCATCCTTGTATGGAATCTTGTCGATAATCTTACCTGCATCCTTGGTGACAAATTGGAAGTTCTTCAAGTCTTGGGAGTTGTCTTTGAATAATTCTAACTGTTCTCTTGGGATACCTGGGAGTATGAAATTCCACTCGGAGTGGTTTCTTTGATAGAACAAGTTCTGTAATTCAGCGATGGTTTTGAATTCTTGATCTGAAGGCACTCTTGGAGTACCATCTGGGTTGGTGTAAATCTTGGTGACCGAAGGTAATGAGTCCAACTTGGAACGGATATTTTGTTCCAATTGGAAGTTGAACTTGCCAACCTTATGTTTGAACAATCCGCTTAATGGAAGCTTGAATGTGAATCTCATAACGGCTATGGTATAGGTGAGTTGGGTCCTGTGGTATGCCTATTAACCAAGCTGGTGTTGACTAGTGTAAACTGCTTTTAGAGTGTTTCTATTGGATGAAGAATTTTTTTGGGTCGTTTGCAGATTAGAATTTGCGGGTTGGGGGAAGGTTTACATGTTAGATCAGGCTGCAAATACTAAGGACAGCCAGATCAGTAGCCGAAATAGAAGCCTAGTGGAATAACCCGTTAATACCTTTTAGTTACGTATGTATTGGATAAGTACAGGAAATGTCAGTCGGAGGGCAAAACTACTTAAGATCGAGTCGCAGTCTCGAACACCAGCCAGCTGGTAACCGAAGATGGCCAAAGTAGCAACAAAAGGAATCGAATTAGCACTTATCCGAGGAGAGATTGACAAAACAGACGAGTTATCTTGTGGGGTTGTACTATGAATAAACTTTTTCAACTTTTGGTGGTTCCAAACCCATAAAATCCCATGGCAGTCTTGATTTGAGTGTCCATACTGTCTTCCTCAACTCTGCCTAGCTTCAAATCCTTAATTTCTTTCCTTTTCTGTTTTTTCTGCTTCTTTTTTTCTTCAAATTGTTGGCGTTTTTTCACTCTATCCTTAAAACCTAGAGTCTCTTCGGGCGATTTCGATTTGATCAGCTGGGCAACCAAGGTCTCTATCATCTTTACCACATCCTTCAATGGGGCTCTCCTAATTCCACCCTCAAGCAAATCCCCCTCTTCATCCCCATTATTGCTCATATCAGTTAGCTTGTTGACATGTTGTGGAGAATTGAAATGATCAATCAACGCCAAATTGTCTCTGAACGTGAGGTTGCAGATGGGACAAAAGAATCCGAACCTTCTGTTTTTACCCAAAGCTGTAGATGCGAGTGGATCGATGATGTTGTATGTTTTCACAGCGGAAATCAGCTTCTTCAAAAGCTCTTCGCGATGCTCAAGATAACGTTGCGATGAGGAGCTATCGAACTTCTCATGAGAGCCTGATTCTTCATGATTCTTGACTTTCTTGGCCTCCTTTTCATAAGCATCAACATTCCAAGACCTTCTTCCATACTGATCCACCGTTATTTTCTCGTCAGACATCGTGTAAGGAATTGCTATGTTGTATATTTCTAGATTGGTCACATGATCATACTAACTAGGATTGGAACCTACCTTCTTTCGTCTTTCCTCCTTTTATACAGTAATGTCCAAGGATATACGAACAATTCTTCAGATGGGACTGAAGTCCGCTGCTAAGGTCACTAAGCCCAAAGAAGTCAAAATAAAAAACATAAAGCTCCCGGAGCATGGTCTTGTCAAAATTGTGAAGTCTGGGGACACTGCAAAGTGTAATGTTATTAACAAATCCTTTGCCTCTAGATGGAAGGTAGAAGGAACTCACTTGATCCACAACGTACCAGAGAAGTCATATTTCGAGGACCGTCTGTCCTTGAAGATAGCGGCATTTGACATGGATGGAACATTGATCAATACCAAATCGGGTCTGTCATTCGCAAGAGGACCTCATGATTGGAAGTGGTGGAGTCCGAGCCCCAAAACCAAATCAGAAGTGATTCCAAAGCTAAAACAGCTTCTTTCAGAACTGTATGTTCTTGTTATATTTACCAACCAAGGGGGTGTGGTAGCGGACAAGACCAAAAAGTCATATACCAACTTTATTCAACGTGTCAACGCGGTGTACGAAGAGCTCGCTAAGGCAATCGGAGTAGATTCATTAGAAATCTTGGTGTTTGCTTCTCCTAAACGGCCTGCCCATGGAAAAGCTAGCTCTAAAGAATTGCATGATCAGATGAGAAAACCGGCTAGCGGTATGTGGGAACAACTTGAAAAGTTTCTAGGAAGCGATAAAATTAATAAAGAAGATAGTTTCTTCGTTGGAGATGCTGCTGGAAGAGCCAGTGACCACCTGGATAGTGATTTGGTGTTCGCCAGAAATGCCAAGTTAGCATTCAAAGTACCTGAATATGTTTTTGGAGATGACAGTGCATAACATTTACAAGATTACTATGTACAATTATCAAAGTTTTTTAGTTCTGTCAACAGTATCGAAGTATCCATACACATTCTGGATTTGTCTACTCTTCTCTGCGTCAAGAGAGTCCGGCAAGGTCGTAACGTAACAATGCTGGACGTCAGAGATTTCATTTTCGAATCTGATAGCTTCGTCGGTATTCTGTGGGTAATTTTTGATGATGAAATTGGAGTCAAAGGTTCCACCTCTGGTATTTAAGAACAATTGGATTTCCTGCTTAATCAAGGCGGTGATCAAGCCCTTGGGCATTGGTCTACCATCCCTTGCGAGATCTTGCAATAGAAAGGAATATTTTCTAGTGTCGTCTTCCTTCTCTTGTTGAATAAGCAATTCTGGGTCCACGATCTTGATCTGCTTGTCACCATCTTGCTTGACTATAGCCTCCACCTTCTTGAAGGATGCTTCGTCGGCATATGGAAGAACATAAAACTTGTGGTTGTTTTCTTGATTGTGAACCAACTTGTATCTTCTTTTCAAACCGGTGGTTTCTTCGTACTCATGGAATTCTCTATCACTGTTGAAACTGGTCTTGGGCTTCTTCTTGTCCACCTTCTTTCCTGCAATATAAAGAATGACGGAGGAACCGATGAATGTGTAGACAAGGTATCGAATTTTGGGTGCTTCGTCTCTCTTGGGTCTGCTAGAAGCCAAGCTTCTCACTCCCACAGAGGGAAAACGGCCCATTGGGGAAACTCTACCCACAGTACGGAGAGCCAGGACTCTATAAAGACTGCCCAAAGCTGGTCTGGAAGCAGCAGATCTGAAAATAGTGTACATTGCTACACTAGCGGAGTTTGGTTTGGAGTTGGTTAAGAAAGAGATTTTCAGACCCCAATCAATCATCTGACTTTAAGTTCGGGTGCGCGCGGCACGTGACCAATCATGGTGGTAAAATTTTCGAGGTCAACCGAAGAACGACTCCAAGCACTAGACAGAACCGTTACCATGTCATTGGTTCACTTGGCTAACTTCTGTGCCCACTTGAAAAACTGCACTAATGTCAACATCGCCACAACGTCGGTTCCTTTCAGCCGATTACATTTGCAGGCCGCACTCGGATTATACAAGGAGGGCTTCATCTCACTGATTCAAAAGGGTTCTACCACTGGACCCGATGTCAAGCCCGTCGAAGTGACCCCAGACAACATATCCACCAGAAGATTATGGCTCGGATTGAAATACCGCAATAACCATCCCGTGATCAGAGACATATCGTTGGTTTCGAAGCCAGGAAGAAAGGTTAACTTGACTGTGGAGGAGGTCAAGGCGTTGGCGTCAGGGTTGCCCGTCAGATTCATCAAGCCATTGCAGCCCGCGGAATCGTTGTTTATAAGAACCTCTGGAAACAAGGACGTGATAGAAATCCAGGAGGCCGCCCAGAAGGGTGTGCACGGTTTAGCATTGTACAGAGTCAAGTAACTTGTATATAGTGATACATCGGCGTCTCACGGACGAGACGAGAGCATGCGTGGTGTAGTGGAGATAGTCATGGCATAATTGGCCAGAAGAATTGCAGTATATGGCCCCCTAGTGGGACTTGTTTAGCGGTGATGCAAGCTATTGGAGTGAAAAATCGAGCGAACGCGAGAAATACTGAAAGACGGAACTAATCATTGCACGGGCTCCGGTAGCCAATTTCCACAGTGCCGTCCGTGTAGTTTATGGTTTATAAGCCTACCATGGGGCGGATTTCTGGGGTTGGCTTTTGAATGACTCATCTGAGGCAGAGGCAGAAGCAGAAGCAGAAGCAGCCCTGCCCAAGGAGTAGTTGATTGGTAATGCTAGACGCACTGGAAAAGTAGGGAGATAACTACACTATTTGCGCATCGCAACTACTCCATTTGCGGCATTGCAACCACCCCATTTCAGCCATTGCAATTAAACCAGCCCTGGATTGCAATTACTCCAGCACCATACCCAAACCAGAGCTAAGCCCGAAACTCCCTAGCCGAACGGGAATCATCCCGGTAAAACCCCCATTGCCCAATTCTGACCCCACTCATGCCCCACAATAGTAGCCCCCGAAAATCACCTCATCGGTGATGACTAACATCGTCTTTCATCTCCCTAACGTGTTCTCACCTCCAAGCACATGTCCACCAGAACCGAGCGTCCTGTCTCCATCGAGATGGCCTCTATGGGTCTCAGCGATCCTGGCCGTAGAGGCTCTCGTCCTACTGCCACCAGGATCTCTTCAACCCAGGAATTGAGGTCCAGAAAACACCCTGCGGAAAACGAGGAAACCCACATCATGTACGGCTCGGAAAAGGACCCCAATGCGTTTCCAGACGGGGGAACCGAGGCCTGTGTGGTGCTATTGGGCTCGTTCATGGGGCTCATTGCCGACTTTGGCATCGCCAATTCCATGGGTGCGATCCAGAGTTACATTTCCACCCATCAGCTCAAACATGTGGAGCCCACCACGGTGTCATGGATCTTTTCCCTCCATTTGGGGGTGATGTACTTCGGTGGAGTGTTCTTTGGGGCATTATTTGATCATTTGGGCGCAAAGAAGCCGTTGGTGGCCGGAACCGTTCTCATAGGTGCGGGATTGATTGTCACTGCCGAGTGTACTGAGGTGTATCAGTTCATCTTGAGCTTCAGTATTTTGACGGCGTTGGGCACCTCGGTGGCCATGTCGCCGTTGATAGGTGCTCTTAGTCACTGGTTCTTGAAAAAACGGGCCATGGCGTGTTCTGTGGCCACCATTGGCGGATTGGTGGGGGCTTCGGTATTTCCCGTGATCTTGCAGCGACTCTACGACACTGTAGGGTTCAAATGGGCTTTACGGGTCATGGGGTTGGTGTGCATAGCCTGTATGGTTGCAGCGGTGGCGTTGGTCCGGGAACGGACCAATTCTGTTGCGGAAGAGTCTGTGGAGAGTGACGATAGTACGGAGATTGCAGTCATTGAGATCGCAGCCACTGAGGAGGAACTGGGTGTAAATAATTCTTTTCTGCTGAAGAAACCCTGGACAACGGGAGTAGTGACTGCTTTGGCTGGAATGGGCCGATTTCTCAAACAGGCAGTGGACTTGTCCATCTTGCGTGACCCGCGGTTTATTCTTCTCACGCTTCTGGTGGCTGGAGCCGAGTTGGTGCTGATGTCCACTTTGACGTATTTTTCGTCCTACGCATTAGGTCGCGGAGTGAGCGAATCCACTGCCTATCTCTTGTTAACGGTGGTTAACGTTAGCGGCATCCCGTCACGGTTGGCTGCAGGCATCTTGGCTGACCGTTACGGCCGGTTTAACGTCATGGTGGGGTCGTCGATTCTCACCACCATTCTCGTGTTTGCCGTGTGGCTTCCGGGAGGAGGCAATTTGGCAGGACTCTTCACTTTCGCGACTCTTTTCGGAGTATCCACATCAGGAGTGATTTCTCTCATTCCCGCCTGCACCGGACAAATCTGTCCTGCTGATCGCTTCGGCAGGGTCTATGGAACATTGTACTTTTTCTTGGGGTTCTTGATCATCGGGGGAATGTACCTCGCTTCGGTGGTGATGTCCAACGGATCGCTCACCAATTTGCGCAATTTGGTGCTCTACGAAGGCGCACTTTCTGCCGCTAGTGTGGTACTCTGGATCGGCGCTCGCTACTCTGCAGTTGGATGGAAGTTTTGCAAGTTCTAGATCCCGGCCCGAGAAGGAGAAAGTCGCTGCTGCTGCTGCTGCTGCTGCTGCTTCTGCAATTGTCCCACTTCATCTTCATACAACTTGTTCCAACGGCTCCAATTCCTTGTACCATTTTACCGGTGCTTTGTCCCTTTCAGGCCACCAAAGTTACTAACGGCATAAACCCGTTGATTAACCGTATGAAAACTGCCGGTAACCACCTTGGTAGCTCTGCAATTAAGCCGCACCGGTTGGTATCGCACGGCTATCCTGCTTACAAACCCTAATAACAGGACCACCAGGGTTTCTCATCGCATGAGTGCAAATGGGCAGAGGCCCACGGCTTAATTAGGCGCGGTCACGTGCGCGAAAATGGATTCTCACCTTAGTGGTTATGGCAATTTGTAGCAGGTTCCCCCATAGTGACGATGGGTTGACACCGCAGGATTTTCTCCTCTATCGTATTAAATAATTGGCTTATTACCCAGGAGGCTTATTCGCCAATTTCAATAACCATTATTGCAGGTGAATTCTGCCAACGCTTCCCTTCCCGGAACGGCTATATAAGAACGGCTATATTAGAACGGCTATATAAGAACGGCTACAAAATTCCATCTTCATATCAAAGAACAATGTTTTCTGTCTTTGCTGAGATCCACCAACAGTTGTCTACCAGAGACACCTGTGACACCGACAACGAGTACAACGGCGAGCACTTCGGCGCCCGGATCTCCGCCGTGTTCGTCATCTTGGCCACTTCGGCCTTCGGCACCTTCTTCCCCGTGTTGTCCTCGCGGTACTCCGTCATCAGATTGCCATGGTGGTGCTTCTTCATCGCCAAGTTCTTCGGTTCCGGTGTCATCATCGCCACCGCCTTCATCCACTTGTTGCAGCCCGCCAACGAGACGTTGTCCTCAGAATGTCTCACTGGCCCCATCACCGAATATCCCTGGGCCTTCGCCATTGCCTTGATGACTCTCTTCCTCTTGTTCTTCATTGAAATGGTGGCGTACAGATTCGTCGACATGAAGTTGGAAGCCTTGGGTCTCTCCAGTGGAGAGCAGGGTGGCCACTCTCACTTCGGAGAGGAAAGCCAGTACATCAAGAAGAGAGATGAATCGGAAGACGATGATGAAGACGTGTCCAAAAAGCGACCAGAACGTGAAACCGTCAACCCTTACCCAAACCACTTCTCCCACGCCATGGAACACCAGGACCCAGAAGTCATGGGCACCCTCGTAGAGGATGACAGCAAGGAAAAGTACTTCGGACAGTTGTTGAACGTTTTCGTGTTGGAATTTGGTGTGATCTTCCACTCGGTTTTCGTGGGTATCTCCTTGGCCATTGCCGGTGATGAGTTTGTTTCCCTCTACATCGTGTTGGTTTTCCATCAAATGTTCGAAGGCTTGGGTTTGGGTTCAAGAATTGCAACTGTCAACTGGCCAAATTCCAAGAGATGGACCCCTTGGGTGCTCTGTCTTGCTTATACCTTAACCACCCCTATTGCCATTGCCATCGGATTGGGTGTCAGACATAGCTACCCACCAGGATCGCGTACTGCCCTCCTTACCAACGGTTGTTTCGATTCCATCTCTGCCGGTATTTTGATTTACACCGGTCTTATTGAGTTGATGGCTCATGAGTTCTTGTACTCCAGTGAGTTCAAGGGCAAATCCGGATTCAAAAAGATGTTGTGGGCATATTTCATTATGTGCTGGGGTACTGGTTTGATGGCCTTGTTGGGTAAATGGGCCTGATCATGCCAAGATGACGTTGATTAAAGTTTATAGACTTAATTAACACAACCTTAATCTCCTCGTAATTACGTAAGAATTTACGTAATCGCACTTTTCATTTTCCCATGACTCCTAATTCAGCTTTCTACACCACGTTTCTTTAACTACCACGATACCGTAATGCATGCTCGTCATATCAAACAAGCTAGCCTAGTCAGGTTGGCAGTCATCAGACTTCCTAGTGCTGGAAGATTTGTGGTCAGATCGTTTTCGTCCACTTTTGGCGAATCCACTCCTTCTCCCCCAAAGTTGCCCAAGGAACAACAGGAAGAATTCGAAAAGCTACAGAAGATTGCCAACTCTCAAATTGCTATCGAGGAGTATAATGAGCTGATAGCTAACGGTGGATCTGAAGCTGCTACCAAGGAATTCAAGGCTCCAAAAGCAACCGATATTGGTAGCTTTGTTGACTTCAAGACTATCCCTGAATTCGAAGGCGACGTCAATCCTAAGACTGGTGAAAGAGGCGGACCAAAACAAGACCCCTTGAAGCACGGAAATGGTAATGAATGGTCGTACAATGGTAGAGTCATTGACTTTTAAGAGGTGCAGTCTCGATTAGGCCAAACCCTTGCAGGTATCAATAGATCAGAAATTATTCCACTCAAGCAGATGCATGTCTGGTGACATTTTTTTATTCGAGCACTTGAAACGGACCCTGAAGGTTTAAAAAGAAGCGGAGCTGCGGTGACGGCATTACGTTAGAATTGCTTGAAAGCAATACTGCTGGGAGCAACAGTAACTCGAGGTCTGCACTTGATCTAGAATACTTCCTCACGAATTAGATTACTACAACTTGGACGGCCTGATCTCTATATTTATAACAGTATGATTTTAACGAATTCCTAGCTATCCCGTATATTGCACGTGACTTGATATGTTTACGGTCTGTTCGATGCCTATAGAAGTCATCGATGGATTTTGATCCTCTCTCCCTATTTACACCTGCCGCTTCCTTAGAACTGGATGTGGAATTCCATGTTTCACCTGACAACTTCAAACTTGAAAATCTTAGTTTGCCGGACGATTCACACCTTCAACCCTTGCATGTTCTAGATCTTCCATTACTTCAACTTAAGCCCAGTGCTCAATCGATTTTGGTTATCTTAAAGCTTCTTGCTCCAGAACAAGTTTATAACTTTTCCACAGAGAAGTCCTCCGACGATGATGAAACCCTTGTGGATCTGCATAAGATATTTGAAGAAAAGGGACTCGATAGTAAACTCATTGTGAGCGCTCTCGAATGGCTAAAAACATATTGCACAAGATTTGATTCTGAGCTCAAACTTGCATATATACCGAAGTTGAGTGGAACTCTTCGCAAGCATTACGAAGGAGAATACATTGCATACCTTACCAGACTTGTCTCAAATGAGTTGGCTTGGATTCAAGATGATGACATGAAAGCTCAAATCTACAAAGAAACCACGTTGAGAATAAGCGAAAATTGTGGCCGGACTGCCCAGCCGGAAATAATTAGGAAAATTGCCATTGACAATTTGGACAAATATTTTCCTGCAAATGAAGAACCATACATAAAACTTAAAGAGCCTTCATTGACAAGTGATAACTTGGGCTTGAAAACTTGGGGTTCTTCCCTTATTCTTGCAAACAGACTCATCAATAAAGACAAGCATTACATTACGGGAAAAGTGTTAGAATTGGGTTCAGGAACTGGATTGGTGGGTTTAGTGAGTTGTGCTTTAGGTCATAGAACAATATTAACAGATTTACCAGAAATTGTTCCTAATCTCCAAACCAACGTGGATTTAAACAATATAACCAACGCTGAGGTTCATATTTTGGATTGGACAAATCCTCAATCCTTCATCGATGAATGTGGACCAGTCACTTTTGATACTATTTTAATCAGTGATCCAATCTACTCTTCCAAACATCCTTATTGGGTTATCAACATGATTAATAAATTTTTGAGTCGGGCCCTGAACTCAAGGGTTTTAATTCAACTTCCCCTTAGGCCCAAGTTCGAGAATGAAAGAGAAATTCTATGGAAACTATTCTCTGATAATGGCTATGTTGAGAAAGAAATTGAAATCGAAGACGGTTATGATGATTTTGGAGAAATGAAGTTTTGCTTCAAGAAATACGAGAAATCACAGTAAGCTTTAGCATTAGCATTTTGTTTATTAAAATCGTAGGTTATTTAATTCTATAGATTCTATAAAGTTTTTCAAATCTATAAATAGTTCCTTAATTCTCTTAATCTTTCAACAGCAGCCTCGAGGACATCGTCGTCTTTGCACACAGCAAATCTCAAACACTTTTCTAAACCGTGACCCTGTCTGTGATCAGCACTAACAAATTCCACAGGAGGAATGCCAACAACTCCCAACTCTTGGATCAACCAATAGGCCAATTTGAAATCAAACGTCTTCGTTGCGAAATTTTCAGGGAAAACATAGTCGTCTGGGATCTTCAACTTGGAAAGATTCACCAACAAAAAGTAAGAGCCTTCGGCAGTGGTGTAGGGCAAGCCCAACTCATCGAAAACCTTGGTGAAGATCTCGAACTTCTTGATGTAATCCTTTCTAGTATTTTCAAAGTAGTTGGTCTTGTCTGCCTCCGCAAAACCAATGGCAACAGCAGCTTGCAATGGAGCTGGAGTACTGAAACAGATTCTGGTATGAGCAGCGGTGGTGTACTTGATCAAATTGGGTGGACCATGGATGTAACCAATTCTCCAACCAGTTGCAGCGAAAGATTTACCAGCCGAGCCGACTGTTAACGTTCTTTTGGCCAATTCGGGTAACAGAGCTAAAGCTGCTGGTCTGGGGAAAGTAGGAGTGAAGTACAAATTGTCGTAGACTTCATCACTAACCAAGATAAGGTTATTCTCAATGACAATTTTACCCAATCTGACCAATTCCTCCTCGGTGAAAACCTTTCCAATGGGGTTGTGAGGGGTGTTGAGCAAGATGATTTTGGTCTTGTCGGTAATGGCATTTTCCAATTCTTCCCAGTCGATTTTCCAGTCGTTTCCAGAAACGACTTCCTTGTCGAAGTTTTCTGGGTACTTCAATTGAACAAACTTGGCCTTTGCACCCACCATCTCGATGTTAGAGATGTACTGGTCGAAGAATGGCTCCATCAAGATCACCTCGTCACCTGGGGTCAAGAACCCGAAAAACAGGGAGAAGATACCCTCATTTGCTCCGGTGGTGATCTGAATCTCGCTTGGATCAACGGGACGGCCAAAGGACTTGGAATAGTGCTTTGCCACCTGGGCAATCAAGTCGGGGTTTCCTCTGGCAGGAGCATACTGATTGAGTTGGGGTTTGGCCAACGCGGCCTTCACTCCCTCGAGAGCAAAGTCCGGGGGACTGTAGGAGAAGAATCCCTGACCCAAGTTGATGATTGGCCTGGTGGAGTTCTGCAGAGCCTGGGCAGCGGTTTCGTTGATCAACGACCAGATATCTTTCACGCCTGGAGGCAAGTGGAAGTAAGGGTTGTGGAGGGATTCAGGGTCTGATGAGGGGGCCATTTTGTATGATCTTGAAGGCTTGAGGGAAGAAGAGGCAAGCTGGCGTAGAGTGGGGGGCGGCTTGAGTCTGCTGAACATAATCCCGGGCAGGGACGGCGGTTTATATAAGTACCTGTGGCTTATCCTCAACGAGAGCGCACGTGACCTGAGATATCGATTAGACTGGGTTGGTGATAGTGGTGAGAACACCCGTGGAGAGAAAAAGCGCATTGGATGGAGGGAAGATATGGGGACATTGTGTTTTGTGTATCTATGGGTTCAAGAGAGTTGGGGATTGTGGTGATAAAATAGGACGATCTGAATATTTTGGGGAGGGGGGGAGGGTTCCAGCGAAAACAGGTCGGGATTGAATTACCGTTTGCAGAACAGTGGATGCATCACACAATCGTGGTAAATCGTCCATCACGTGACATGTGCACTTACGGGCTTTACTTACAACGGGGTTAGTTAGTCACGCTCACTACACTGTAATCCTGGTGGAAGCTGTCTATATTCTATAAGCATGTATACACTTCGTCTTTACACCGTCACAGGATGTTGGCCCCGGGCCAACTCGAGCACCAGGCCAATGTCACGGGATGCGTTGCACCCCTCGAGAATCTCCCACTCCTTATCAGTGGAAGAGAGCACCTCGCACGCATATCCAGTGACTAATAATCCAGGGGGTCTGGAGCCACATGCTTCCACTGCGTCTGCCACCTTACCTAAAGTAGTTCTGATGACTCGTTGATCTGGGCACGAGCCCCGTTCGATGATAGCAGCAGGAAGCGAGGGGTCCCATCCCTTTTGGGCTATCAACGCAGGAATGAGATCGGTAACCCGATGCAATGCCATGAGAAATACCGTGGTGCGAGACTTGACAAATTCGGGAAGTACTGGCAAAACGCCCCGACGGCCGGTTCCGGTGCAGATCAACACCTGGTCCGCGACTTCTCTGTGGGTGGCAGGAATGTTGGCAAGCACGGGGGCAGCGAGGGCCGAGGTGATGCCTGGCATCACCTCGGGAGTGAACCCGTGACTCTGGAAGAAACGGTACTCTTCGCCTCCCCGGCCAAAAATGTAAGGGTCTCCCTGTTTGAGCCGTACCACCTTTTCGCCCTTGAGAAGGGCCTCCAATCCCAAACTGAGTAACTCTTCCTGGGCCTTTTCAGCATTGCCTGGAAATTTACGGGCAATGAACACTCGCGTGCGATGAGTAGGAATGACATCAAGCACCTGCTGCGGCACCAACTTGTCAGCTAGAACCAAATCAGCACTGTGGATGGCCTGCAATGCTCCTAGGGTCAAAAGCGACACTGCTCCAGGTCCCGATCCAACTAAGGAAATTGTGCCTTTCTTCGCTTTTGAAGCACCACCAGGGCCTGCACTGGTGAGAGAAGTCGCTCCCAAATCCTTATGTTCATGATAGGCACTGGTCAAGTCCTCGATGGAAATGTCGCCTAGACGACTAAGCGGGTAGTACTCGACGATCTGGCTCAACCACCGAGTCCGCTGGGTCTTCATCTGTTCCTGGGTAACGTTGAATTCCTCCACCAACGCATTCAACGCACTCGTAGTAATGGCATCGTCATCGTGTTCGCCAACGGTGTCGGCATGCAATTTGCCCAACTGAGCCGCGTCTTCTGCCTGGATGGTGCTGCGGAGCTCGCCAATCTTGTTGCAGATCTCTCCGATATTCGGAGGCAACACGTTGGTCAACTCGCGCTTGATCTTGGACGCCAATTTGCACCCTTTGCCCGAGGTGGTGACTCCAAACTGGAAGTCTCCTGAAGTGTATGACGATAAGAGAGTGAAGGTGCTAAATTCGGGCGAGTCGGCAGTGTTGATGGGTATTCTGTTCTTTCTGCAGTGGTTATAGATATCCTGTTTCAACTGCTTCTGCGAAATTGGCAACGTCACAAATACCCTATCCACCACGCTTTCTACCTCGGGCCGCCCGAGGTTGTGCAACGATTCCACGAGAAAAGAGGCTTCCAATCCAGCCGGAGAATGCACCCACCGAAGAGTTCCATCCTCTATCTTGTGTCGTATCGATGCTGGAAAAGTGTCCTTATCAGCATTGTCAGTGATGAGTATGGGGAAGGCACCTGCCTCAAGAATGGTGTTGATGCGGAGACTTGCGACGTTGGAGGCTCCGACGATAACATGCAGCTCGCCGATGGCGTTGAGCGAAGCTAGGATATTGGGCATAGTTCCGATAATGGGCATCTCTGGAACTAGACCCTTCATATACCTGGAGAAGATGATTACCACATGTCACGTGCCTTGATCTCAGGTCCTCGGCGGGGTCTGAAATCTGGAGAGTCATCGCTAATGCACGTGAATCATCGCACCTGATTCTCTCTCACGTGATGCAACATCTCCATCCTCATCACAATCAGACCATAACGGACAGTACTCTTCCCGGACAAATGGCAAAAAGACACTTGGGATTAGGTAAGGCCTCCAAGGCCAAAAAACAGAAGGTTGAAAACACCGAATCGGCCCCCGAAGAGACTTCCAACGAGCTTACCGTCGAGTTGAACGAAGAAATTGACGCCGATGATGAGTTGGGCCAATTGAAGGGCTTATGGAACACTTATTCCGAATCTGAAAAGGACAATATATTGGTGGTCAATGGAATCATCCACGAGTGTGACCGCTTGTTGAGAAATGAGGATCTGTCCAAGAAGCTTCCAGAGTACTTTCACTGCATCTATGCCAATGCATTGGCCGAATTGGCCGGTTTCTACACTGATAACTACCCAAAAATGAAGGAGACCTTTGACGCCGCCATCGAGAGAGTCGATCTTGGCTTATCGCATTTCGATGGCAAATCAGTCGAGTTGGCTTTCACCAAATCCAAAATTTTGCTCAAAAGACTTATGTTGGAATCGATGAGAGGTTTGACTATGGAGTCCCGGGTTTCGGACGTTGATCCTGAGTTGTCTCTGTTTGTGAACGATGCCGAGAAGATCTACGAGGCTGCTGAAAAAATGGCTGTAGAGTCCAAGAAGTTTGAAGTGTTCAACAAGGAGAACTACGAGGTGTTGGAAATTTTTGACGACATGTTGGAGTTTGTGAACACCTTTGGCGAGGATGAAGTACCTGAGGTTGGAGATGATGGAAAGGTGTATTTGGAACATGCACATCCATTGGAACACATCAAGGATAAGCAAGAATACTACAACTGGTGGAGAATTCATGCCACCAAGTTTTTGGAGCTCTTCGACAAAACTACTGAGTTGAAGGCAGTAAAGAGAGACCATCCATTGCACCCATTCAGAAGAGAGATGTGCAGACGCCTTGGCCAGTCATTCTTGCAGTATGCAGAAATCCCCACCGAGGTGTTCACCACCTTGACCTACGACGAAAATTACTTGAACACACGCGAACTCGAGGGACTCACCAAAGAGTCTGCGCAGGAGGTCGCGCAAGACTTGACCAAGAGCGCGATCGAATACTTGCAATGGGCCCAGGACAAGGAAGATCCCGAGACTTGGGTGCATGTGGCCGAGGCGTTGATCACTTTAGGCAACTTGTACGAGCTCGATAGTGCGGAGCAGGAGGAGACCTACAAGAAGGCGGAGAAGATATTGAACAAGGCCAACAATGCCACAAACGGCAAGTACAAGGATGTGCTCGACAACTTACTCGACGTTTAGGTATGGGAAATACGTGACACGAACCCTCGCGGGACACGAAGGAGTTGTAGCTACCAAAATAGAAGCCCTATTACTCAACGGAGGTAATCATTAGATCAACATTCGGAGTGCGCACTGGTATTGTTCAAACCTTAACTAGAGGAATGAATGTGGTTGAGGGGTACGTTTGCGACGAGGGCAATCCAGGTGGGATGATCTAGGTGGAGAGGAGATGGTTATGGTGTGTTTGGATTACGGTGGTTAATTCCGGGCTAGAGGTAGAGTCTGCAAATGGCGAATTCTCCGCTTAGGTTCGCAAAATATCGCCAGGAATGTTGGGGACGCCTGGAACTGATGGTGTGGCGGAACCTCCGTGTTGATGGAGACACCCGGGCGGTACACTAGGCCACAATAGGGATGTAACGCCTGGAGGCTAGAAGGTCCTGGAGTGGACGGATTGGAAGGGAAAATGGAGAGAGATCGGAGAAGAACATGCCAGCACAACACAACAGTCCGATAACACCGCGAAAATCAGCCGGTGCGACCTCTTCAGCTACAAGTAGTGTCGTAGGTGTCTATCATTATCTATACTCTGCTGGCAAGGGTGCTCTCGCTCTGGAGTTTCATGGCGTTCTTCTCGTGGGCGTTATCCTTGCAGTTCTGGAGCCCGTGGCAGATGTGATCCTCCAATAGCCTGTGTTTGGCACAGAACTTGCCGGAGCAATAGCTACAGGAGCCAACATTCCGTAGAGGAGTGGCCTTGCACGACTGGAACGAGCAACGAAGCTTCCGCTTCTTGGCGGGGACGCCTGTGGAGGAGGAAGTTGCAGCGCCGGCGCCACTGGGGGAGGAGGGGTTCAACACAAGGTCGGAGCCCTCGCCCATGAGAATCACCGTGGCATCTCGGGGCGACATCAACTCGTTGACCGTCTTGTGGCCCGGGGCGAGCTTCTCGCCGTTGTGGATAAGCTTGAATGACGTGGGAAGCTTGGAGACATCGGCACAGGCCACACGGGCCAAGCCGTGGAGCTCATCTATGGTACAGTTGTCCGGCACTGTGACGGAGTACGACACTTCGGTAGACAATCTGATGGTGACTTTCATGTGGGGAGAGACAGGCTATGGGCTGTCTAGACTGTGGGGTACGGGAGAAGGCGGACGGGGTCGCTGGAATTAATAGGTGTAGGATATAGGGTATTGGGGTCGGAGGTGGGAGAAAATTGGATTGTGGAAAATGGTGGACCAAGCGGATGCCGGGAACAATTTATAGTGGTGAGATGCCGTGAGGGTTTCCGGGTATGGAGTTACAGGCCGCAGTGGCAAACAAAAGCAATCTGGTCATGGATCACGTCACATGACAAGATGAAGTCGTGTGTTGCGGCCGCGGTCAGTGGGGGGACCACTCAGGCGGATCGCGCGGGCGATAAGGCTGATAACGGCACGTGCCACTACACGTGCATAATGTTCGACGGAACAACCTGCTCCAAGCAGATGCCCAACACCGATAGTGGTAGATGGCCTCAGTGCAACACCTGCCTTTAATGGAGGATGCAGTGCATTCCCAGTGGCCAATACCATGTTATAGGAAGTTCCGCCTTTTGAGGCGGCCCCAGGACCAAATGTTCGTGGCCCCATGACATCACCATGGCCATAGTGTACGATGGTGGTGCAAGGAGTACGCTCATGTCACAAATACCCATTCTATTTTACGAATTTGCAAGATGCAACATCGCGGTGGATCCAGGATGTGGCAGTGCAAAAGCTGCCACAACTGGGCCAATCATTCCAAGGCTCACTTCAGCCGGTGCTACAGCTATACGAAGGATGCGTATACTCTCTATAAACCGTTAGCGCAAGCGCTAACGCATGTAGCACTCGACGGTGCCGCCCTGGCGACGGGCAGCACCACTCACAACGCTGAAGGTGTCGATGGGGAGATCTTTTTTGGCGGGCTGGGCATGTTCGATTTCTCTCTCATTGTTGAACAAGATCTTGACATCGCGGGCCCTTTTGAACGCAGGGGCCACCGGTGTGTATGTGGGGATGATTGTAGGAAATGAGGGTGTGGTGGTGATGATGGCAACCGAGGCTTGGAGCTCGCGGTTTGCTGGAATGGGAGTGGCTCCAATCAAGCTGAAGAGGAACAACAAGAATATGAGGTGCATGGCTAGAAATGAGTAAAGGCTAAAATGAGCTAGTGAATACTAGGAGAGGGTGCTGGACCGATGAGAGACAATATCCGCAACAGGCTATCGACTAAGAATTTTGGAGGGTTATACTGCTTAAACGCATCAAAAAGTCTGGGGTTTCAGCTATACTAGAAATAAAGGAGGGATAAGTACTATTAGCTGCTGGCAGTACCAAAGGAGGGTGGATCTATGATAAAATATATGAGTGGGTGAGTAAAGGGCTAACTGAACTGGGGTTATTGGTCCCAGTTCCAGCCTTATATATACCCGGAGTCCAGCCACTTTGCCTCTCTGGGTTAGTAATAATGCTGCACGCACGCGCGCCCACCGAAGGATGTTTGAAAATATATAGGCGGAAACCTGTTGCCAAAGCTGGGACTGCGCCACCGCTCCGGAGCGACGTTCGCCACGTCACAGTCTAGACCTGGCGCATCCCTTACCTGTCTTATGCCCCATTTTAGCAATTTTTTGGCCATAACATCTGCCCCAATTCTGCCCCAGGTATAGGTGCACTTTCCCTCCTTCCGCAGGCTGTGTTCCATGATTGCCCCACGAAATGCGCCTCCGCGACGCGCAGAAGCAGGTACTGCGTTGGCTGCATACTCGTCTAGCACTCCGGATTAATTTGTGCCCCCCGCCGTTTTCCGTAACCGCAACTTCTGATTGTCTTCGCCTTCGGTGTTGTCTTCCGGCTCACTAGCGTCGACCTCGTCATCATACACGTCTAGTGACAATTTATTCGCGGTATCCCACAAATTGGAGAAAATAGGGATGTCGCCCAAATTGTTCAAGTTGAATGCATCCACAGACGTGTCGCCCACATAGGCCTCCACACCGCGGTGTTCGTGCTTCCTGTCGGAATAATTCTGCACGATGCCATAATCGTCAAAGAGGCTCGGACCGTGTTTCTCGCAGAACTCGTTGACTCGTCTGCTCAACTCGGTTCGGGTTTCCTTGATCTGTTTGATTTGGAACTGCAGGCTGTGGTGACTGAGTATCGACACGAAAAGTGGCCTTAACGACTTGTAGTAGTCCACGCCTATCTCGCCCACTCTTAACGACGCATAGGTGGTGAGAACCGCCAATCCGTAGCAAAACAAAAAGATGCCAATCTTGAGCACAATAGTATCGCTGGGAACAAGGTTCAGGTTGACGATAAATATCGTGCCCATGACTGAGTAGAAAATATAGAGGGCAGGTGCCAATACCAATGCAACCATAATTTTCCAAGTACTGAGCACATCCTTTGCCTGAATTTTAACCACGGAATTCGCCAATGCTTCCTTGGCTTTTTCACGAGAAATTCTTCTTGCAGTAATAAACACCGGACTGAACAAGAAGATTCCAGGCATGCTGAGACCCATGAAAAGGGCAAACTTGAATAATCTTTCGGCAAATAATAAAAACACTTTAACTCTGTCGGTCTTGTTTAGTTTCTCCACCTGATGGTCCCGGATACCTAGCTGTTTCAATTCCTTGTTATACTCGGTGATCATCGACCTTAACTCCTTAACATCGGGCTCATCGGCATATATCTGGTATCCTTTAACTAATCTTCTGTTCAATTCGACAACCATGGGTAAGGGGATGGAGGTTCTGGAGTGCAGTGTGTATAACCGTCTTGCTGCTTGCACTGCAATTAACGTATCGTAGTCTTCACAGGTCACCGTGACTTCCTTTAATCCTAAAGTGATGGAATCCAATAATTTCCCCACGGCATCTCTGGAGTTCTTGTTGTATGATTCGCCCATTTGCGAATCAACCACGATGGGCTTGCCGAACTCGATCACGACTCTGGACCGGAACTTATTTGGGTGGAAATAGTTCAATCCCACTGGAATCACTTTGACAGGAGTTATATCCTTTGCGCCCTCTTTCAATTGCGAGGCAATGGTGCCTAGGGCCATAATCGCCACTCCGGGCTTCAATGGCAACAAATCGGGACGGTCGTGGGAGCCACCTTCGGGGAAGATCCCCAAGATCTTGTTTGCTTGCAAGTGGTGAAACACATTCTGGAACACGATGTTGTTGTCGATGTGGGGTGCCACCTTGAACAGGGTGCCTTTTTCAGCCAAGGAGTCGATTTTCTTCTGGTGCTTTGGATTGAGCGAGGACAATGGTTTTTTCAACGTCAAGTGGGTGTCGTCCTCGATGCTCTCGATGGCGGAGTTTCCCATGGAGCTGGGCAAGCCGATAAGGCCCTTGACCTCGCATTCTTCGGTGAATTTGGTGCCGGAGCCCACCACCGATGTTCCATCGAAGGTGATGGTGCCGGCTCCGGAGGCTAAGAGATCCTGGGCCCTTTCGACGGGGATGGCACTGCAGAGACGAGCAAAGGCGCCAACCATGCCTCTACGGTAGGACTTGCTGGCGATCAAGAAGGCAATGCGGCGGGAGGAGTATTCGTGAACTTTGGACATCACTACCAAGCCATCGACAAACTGGTTGTGGTGGGGGGCAATGACAAACACCACGGGGCCCTCCTTGGGGATGTTGCAGGTGCCGCTGGTCTTGATGTCTCGGAAGAAGGTGTGGACCACGCAGGTGAAGAACCACAACACGAGATCATACGAGATGATCCGGAGCACCTCTAGGATGTGCAGTTTCGCCAACTGAATGGGGGATGACATGTTCTCGAAAGGGTGGGACAATTAACAACAATAAAAACCCTGCCCACATATTTATAGTGGTAGCTCATTTGCTGGTGCAGCCGTGCGAGTGCGCAGCCTACCACAAAGGGGAGGGTGACCTATGTAGAGGGGTAGACTGGACCAACATTGAGGAGGGGGGAGTGTGTTGGCTGCGGTAAAGGAAAGGGATTGCAAGGTTTTGGAACTTGTGGAACTTGTGAAAGCATGTGGAAATAATTGGAGGCGACTGGGGTTCGGTGTGAGTGGCATTGACATGTCGGGGTGGGGGTGACAGTTTCTGGTGCGACCCCACGAATCGGATGATCCATATTTAGTGCCAGCAAAGAACGAGCAAAGGCGAAATCTAGCAAGGAAAATAGTGCTAGCCAGGGACAAAATAATGCTAGCAAGGGGAAAAAATCTAGCAAGAAATATTGAGAGGAAGGGGAAAAAATCTAGCAAGAAATATTGAGAGGAAGGGGAAAAATCTAGCAAGGAATATTGAGAGGAATGGGAAATAATCTAGCAAGGAATACTTAGAGAAAGGGGTAACTGGTGATTAGATGGAATTAGATGAATACTTTGTTAAGGAGTGATGATTATGAAGGACCATTGCGCTTGCAAAGTGGTCACCGATGATTTGTTTTAGGCAGTGGTGGCGATCTAAGAATATTCTATGGGGCTTGGCCTCTGCAGCCAATCCGAGGTATGCTTGTACGCAGTTGCTCACATCACTTGTACCTCGACCTCCGAGATCAGACAAGAGGAGAAGGTGGCACCAGTGTTTCACCTCGGAGTCCATGGTTTCGGACTTAGTAGGTCTATTGTGGAGTTCTTGAGCACATGCTGCGGAATCGGCTGGAAATGGAAGCGAGGTCACCCTTCCAATTTTGGCATTGTGGGGTGGGGCAGACCCCATACATTAGGGTGGAAAGTTGGGTTTAAGTGTAGAAGTGGCAGTTGCGGATAGAGCAGTTATTCATAGCATATGATCATCTTGGAACATGTGTCCTTTCCCAATTAATGAAATTGTTGGCCTGGAGTTGGATTTTTGCAGATATTTGTGACGTGGTACGTTCCCCTGGTCAATGAATATCCTTTCATTATTGATCCTCCCTAGTTTATTGATCCTCCCCAATTTAATCGGTAATGTAGAATATTTGATAGTTTCCTCAGAAAATCCCACTCAATCCACCCATCTGACATTACCTCCTCGTCTCGCCCTTCTGCCCCTTCTCCTCTACATGTCACACGATTTCTTTTGTATGTACTGGTGCTAGACTCGCTGGCTTCTATATACTCCCTCGTCCTAATCTTCTCCAGCGGGAACTTCGTCCTTGAGAATCCGATTCAACTTCATGCGTATTTCCGTCTTGTCGTCGCCCCGAAGGGTGTCCTTGACGAAATTCACGTCCACCTCGAGTTGCACCATGTGTAATGCTCCTCTTAAGATCCCGCATAATATCTGGCAGTACCACAAGTCCTTGGTGGGTGGGATCTCGACAAATTCGTTCAAAGGATTAGGCTCTGGCAAAACGATGGAACAGCTCTTGCCGTCGCTGCTCCAGTTCTCGATCGAGGGTTGAATGTTCAAGAAGATCCGGAACCCCAATTTGGTGATAACATCAACCGTCTCCTTGAATGTCAGACATCTCTGCACTCCTGTTCTGGACAAGAACTCTTCTATTAAACGGATCCCGATATTGTAGCCCATCTGATCCAACTGGTTGTTGACCTCATGGTAGTTGTGGTTGAAGTCTCGGCAAAGCTGCGATACTATGGAACCATAGGTCAATGTGAAGAGCTCGGAATTCTGATGTTAGTATCATGTTCCAGTGTGCATAATCCTCTATTTATACGTACTATCTTCTCCACGTTCTTCCATATATCTTCTCCTTTCTTCGACATGGTGGTGTACTCAATCGACTGTTGATTGCCTGCAGATAGTGATGAGTTTGGGGACACGACCCAGTATACGGACCCACCAGGAAGTGCTGCATCCAAATCCATGTAGTCAACTCTACGCGCTACGGCCGGAATCAACAATATTAAGTCGTGATAATTATTAGTACATGAATGACATATATATGTATATAGGGGATTAGATGTCCTTTTTGGTCTCTTGCTTGTTTTTGTTTTTGTTTTTGTTCTTGGAGGCCAAGAACTCCTTGTACTTTCTCAAGGTGATCTGTTTCTGGGTTTCCTTGTACTGCTTGGTGAACTCGTACTCGGTGCCCGACATCTTGTCCCAGATGGTGAAAAAGGGCTGGGAAAAGTTGTGCTTGATACCCCAACTCTGGTGGTGGATGTCGTGGTATATGGAATTATTGGGGAAGAGCAACTGGAACAAGTCGAAGGGCAAGCTGTAGCCACAGTGGTCGTCCACCGTCTTCATGGAGGCGAAGGTGTACAAAAGAATGCATTCACGAGGGCTCAAACCCAAGGCGAGCGAGGCCACTCCGGTGCCCAAGGTGTCCAACAACAAGCCTTCGACGGGGTCGTTGTAGAGGGCGCCGTAGGCGTAGGGCACGTACAACCGGTGGTGGTGGGAGTGGAACCGGCGGTACAACGTCTTGTTGATGTGCATCAACCGGTGCAACCAGTACTGCCACGAATCGATGATGGTGAATGCGATGAAAAGTCTGACAAAGGAAAAACCGTAGGTGTAGCCGTAGTACACGGCCATGTCGGGAACCCATGGGGGCAAACGGTTGTGCTTGAGGTCCCACATGGCGTGGAGTTCGTGGCCGGTGGAGGGGGGGGTGTCGAGCTTGTAAACCACAAGGCCGAGGACGGTCTGAATCACATGTTGGAAAATCACCTCCCGGATGAGTTCTCCAAGCAGAACCTTGTTTCTGGCCTCTTCCTCTTCACTGGGGTGGATGCGGTACTTTTCTGCCAACTGGTAGATGTCAAGGATGTGGAAGAACGAGGCGTAGGTCCAATAGGCGATGACGGGAGCCATGAGGGCCAAGATTCCGTCGGGAATCCCGGGAATCAAGTCGGGTTTGGCGGTGACGAACGCGTGAGGGGCGTTCAGGGGCGAGGCCAATATCGACGAGAAGTTGGCGGGAGGCACCAACGAGTCCCTCAACATCAATAAGGAGTCCATGGCGGCAAAGGCAGGTGAAAAACAGGGGGGGTTGTGGACTGACGGAGGCGGCGGCGAGGACAACAACAACAATAACGGTGTGACCGTAGGGGATGAATGTGGTAGAAGATGTCGGGGAAAACACCCAGGGAACAGGGGCGATTTATAGGCGAGTGATGGAAACCAGCAGTCCACAGGTGTGACGAGCAACTATATATATTTATTTTGATGGGGCGATGGATCGAAAGTGCGGGCATTGTCCCAGGCAGGATTTGTTAGGCGGACGGGTGACCAAAAAAACGCGCGGTACTGGGGCTAAACACGCTCGTAATCTGGTGACATAGATAGGGGCATGGAGAGACCGGGGGTGGCGGATGGGAGAAGCCAGGAAAAAGAGTGGATTGGCAAGTAGAATGGCATGGAAGGTTGCTTCAGGCATCGTATCGCGTTCCATGTACGCCGGAGAAGAGTCCGTAAGAGAAGGAGGAAGAGTAGGAGGATGAGAGGTACCGACATTTGGGGCGAGCTCGGATGAGAGGGTTCCAGTGGCTGCTAAAAACAGAAGGTGGAAGAGTAGGAGCCGATGGAGAGAAATTGGCGTTCTGGCATGGTGAGTGGGGTGTTGATGGTTAGCAAAAGTGGATGGTGTTCGGGGAGTGGATGGTTATTAGAGGGTTTGGTAGCATTGGATGTCTCGTTATTCAGATTCTGGGGCATGAAATCCGTGTCGCATCCGGGGCAAAGCAACTTTTTTCTCCGGATGCGAATAGTGGAAAATCAGAGCCTCCTTACGTCAGTGCAGTTCCTGTTTCTGCTCCTGTCTCTGCTTCTGTTCTCACGTGAAGCCCATTAAGCTCCTGGACATCGGGGCTGATTCCCAGAAGCTCGGACCCGGTCATCGTTGCCTCGGACAGGGTCTGCCGCGGCCACCACTTGAGATCCATATTGGCGAACTTCGGAGCCTTTGGCCAGAATTGACCCATTTCCTCGAAATTCCTTCACTAGACGGCTGACGGTGATCCTCGAAGTCGTTCCCCCGACTTTCGCTGTCAAGGTCGCATCCTAGATTATTCTCAGGGCCTGAATTCTATGTTTCTCAGTTATTTACTGCGCTACAAATAGATTCCAGGCTTAACTCTGCCTAGCATTTGAGAGCAATGCAGGCGGAGTCCTATGATTATAGCCCCATGATTATAGCTCCAATTTCCCAAAACAGCCTAGGTAATCCCCAGGTACCGCTGGTAATTTGTCAGTATGGGCTGTGTCGGTCCCGCGTGGTTGCTAAATATTGCAGCTAGTCTCCTGTTCGTATGTTTCCTGGGTCAGTTTAATTGCTTGTCACTCTATTCTTTGTCCTGAGTCAATTCAATTGGCAGCTCTATTTGTTTGAAAGCACTATTTGTTTGTCAGCTCTATTTGTAGTTTTATTTGTTTCCGGGTCGTCATCTTATTAATTATATACCTTACATTCCTGGCGGTCACTGTCCATGACGGTGCTTCCTAATATAAACCTCCTCGTACTCGGGGGTGTGTCTCTTTTCCATCTTCTCCAAGCTGAGCCGCTCGAGTTCATCCGTGACCCGCTTCTTCATCGATACTCGCACCGGACTTTTCGCATAATCAAAGTCCTCGTTGCGCGTCTTCAATGGAGACCTCCGCAACGTTTCTTCCACCAATTCGCGTGGTCCCCTAGGTTTGGGCTGCTCATGAAGGAAATTGCGGGCTTGCGGCGTGGCCATTCCCATAGGTGGTGGAGTGGCAGCCTTGGTGGGAGAAGGATCGGACTTCTTGCGGTGGATATCCATCTGCTGCTTGCTCAAAAGTTCCTTTAATCGTTGCTGCACTTCCTGTTCTACCACCAAGCGAAATTCACGTTGGTATCCGAGACGTACTTCCTTTGCCTCGAGATCCATGGCCCGTTTTCGCATCTCAAATTCCTCCAACAACTCCTCCTCCAATTGCTGCTTGCGAAGATTGCCCTGCTTCTGGATGCTGTTATACTCCTCCTGCAACTCCTCGCGTTGTCGCAACACCTTCCGGTCCAAGGTGTTGAGATAATTCTCTTTCTTCTTCAATTCCTCGTTTTTCGTCAAGAGCTGTTTCTGGAATTCGTTGAGATTGGCACTGGCCTCCTTGAGATCCATCTCCTTCCTCAAAAACCTGATCGAAAGCGTCTCCAACAACTCGTAGCATGAGGGCCGGAGACTCACATCCACCGTGATGCATTCTTTGATAATGGTGCGAAGCTGGTTGGAATAGGTATCAGGAAGCTCTGGAATCACACCTCGCTTGATTTTGGCCTGCAACTGAAGGTGCGTCTTGGCCTGAAATGGTGGCTGGAGAGTGCATAACTCGTACAACACGCACCCCAAAGACCAGATGTCACACACCGGCAGATATGGATTATCCATCAATACCTCGGGCGACATGTAGTAAGGAGTACCCACGTAGGTTTTGGCAAAATCGTTCTGGGAAGTCAACATTTTGGCCAAGCCGAAATCACCGAGTTTGATCGACTTTCCCGCATTCAACATGAAGATGTTGTCGGGTTTGATGTCTCGGTGGATCACCACTGTTTCAAAATTGATCAGAGGCTCCTCTTTGGAGGAGCTGGAAAATAGGTTAACTTTTTTGGCGTCCATACCGTAGTGGCACCGATGCAATGCTAAGAGAGTTTGTACTAGGACCTGCCATATAAACTCCTCGGGAACTTGCTCTTTATTTTTGCGGAAATTGGTGATGACCTGAGCCAAATCACCACCGTCACAGAATTCCATGTAGATGTGGATACACTTGTTTTCCATGATGTGGTCATGACGATAATACTTGACGATGTTGGGATGGTCGAGCTCTCGCAAGATACGAAGCTCGGAAATCAATTGGTTCCTCTCGTGAACATTCATCGAGGTATACTCGATCTCCTTTCTCACAAGGATCTTGCCGTCTGACTTCTGCCGTACTTTTCGTACGGTACCAAACGAGCCCTTTCCTATCACTTCTAGTGCTTCATATTCATCCGAGACGCTTGTCGAGGCCATGGTGAGTTTCGAGGGTATAACGATGAATGGACCACCTTTCTCGATACCAACACCAAAAGAATGCTATGAGGGTTGAAACGAGTGGAAACACCTATACCGTGGTGATACGTTGGTGTGTGGTGGTGTGTGGTGTGTGGTGGTGTGGAGTCAGTCTGAGATGACTAGAGCCAGGAGGTTAGGTGAAGTAGTAGGGTGAAATTCTGAATTGTTGGATATGTTTACCCTTGTTTAGACTTCCTGATTTGGCAGCCGCGTGTGTGCAGGAGGGATGCGAGGGATCTTTCGTGGGGAAATGATTTACACGAGAAAGAATGTCTCCGGCATAGGGATATCGGAGATAACTGTGAATAAGCCGGTGCTGCAACTCCAATTGTTATGCTATGTGGTCCTTGAAGAATAGGCCCCCTCATTCTCTTGTAATTACGCGAAAAACGGTCGGTTCCACTTCGAAATCATATGTAGGAGTGCGGCGGTACTTACTGTGTGCAGGCGCCCATATGGCGGTGCCTTATAGTCAGGTGATCAGGAAACGCCAGAAACGGGGCAACGACATAGCCAACAAGGCAAGGGTGGACAATTCTCTTGCATTAAGAAAATAATAAAATAATATCATCCCAGCACGGGGAGTTACGATCCAATGAAGATCATTGCAGTACTATTTTACGACAGAAGATGGTGACATATGAAACAGTGAAATTCACTAACTGGGGAGCTGCAAGAAATATTGGCCTAAAAATGAAAATTTTGCAAATTATGCAAATTCTACGAAACGCGAGAGAAATTAAGAGAATCAGGAAAATACCCAACCAGTGATGGAAGATGTAGCCGGGTTGAAGATGCATTGTACCAGCTAGCCGTGACGAAATTTTTCCGTGCCAAATCGAAGCAAGAATCTTGTGCTGTCGTCACAATGGCCCGGGCTCTCATTAGCCCACTGGAATAGGCAGTAATTCCTGCGCCGGCGCACGTCTGCAGCATCGAAGTCATGCCCGAATCGTGCATATCGCTTTATTAAGGGCAGAAGCACGTCCGGGATAATGCGAGTTGTTCCGCGTCGTTGGGGAATTTCTCCTGGTATTGTTTGCATCCGTTTGTACTTCTTCGACTCTACCTAATGCGGCAGCTGACGCGTGTGGCGGATGCAACCGACGCACATGCACTCCGGCTGTCGGGGCTAAGCTGCAAAAACCGTCTACACTGCAGGTTGCCAAATAGATGCAGCTATTACGAGGTGATTGTGCCAAGCGAGACACTACATATGACGGGAATTTGGACTTATTCATACAATTCATAGCAAATGATTGTTCCCCAAGGTTAGTAGGACTCGTCTCTACCAAGCCAGTGAAATCGGTGCAACCATCGTCCAGGGTTATGCTACCGACGCAGTCAATTGCTGCGCGGGACCTAGGGAATTTTACTCGAAACAGCACTGCTGCCACTACGTACCTCAATGGCTCCACCAAACGGGCCAACCCGTCGGTTTAGCAGCCGTTTCCCTGACTGAACCCAGATGATCTTGGCAGCAGCCATCGTCGACTCCGGGGGATCCCGGATGGCTTGGACCCAATAGCCAGGTCGTGGCGCGGCCGCGCTTCGACGAACACCGCTATTGTCACCTCCATGCCCACAACAATAGCGCAGTGAAGGTTGACGAGGTGGTTGGAATGTATACCTCAGCCCAGGGGGAGTGACGAATTGCTTTCGGTCCCTGATTTCGCCCCGTGATAAGCCTCTATCACGACATCTGCCACCCCCGTTTTAGGGTTTGGTACCACAGCACATGCACAGCCATATTTCTCACCAACCATCGTGGTATTGTCGGGTCTTCACTGCCTCTGTGGCCATGGCTCCACAAACTGTGGGGTTGGGTCATGGAAGTTCTTCCCAACAATAGCCCGTCGGAGGGGACCTGGGACCTTGGGGACAATAGCAGCGAAGTTTGGGCTTGGTGAAGCCACTCGTACCATACGCGTCCCCACAATGCCCACCATGCCGTCACCCCGTCGGTAGCGGAATAGAGCTACCGTGTGTCACCGAGGGTGTGCATGCCCTAGTATTTTCAGACCCTGATTTAGCTAATTCTTCCTAAGTGGCACCAACGCACCGCCCGGTAGGTGCAGCCTCTTGCGTCTATCATTATTATTTTATTGTCTATTGTTGGTTGTGTTATTGATGGGGGTAGTGTACCCCCTATAGCATTTTGATGATGCAATAGTTTATATGCGATATATATTGCCATGGATATCCTGCGAGTTTATCGCTGCATCTCCCTCACCCCCCCCATGACTCTCGATTCCCCCTTCGTGTACGCCTATCCTCCCCGGACGGTCAATGCCGGAAGCGTGTCCAAGACCAGACGGGCCTCCCGCAAGCCCAAGACGTTTGGTACCGACCACCCCACAACCTTGCATCTCTTGCGAGAGCTCCGGTCCATGCTCAAGCAGTCGTACCACACCGTGGTGAGTTCCAAGAGCAAAATGGCCGAGGTCATTCCCGTCCGGGCCTCCAATCCCTCCAAGGGTACCACCTTAACCTACTACGCATACACCACATACACCCCTATAACGCCCCCCCACACGCCTCAGCACAAGCGGACCGGGGCAGGGATCAAGGGCAAAGCGGTGACCATGCCGCTCCTTCCGGACATCGACCCCATTGCATCCATGCCCATTGAGATCAATTGGGGCGACGACGCATCCTCCGGGGACTGGGATGTGCAGATCGACGTCTAAGATTCTGCTGGCAGACACATCCCGTTGATTTTGCATTTGTATTTGTATATTTTCTCACAATGTATGTCATTAGTAATACCCGCATCAAGTTAATAATATTGTTCGCCGAGCAGACTAGTGCCATGGAAGGTTCGCCGTTTTCGAAGTAACAATTGGGGTCTCCCCCCAGGGTGAACAATCGTATCAGCGTGAGCCGCGGAAATTCCTTCCCTCCTGAGTAAGCACTAGCCATTCAGGGGGCCCATTCTGCATTATTCTGATGGGTTTACCCCCAGATGTATTAGAGTTTCCTTCCCTACTACCCCTGGACGGTGGTTGCATCCTCCTCTCTGGTGACTTTTAAATTTTTGGGGTCAGTTGACGCGAGCGAATATGCAAGCGAACACTGCACTTCTGAGTTGGGACTAAAACTTTCCACGGCTGCAGGAATACCCGTGGGGATGACGGATTGGGCAGGCGGATCGCCAAAACGTTTAAGGACCGTTCCAGGCTGGGCCCAGCCTGGCATGGATCTTCGAAAGCCTGCCGAACCGCCACAGAAGCCTTTGTTTTCCTGCGGTAACTTGCAAATCCCTTGTGTAGAACATGGGCCTCCTCACGTATCTCCTGAATTAGTCCCCAGCATGTTTGCCACCACGGCCGCAGTTACGTGGTGCAAACAATCGGACCAGATGGGGCTGATCTTTGTGGTATATTTACATTCCGAGCAGCCCCCACGCTTCAAACCGCTATCCCCACCAACCACCACCATTCTGCCCCCACGTGATCTCTGGGCCCGCTCAAGGTTGTGCCTGGCCGTTTCACGTCACGGTTCGTACTTAGTGAATAGATGAAGATGGCAATTTTCAATTTTCTCACCGCGTCGCGCACTTCCCTCCATGCTGTAGTAGGAGAGAAGGAGCAGGCACCGAGGAAGTCAAACCCCCTGGTACCCTGGCGACTTACCATACACCAAATCCACCACTTGTGGTGTGGCCCCCCACATTTCACCAGTTGTCTTGACAATTGCTGGCAATTTGCAGCCGGCGTGGCTGAGCATACGGCAGTCCGGTGTTTGTTTGTTTATGTAATGTTTGTTTATTCGAAGGAGCGTTCGACCGCTCCTTCATGTGTAATTTTGCCGGGACACGACGTCGCCATCTTGCTGTCCTCTCACTAGAATGTTAAAACAACTTAGATCCTCCTCCACAACAACAACTCCACTAGTTCTTTGCGCCGTCTCCGACTCGCCCTGGTCCGCCACTCCCCCAGAATTAACTTCTATCCATTCGTTTAACCCCCGTGACCTGGCCCCTGTTGCGACTTTCGACTCCAGACCGTGTCTTCTCGTCCCCAAGTTGCTCCCGACCTGTTGTGCCTAGAATCCTCCAACAATCTCCAATCAGCCCACTCTTACGCTCGTTTCTTCCCCCTACCCTCTGTATATTCCTTCATCTTGGGATTTCCTCCGCAGTTTTGCCCCGTTTAGTCATTCGCTAGTTGTTTTCCTGAACCGTCTCCATTCCTTCCCGATCTTCTTCCCTGGGCGCATTATCTAGCCCTTGATCCATCCATCGTGTTCCCACACTCCTCCTAACCAGTGTTGGCCGCTGTTTTCACGCTCCATTCTCGTGTGTTAATCCTCTAAGAACTACACGCCGAGTGTGCATATAGCCAGCACCAGAACAATTTTCGGGTCCATCCACAAACAACCCGTTTCTTTGCCTCCCCAACTAGCCCATAGTCGTTCCCGACTGCACACTTCGTTGTTCGTTGTTGTGAACACTTCGGTGATATTCATTTGATACCCATGAGGTCATTCAAGTCCCAGGCGCCCCAGGCGTCAACCGTCAATGACGAGAACATTGTCACAAAGACCAAAAAGAACTCCATTTCTGGAAAGCTGGGGGGAGCCGGCAGCTCCGCTTTAGCAAGCGATAAAAGAGAGGTGTTGGGAGACGTGACTCAACACACCAATGAGCCACTTTCCGCCAAGGCGGCGTTGAACTCGACTCCTGGCGTCCTCAAAGCAACAAACGCCCACCAAATACACGGTGTGGCCACCAGCAGCTCCAAGGTTCAGATTTACAAGCTGCAGTACCAGCAGCAGTTCAAGAAACCCAGAATTGAAAGGATTCTTGAAAGACAAAAGCTGCGCAAAGATATCCCAATCCATAGTGATGCAACAGATGAGGAAGATAGTGAAGCTAAAGTCCATGTTGACGATGACGATGATGAGTACGAAGACATCGAGGACGAGAATGGTGCAGGCGCCAGTGCCGCTGCTATTGCCCAAAACT
Source organism: Suhomyces kunorum (assembly GCA_030561465.1). Lineage (NCBI taxonomy): Eukaryota > Fungi > Ascomycota > Pichiomycetes > Serinales > Debaryomycetaceae > Suhomyces > Suhomyces kunorum. Next base: position 356,486 of record JAKTXF010000003.1, on the reverse strand, counting down.
ACCACCACAATTCGGAGGACTTCACGATCAGAAAGCATTTTGATAAGTTGACCGATTCCAGTTTGAGTCCCCAGACACATGAAGAACTTATCAACAATTCCGATTTCGTAGATGAGGACATTCCTTATTCTGAAAAGGAGAATTACCTTCTTATGGACAAAGAAAATCAATCTCCGGTTGATAAAGAAACCCCAGAAGAAAGCACAATTATCGATAAGCATAAACCCATGGAGCCCATGTGGAATAAGACTGTTTTCAATGAATTGCAATACGTCATCAACAAGTATTCGAGAGCCACCTTGGATGAAAACGATGAAGATACCTTTGACGTTACAATGGTGGCCGAATATGCTCCAGAAATTTTTAATTACATGCATGAGTTAGAAAATAGATTGGTACCCGACCCAACATACATGGACAACCAAGATGAGTTGAAATGGGAAATGAGAAGTGTATTGATTGACTGGGTGGTCCAAGTGCACTCCAGATTCAATTTACTTCCAGAAACCCTCTTTTTGACAGTTAATTACATTGACAGATTTCTTTCCAAAAGAAAGGTATCCTTATCCAGATTTCAATTGGTGGGAGCTGTCGCCCTCTTCATTGCTGCCAAATACGAAGAGATCAATTGTCCTACAGTTCAAGAAGTTGCATACATGGCTGACAATGCCTATTCAGTCGATGATTTCTTAAAAGCAGAGAGATTCATGATTGATGTTCTTGAATTTGATATGGGATGGCCTGGACCAATGTCATTTTTGAGAAGAACGTCCAAGGCCGATGACTATGATTATGAAACAAGAACCTTGGCAAAGTATTTCTTAGAAATCACTATCATGGATTCTAGATTTGTTGCATCTCAGCCCAGTTGGCTTGCCGCTGGTGCCCATTACTTATCCAGAAGAATATTGAACAAGGGAGATTGGTCAGAATTACATGTGTTTTATTCAGGATATACCGAAGCCCAACTTAAACCATTAGCTGAAGTCTTGTTAGACAATTGTCGTCATGCAGAAACTCATCATAAAGCCATTTTCGAAAAATACCAGGAGAGAAGATACAGACGAAGCTCCGCATTTGTTCAAGAGTATTTCAATTCTTTGGACTTTGCTTAGTCTTCGAGCCAATTCATATCAATCTTCAAGTATGCATCCATACATCGATTTTCCCCCTCCTTTTCAATATTGTACATTAGCTCATTCTGTCGTCTGACAAGCATGCCATGCATCGATACTAGCCGTCTTCTCTTTTAGCATCTGTTTACTCTAGTTAATAGCAATTTAATAGTAAAACGTCACGTGATAATTTCGCAGTATTCCCACGAGTGGCGTTGATATGCAGTACTAGATGATGTATTACCATTCCATCCCTTTTACTCAAATTTTCACACTACCATGTTGTCTATCAGAGCTATTGTTCGTGCTGCCCGCGCCGATTCTCGTATTTTCACTTCCGTTGCTAAGAGATCCACTTGTGCTGCGTTTCCTGCAGTGAGAGCGTTCTCTCAATCTCACGTCCAGTACAATGCTGGCAAGAAGTTAGAAGAAGTATTGAAGTCAGAGTTAAAGATTTCCAAGGCCATTCCAAATGAGTTGGAGTCCACTTACCAAGAGTACCTTGATCAATCCGGTTTTGAAATTATCTCCAAGGAAGGAAACTCCAATGTTGAGTTGGTCAAGAACTTGGAAAGCGGCGAAATTGTCAGAGTGTTTTTTGACATTGATGAGGTGACTGACCTGCCAATGCCTCAACTCCCCGAGGGTGAAGAGTATGGTGAGACTTTTGAGGAAGAAGCCGATGCTCTCGACTCCATGTTATGCAACATCAAGGTGGTGGTTGAGAAACCCGAAAATAACACCGGTTTGTTCTTCAACTTGTACTTGCAGAATACCGAGAACTCATTTATGATTGACTTCGTACTTCCCAAGGAGAATGTGAAGGAGTTCTTGGCCACCAAGGTTGCCCAGGAAGGTGAGTTCGCTGACAAATTCCAGTACCAAGGTCCACGCTTCTCCGACTTAGATGAGTCTCTCCAAACCGAGTTTGAGGGCTACTTGGCTTCCAAGGGTCTCAATGAGGATTTGGCTGACTTTATTGTCGCTTACAGCGAGAACAAGGAGGAGAGTGAATACAGAGGTTGGTTATCCAACTTGGTTAAATTCTTCAATTGATTTCCTGCACTTGTATATAAATGAAAAATGTAAATAAATGATCACATGTGGGAATTAGAATAATTGGAATTCATGGGAATTCGTGGGGGTGCTTTCACAGGTCAGTATTCCTAGACATGGCCGCCCAAGTCACATGATCGCATCTTTTTGTTGGTTGTGCAGATAAGAAAACAGTTCACTCACGACCAGCTTACCGATGAACAGAGGTGTGTGGAGAAATTGAAATTACCGACATTGCCGAAGTTATAGTCGATCACACCACTTCAAACTATAAACGGAGACACCTGGAATTTCAGGTGAGGATCCGTGGATAATCAATCAGCAACTGTGGCGTTTTCTGTAGAATTCTGGGGGAATTTGTCTATAAATATTCCAATTCCCACCCCCTGAAAAAAACCATTGGCCCTAGATATTTAGAAATCATTTCATATACTGTATAAAGATCTACAACAGACTTCCACTACAAGTATTTCCTGTTTTTCTACTGCCAGATACCCTTTCTGATTCTGCTGCTTCTAACCTATTTTCTGAGAATAGCTAACCTGGTGGTCACACTACCTACACTTTTCTTGTGGGGCTTGATTACAGGCGGACTTGGAAAATAGCTAATCGACAGTTTATTATAATTAGAGTAAAACATCCTACTGAAGTTTGCGTCTACATGAGCAGATTGAGGGTGCTAAATGCATTAACAACGAGCTTTGGTTTGATTTTATCAAACATGTTCAAGCGACATGCAAATATTCTGAATGCAACAATGGTGATCGAACTCTTGGGCCCTAGTTTCTAGATAGCTTTTTCAGTAAAAAAGTGAGGCACCGCCTTACCCCATGATAAAAAATAATCTTCGCATAGCCACTTTGGAAGGGGAAGTGTTCTATCGAAAAGCTTAACTTACAAAATGAAAGCATTGACGATAGGAACAGAAGCTTATTTTTGAGGTGCTAGGGGTTATCAGACAGGATTCTCAGAAACATATTTTAGTAATCTTAGAACTGTTGGCCGGCAAATTCGGTAGGTAGAAGAAATGATATGGCTACTGTCACCCAGATGAGACCCCACCTGGAAAAAATAGGGGAATCGGTGCATCGGTGCATCGGTACATCGGTACATCGGTATATGGGAGACCTAGGCCGAAGATGTCGGGATGCACGGCAAATAGAGCAACATCAAGAGAGGCTAAACGGAGCAAAGCGCAATTAGGGAACATTCGATCGGCAAATGATGTCTATTATCTCCCACGAATACTGGGAAATATAGTATCTTACGACTAGTCCATGCTCAAGTCCAGTGATGAACCCGATTTGTCCCGCTTGCAACGTCTCAAACTGGTAATGTGCGCACGTGACCAAGACTCCGCCGTGTCGTATATGGAGTAAGGTTTAGTTGATAACTCGATTGACATGTGAACTGCAGCAGAATGATGTAACACAGCGTTTCCGGCTTGAAGCCGTCCCGTATCCGTTGACAGCGATAAATTTCTCTTGGTAAGGATAGGTAAAAAAGCTGCAGGGATGCACCCGCAGCCGCATGCAGTGTATGCACAGAAGCATTGGACCCCGTAAAACAGTCTTGAAGGCGCTTATCTTGGATTCACCTGATGTCGTAGACATTATTTTGCTTGGGATGAATCAGTTCACTGTTCAAGTGGAATTCTCTTTGCTACAGCTGGCCCAGGATTCTAGCCATATTGTTTGGTGCCACTCTCGCATCGTCCTCCTACTTTGGTATTGCTCGGCCAGTTTGATATCATAGGGTGAGCTAGTGCATGGCGTAGGGGCTCAGCCTTGCGACAGGGGGCATGTGTAGAAGAATTCCAGCCTTGCATGGTTAAGGCGGTTGGGCAAGGCAACACTAATTTGTGCTATTTTCTTGACGCCGTTTATGAGGGTATGCCCGGAGTACCGTTTGTTTAGGTCCCAAATGAGGTTTTAGCGAAAAGCATGAGCGGAGTGCCATGACGCATGGTTACCGAGTCAGAACGAGCAATTTCTAGGTCAGACAGATGCTTCGGTTCTTGGACGACGCTAACTGTGGTAATCTGAGGCGTGGTTTCTGGAAGGTACAGCTCAACCGGGCAAAAATATCAACTCAAGCGAGTTTAGGGAATATCTCCTTTCATGAGACGCATGGAAAGCCGTAAATGCACCAGCATCTGTTGAAACCGCCCAATAGGTGGCCATTCCAAGACTCGAGGCGACGAGGTGCTGTTATAGCAATTAGTTAGTTAAACGTTTGCGATCACGTGTAAACATTTAGCGAGGGCTCGTGCCCTACTTCCGGGTAACATCACAAAATTTTCATTACCACCGCGAATAAAGAATTTACTTGACAGTTACCTATCATCACCATTATGTCTACCGAAGCTTCTGTTTCCTACGCTGCTTTGATCTTGGCTGACGCCGAGGTCGAGATCACCGCTGCCAACTTGTTGGCTGTTACCAAGGCCGCCGGTGCCTCCGTTGAAAACGTCTGGGCCGATGTCTACGCTAAGGCTTTGGAAGGTAAGAACTTGAAGGAATTGTTGTTCTCCTTCGCTGCCTCTGCCCCAGCTGCTGCTGCCCCATCTGGTGGTGCTGCTGCCGCTTCCTCCGACGCCCCAGCTGCCGAGGAGAAGGAAGAGGAGAAGGAGGAATCCGATGACGACATGGGTTTCGGTTTGTTCGACTAAACACACTAATGTATAACGCATATTCCTAATATAAACTGTACCATCACCGCGTAGACCGCATTGGGAACGGAGATATAATGTGCGGCAGAGTCGGTGGACATTCCAGCCTCACCCGAAGTGCACATGTAGTTTTCGGTTATCACTAGCACCAGGGTAGTCGATGACGTCGGAATTGCATCCGCGGCAGAATCACTGCTGTGGTGGCACTGCCGGAGTCAGAGGTACAGAAACAATGGGTTTGGGGAAGCGAGCTAAACCTTATTGTCGGCTTCGCTACCAACCTGTGAACTCCACGGCCCAAAGCCGCGGTAATGAAAAAGTAATTATTCGAAACATCGTGGAACATTTCACGGAAGTAATTTCACAACACAATAAAAACGTCTCTTCCAGAACAAATAATAAGAGGTATTTTCGAAGTTTAAAATCCCCCACCAGGTGCGTACCGCAATTAGTTGTTGCACATCCTGCGTATTACGCCGTGATAGGAAGGTACTTGCGCGGCAGAAGGGTCTGGCCACATAGTTGGGGAGGGCAGGATGCCGCCTGAATCTGTAAGCGGTAGTGACGTAGAATTGCAGAAGATGCATGCATTGACCCCCAAGTGCTATACCCTGACATCGAGGGATGGTGGGGTCGACACCAACAAATTCGCACGCCACAGGGGTGGGCTAAACACAGGGTTCTCCTCGGGCCGATGACCAGAAAATACCTGGGGATCCATCGGCATTCACGTGGTTCCAGGGCTAGAACATAGGGCTGAGGGTTTTTTTTACCCCGGATGGAACTAACAGGTGTTAGTGCGGTCGGTTCCGATTGCGGACAGAGTTTCGGCCGAGTCACAACCCGTTAGAAAGACGCATTTTCCGCATCCGGCTGCCACAAATCGCGCGAAATATCACACCCAATGGTGGCTCGGGTCCGTCTCCCTGGATGAGACGGGGATACTCTGTGCCACGGGGAAATCGTTTCCTACCACCGTAATTCCGTGGACAAACTACGGGGTTTCCATCATTGTAGCACGAGCCGCGCTACATCCGTATCACCGCGTTAATCCGTGGCTTCATAAGAGTGGCATCTCAGCTGACAAACAAAATACACGGCTGAGTAATTTGCACTGACTGCTTAGAAACCGTACGTCATCTTAAGTCACGACTTCAATTCCCATTAACCCACCCTGGACTAACCCCGAAGGGCTTCCAGAAAGTTGTTGCCTGATCTGCCAAGGGTCCTGACATCATCGCAACGCCCAATATCAGCCCTTCCCGATGGTTCCAGCCTTTCATCATGTCCCCAAGGCCCACATTGCTCCCGCGCTTTCGCACTGCGACCGAAGTCTATGCGGCCGAATTACTCCTAAGGGCCAAAAACGGCTCGGGTTATCAACTGGGTTTCTTTTTTTTTTTATTTTTTTTTCAGATATTTTTTTGGCTTTGACTTTTGCATGCAGCAAAGTTATTTGTCATGCCCGAATGCTGTGGGTTTAGTCAGAGCCAACTTTATATAAAGAACCACCCATGGCACCGTCATATCCTTTCCATCAGCATCTTCAATCTTGTCCTTCAACTTCTTCACATTGACTACCTTATACCGATACCAATTGCACTATGAGCTCCATGTCATTTGCACAATCGTACATTCTTGCCTCCAAGGTTAGAACCAAGCTTACCAAGGAGGCCTCCAACCCTCGCTCTTCCTTGAGAAACTTGGTGGTCCAGGCCAACATGCTCGACAACATCATGGACTACATCAGCGAGGAGACCGAGAAGCGCAGCATCTTGAAGAAAGAGAAGGATGCCGCCGCCTCGGCCAACACCTATGTGACTTTCTCCGTTCCCACTAGCCGCCGTGAGGAAGCCACGTCGGTAACCGAATACGAAGTTGGTTCCGACAGCGACGATGATGAGGAGATCGACTACGATTACCAAGATTCTGACGACGACAGCGACTTCAGCGACAGCGACGATGACGACTACTACTACTACTACTCTGACGATGAGGAAGAGGAAGAGGAAGAGCACGACATTTCCAACGCCTCGGTGATGTCTGCCTCCACCTTCAAGGAACTTCCATCCATGAACTTGTCGTTGTCCAGAATCGAAGAGGAAGAAGAGAACGAAGAGGAAGTGTCCCACATTGAAGATTGCGAAGTTCCTGAATTGTGCCGCACATTGTCGTTGACCGACGATGAGGAGGAGGACGAGTTTGACTCCCACCAAAAGCGCAATTTTGTCCATGTTGACCATGGAGGATACAATTACAACTCGTACAATTCTTTGGGGGAGACTGTAGGGGAGAAGACCCCCAGAACCACAGTGCAGCCCCCTAGTTTGTTCGACCACCAACCCTCTCAAAACCAACAAGCCCACCATAGGAACAATGCCATTTACTCAATGGAACACATCTTCTAATATCCTATGCTTCACTTCTAACGATTTACGACACTTATAGATTTACCCATTAATGAATAATAGACACATGCCGAACGTAGAAATTTCACGTTAGACATGCATATGCATGAAATAGACCCCTCGTTACTTCACTGCATTCAAGATATCCAGGGTTCCCCCCTAATTACATAAGCGCAGTGAAACGAGGCATTTGCTGTCACACTCTGCCCTGGATGCCGCCTACCTAATTGGGCAGGAATCCCTTGCTACTAATCCAGTATTTTAATGACATTAGCGACCCTGAAGATCTAGAACCCATACGGCTGCGCGGACTTCCGATGCTGGGTAGTTTTATTCTATAAAATTAAGTTCATACTTTTTTCACACCTTCCGTGATTTCCTCCATATCATCTTCATCACCGGCCAAGCCCCTCTCGAAGATTTCCTTACCCGAGAGTTTACCTTGATGCATTTCCTGGAACCGGAGGACTTCTTGACTGTCGATGTCCATTTCTTTTCTGAACTTGTCTCTCCAGGCCCCGAACGACTCTTTTGTCACCGGAGTACCGTTAAACTTCTTTTGTTCCTCCTGCTCTCTGGCAAGTAGTTGACGGTCGTATTCTTTTTGACGGGCGTCTAGCATTTGCTGGAATAAGGTTTCGGCCTCTTCCTTGAGCTGACTGGCCAATGCAAACACCATGGGTATGCCGATCTGGGCCTCTGCTTCCTCTGTCAATTTGGCCAACAAGATGGCAAACTGGTCGCGGCCAAACTCGATGGTTTCCGACATGTTGAGGGCGTGCTTTGCTGCCTTAGTTTCGTCGTCGTCGTCGTCGCCGTCTGAGTCCTCTTCGTAGTCGACTTCACTTTCCACCGATTCGCCCGTTTCAAGGCTCATCTCCGGGATGAACTCCGGGTACTGGGGAGGGTACTTGACGTGGAACGCCAACACATGCACGCGGTCGCTAGGGGTGTCGAGCTTGACCTGGATAGAGAACTTGGTGTCAGACTCGCGGGTGAGCTCGTCCGGGTAGATGGACTCGAGCACCTCGAGCTCCTGCTGCTGTTCTTCTAAGGGATCCATGGCCGAAGCGTACTATGGTGAAGGTGAACAATTCAAATTTCGATGTAAAGTCGTGCGCCACCAGGAGGACCATTGCGAGGAACAAGGGCATGTACAACAACAACAACAACGACAACAATTACAGGAAACAAGAGACATGTCCAGAGTAGAACAAGGGGATCAACGCAAGCGCCACAAACGCTGGGGACCCCCCATTGTTTGCTGCCGCAGTTGTTTATTTGCAGGCGATCGACGCGGTGTCTGGGATGTGTGGGGCCGCCATTTGCGCTAACAACAGCAGTCGCACCAGAGTCGCACCACAATGGACAATTGAGCAACCCCACGGAACTCGGAAGCCGCACCATCATATCACTCGTATGCATCGGGAGGCCCCGATGCAAAGCCAAAGCTTGAGCTAGTTGCAGATTGCTGAAGTGTGATGACACGATGGCCAAAACTGGACGGTTCGGCCCGGCACAAACGCCAATTATGGGGTCAGCCTCCAGGTTGTTCCGGGACGGGGACCCGTGGGAAACCACCATGCATAGCATACATGGGTCCCCGGACAGCAATTTCACCTTGGGCGGTTGTGGTGGGCAAGCATGCTTGCAGCGTGGTGTAAGCCACAACGAGCACAAATGGACTGACAACGGCACAATAGGCTTTCACTGCCTGCACCCAGGACTAATACTACACCAGGTGAATTGTGGAAACGCATTTGTTATTGTCCGGAACAAATACATTCTGGATTGGGGCCTTGGCAGGGACGGGAACCCACACCGAACGTTAGTGGTTTTGTTCAGGTGTGCGCAGCGCACTGTTTGGGGACGATGGAGTTTCCAGAGGGGGCCGCAAGCCGAGCTAGGCTCGGCCTAGGCTTAGGGGGGATGTGGACTGTGACCTCACCGTGCGGCAGGGAGCAGCAATCTGCGCGAGTCTAGGCACACGGCAAGACGCCACCATCCAGGAGCAATGAACCCACAAGCAACATCAGAGAAGCAGTATTACATAGCATGCACCATAGCATCCACCATGGAATGCACCGTAGTATTCAGTGTATTAGTCACCATAGCCCACAGTTTAATCTTTAGCTGTCGCATCGCTCCAGTGCCTAACCTAACCTATTCTATCCTAACCATCCTCTCTTCCCCACAAACCCCCAGCATAACGGCCTGTCTGGCCAGTTTACGCCCGTGCTCGCCCAAACCCTAAGCTTGTCCCCAATCCTCTCCCCAGAACCTCCCCGCGGTGTCCCCATACGTCTTCACCGAACCCCATGACCCGTCACTCCACCATGGGTGGAATGGTTCTCCGGGTCGCCTCCTGTCTCCCCCTCTTGGCCTATCTAGTCCTCCTCGGGCCCGACACCTGCACACGACATCAGTTGCACCCGAAGCAGAGACCCGCCACAGTCACTGCAGTAGCGCCCTTCCCACCACCCATGCCCGCCGGTCTCACTGTACCTACCACCAGAACCACGTTTCCCATATCCTCTTCCCATTCCCGGCCCCAATGACCCCCAACAATCGTCCTCTACTTGCTCCTACTGTGTGAGATGCTGGCTCCTTAGATCATGCGTGCGCCGCCCACGTTTCGAACAAAAACTCACTAGGGGCATAGTGGTGTTCGAGACGGACCTTCACCTCCAATCAATTATCTATTAGGCTCCGGCAGCGGCCCCAACACGTTGTTTCCTCATTAACTACTCCGCCACGCCCCATCCCTCCAGCAAAACTACCCCAACCCCCCCGGAGCCCCCCGCCGTTGAACGCATGCCTGCTGCCCCCGCCATATCGTGACCCAACATGTCCCCCGACAGAGACGACGCTAGACTAAGCCCAGACGAGCCGCCCCCGGGTGCCAAGTTCCACAGCGTATATCCCCCCAACACCGTGATCAAGGACTACGGCTACGACCTCGGCCATCCGCTCCACACTGGCCAGTTCCCCAAGCCGCTCTTCTACGACGGCACCGAGGTCCACGGCCTCAACTGCCAGGACTCCAACTTCGAGGACTTCGACGAGGACGCGTTTGGAAACTTCCATCCCTACATATCGCCCATCAACCTGCAGTTGGCCGCGGCCGGACGAGGGCATCCGCACTTTGACAACATTCTCGAGCATGACGATGACTACGACAGACACAACGGTAACGACCTTAACGACCCCCACGATCCCGGTGTACCGCGCCACCTCGGCGAGGACGGCCAGTTTTCCAGCGATGAAATCAACCGCAAGGCCATCGCGTTGTTCGACTTCACCCCCGAAAACGACAACGAGGTGGGTCTCACCTCGGGCCAGCTCATCTGGATCTCCTATCGCCATGGTCAGGGGTGGCTTGTTGCCGAGGACCCAGAAACCGGCGAAAACGGCCTTGTCCCCGAAGAATACGTGGAAATCTACTACGACCGACAGGAGGTCATCGAAGACATCCCCAAGCCGTTCTTGCCTACCATGCTCCAGAACCTCGACAAGCAGCCCGCGTCCGAAAGCGACAGTGAGTGGGTCGACACAGACTATGACGAGGACGACGAACGTCTTGGCCAGAGGCTCGCCGACGCCAAAATCCACTAGTGTGGTTGTGTTTTGGCGTCAAGCATCGCTTCACACTGTATATCGGGTCGGTACCACCTCCTCCACCACCATGCCTCCCGTGGAATGTCGCATGCTTTCGCAACTGTCTCTCCAAACCATGCCCATAGCCATCGCTGCTTTGTACACTACTATATAGCCATGTAATATTATACGCGCGAAAATTCGAGCTCATCTTGTACAGCTTATGACGGATGAATCTCTACAGTAATAACGTCCATGGAGATCAAGGACGCGAATCGGAAATTCTGCCGCAGAGTTCTCTTGTTGAGGAGACGCCGGGGATTCTCTCTGATGATGCTTATCAAACGGCTGAATCGCGCCCTCTGTCGGTGGCACCAATGATCAAGACAGAACCCCAAGACCCAGCTGATCTTGAAGAAAATCCACAAACAGAGCATTCTACCACTTCAGATGAACCGGCAAAGCCCAAAACTGTACATAAAGGGTCCGGGAAAACCGTGAAAGGAGAACCAGAAGACGTCAAACTTACACCATACAATGTTCATTTGTACTTGTCGCCAAAGCAAGTAATGGAGAAATTTTTAGTTTGCAACAGATGGTTCCGAGGAAACCCCAATTATGTCAAACTATACAATGCTGCTGCCAAGGACGCGTTGGATCACTTCGGCGTCAACCAGCCTCCGGGAAGGGCGGTGATGAAATCGATCAGAGTTGCCCAAGACCCCTGCATTTACGTTCAAGGCATTGCGGTTGCCCCTGGAACCCGGTGGAAAATGGCGGAAAAGAACAATTTCTTCAAGGCTCTAGCAATATACTCCATCCACCGGGTGGATATGATTCAGGAGTACGTCAAAACCAAGTCTGTCGATGACATTATCGGCTACTACAAAGTGTTGAAACTGGCACTACGAGATTACAAATACCACCACGGACAGACCACGCGGTTCAAGATCGGAAAGACCGCGGTTAACAGCAATATCCGCGTTCCCAAAGTCCATCCCGAGCTCATGAAATACGAAGAGTTTCCCATCGCATACGAAATGAGTGAAGATTTTATTAATTTCGAGGAGGAGCAAGCAGCAGCCATGGTGGCCAAAGAAAAGATGCGACTGAACGATAAGGTGCGGCATCTTAACTTGGCATTGAAGCGGTACCAAGAAACTAAGGAAGACAATTTATTGAATCAAGAATCCATGGATTATTTGGCCAGATCGCTTTTTAGCAAGCAAAATATGCTTGAAATATCTTCCACGCTTCCAAAAAATTCCATTGAGTCTTTGATCGTCTACGAGGAGTTTATCAAGGCCATGACCAAGAAAATCATATATCACACTGTCGAGAGACTATTTATCAGGGGTAACACCCGAACCTGTATTCAACGCGAGGACATTATAGAAGGAATAAAGGACCTCAAATATGTGAATCCAGAGGAGAGATTCAATTGGAACCATTACTGGGCCGAGTTGGCCCCCCGAAACAAGATGTTTGTGGAGGATAATGTCACCAACAGGCGCCTCATGCCAGACGACGAGGTGGTCGAGTATATCCACAACCACTCCAAATGGACTTTAAATGCACCTGCGTGGTCGAAACATAAGGCCGTTTGGGAGATGTTTGGGCCCCTGTTGAAAATAGACAATCCGTTTCTAGGAAAGGGCAAACGGCCTCGGAGAATGGAGGATTTCAATGATCAAGAAGAGGAAGTGATGCATGCGGACAATGTATATAAACGACGGAAAACCATACCTTGCCGAACCTTGGCCGATATTACCAGCGGAAAGAATGAGAAGTTCAGGTTGATTCAGGACCACATTCACCGGCTAGAGGAAGAGCAGCTCGAGAAGAGCGACATGCATGATTCGCGGGTGTATGAGCATTCGTTATTGAAGATGATGGCACTGGACGACATGCAGGACAAGGGCCGTATGTACACGGAGGAAGAGGCCCAGCTAGTGTTTGACGTGTGGGAGGAAGAGAAGGAGCAGAGACCGATGCATTGGAAGGAGTTTCTCGAGAGCAAGGCCCGTCTCAATGAGAGTTACAAAAGAATGAGAGACAAGGTATTAAATGAAGAGGAAAGCTTATATCAAAAGTCGTTGCAGCCGGAATTCAAGGTCATAGCAGCGACACCGTCATCGTCTCGAGATCGTCACCAAAACACCGCATCCGAAGAAGGATCCACTTCTATCGGCATAACTTCTGGAGCACGCGAGGGTTCGGGAATGGAACTCGATTCTAAAGACATTCACAACGGGGCCGAGACCAATGCCATGGATGTGAATTCGGCCGACGAGGACGCCACATTATCGAACGAACATGACCCTCCAATACCGTCGCACGGGCCCGTTCCGTGGGACGTACCTCCTGGGGAGGAAGAAGAGGTGTCGGTGCGGCTTTCGGCCAAGATGATCAATTACTTTGGCTACGTCTATGCCGACTATGAGCACGACGAAGTGATAATCAGCTAGGGTTCCGCAGCCACTTCCTAGAGGTCTTGCTAGCCACGCCATGCGCCGCATCTGTCGCAACCAGGGGTTCGCATTGATTGGACATTATTTATAGGGGACCTAAAGATTGATGGGGGGTTAGGTACTCACACAAACCAATGTAGACGGCATTGATTGCCATACCCCAAATACACGCTGCCACTACCGCGAGGTCACCGTAGACTCGCCTAGGTCTATTGTAGGGGTTGTATGGTGCAGGAGAGTCCAAGGTGATGGAAATTTCGTCGTAGTAGTAGTCGCACTTGTTGCCTTTGGGGAAATGCAACCAGGGTCCTGGTGCCGATGAGGGGTGCGCCATTTTTTCCCTGTCAAACAGGGACAGTGGCTGCGCAACCGGGTCCACTAGGGAGTGAATCTCGTGGATAATGTAGAGAAAGATGCAGTAGAACTTGAGGGAGTACTGGCTAACGGTGTAGGTGGAGACGGCAACGCGGGTCAGCGGGGTGGAGGCCAAGAGCGGGAAGTCCTTGTTGACAAACAAGAACGAGTGGCTGATGTAGATGGGGAGAAAGTTATTGTTGCTTTCGAACAAAAACGTGTAAACACGGCGGGGCCAAGGGGCTATGGGGTGGTCCTCCGTATGAGGGAACACCAATTCAAGCCCATTGAGCCAAAGTATCACGTAGGGGAACACCACTTGCCCCACCAAACACATCTTGAGCGGGGCTACCATATCGGAGGTGTACAAAAGCGACAGCGACCGGTTGGTCAAGAAGTAGTAGCAGCCGTAGTTCTGCAATAAAAAAAGCACGACCTCCGCCGGCAACGGCATCCGAATGCGGAGACCGAAGCGTACCACGAAGAGCACGTTGATGAGGTTGGAGATGGCGTCGAGAGCGAGGTCCTCGCCAAACAACAACTCCGTGTGGCGAGTATGGACCATCTCTGTTATCTGCCAGTAATGATTCCAGAGGGCGGTCAACACCACCGCCCCGCTGGTGATATATGGGTTGTGGATCACCAGACACAAGTACACGTCAAGGAACCTTGCGTAGACTGAAAGCATTGGCGTTTTCTTGACCGCCGCCGGGGGAGGCAGGAATATATATTTGGCAACTGGTTTGGCCCACGCCGATGGAATAATGGGGCAGCACTGGTGCGCAATTTCTGAAATTGCAACGCTGCTTGGAGGGAAGGGCTTAGGGAGGGGGAGACGCCAGATCCGATGGTGGGGCATGAAGGAAAGGGAGACCTTGTGTTGTTACAACGGTGATATTGACATGCCAAACCCTTATCCCAAATGTGTTACTGAGGTTCACGTGCGGAGACCCCACGGGGGATCCATTATCACGCGATATGCTATCACGTGACCAAAAAACACTCTCAGGTTAAGTGCCCGTACCTGCCCCGTGGTTCTGGCCTTCACCACCGCCACCCCCATGGCCAAGACTCCCCCGCTTGCCGTGCCCGGTGTCCGCACGCACGGTAGGCGCACGCAGATGATGTAACGCCATTATTGCTGGTTTCCTCGCCCACGTTAGACGTCCTCCTGCACACAGCCGGGCAATTTGTTCTCTTTGCTTCCATATATATAAGCCGACGTTTCTCGCCCAGTAAAACGTTCATCTATAACCACATCATGTCCCAAGTTTACTTCGATATTGCCGCCGACGGTAAGCCATTAGGCAGAGTCACCTTCAAGTTGTACAACGACGTTGTCCCCAAGACCGCCGAGAACTTCAGAGCCTTGGCCACTGGCGAGAAGGGCTTCGGTTACGCTGGCTCCGTTTTCCACAGAGTCATCCCATCCTTCATGTTGCAAGGTGGTGACTTCACCAGAGGTAACGGTACCGGTGGTAAGTCCATCTACGGTGAGAAGTTTGCCGACGAGAACTTTGCCAAGAAGCACGACAGACCTGGACTTTTGTCCATGGCCAACGCTGGTCCTAACACCAACGGTTCTCAATTCTTCATCACCACCGTGCCATGCTCCTGGTTGGACGGCAAGCACGTTGTGTTCGGTGAGGTTGTCGACGGTTACGACATCATCAAGCGCGTCGAGGGCTTGGGTTCCAACTCTGGTGCCACCACCGCCAGAGTCACCATCGAGGCTTCCGGTGAATTGTAAGTTAGTTAGCTAGGTACTTTTCCCAATGAAACTGACGGATTTCCACAGTAGCTTCTTCAATGTAGACCTGGCACTGCCAATAACTGGGTGGTGTCGCGTGGCAGCAAGCTGGCGTCCAACGTGGGGACATTCCCGGCATTTGAGGTTGGGAATTTCCAGGGGTGAAAATCTCTACTTTGGGGCCCCAGAACAGCCAATTGACTCGGTTGACAAACCCCTTCGAGTCAATTGCACCCGTGGATCTCGATTGACCCTATAAATTGACGACAGCGCTCCATGATGTCATAGACATTGCCCGGTTCTACAAGGTCTATGGTCAAAGCCCTAAAGCAATACCTCTGTGGAGAATGGCAGATTCCCGTGACTTTAGAGTGATCTATTGTTGCGGGGGGTAATATCCGGGCGGAGTATTGTCTCCTATCCGCTACACCGGCGGTAGTTCCACGCCTGGTCTGGGTTGAGTCGTTGTGATTATTTCGCGTTGTATCCATCTCCACTATACACTTTACTGACTAGAGTCGCACTTTGGTATTGAATCAATCTATAATTTGGCAACAATAGCATCGTAGCCGCTGAATTTCACCACTCTCTCGACCTCCTTGCCCACGTACTTGATCTTTCTCGTGGTGGCATCCACTGCCAACGCGTATCTGGCGGTTCTGATGCCCAAGCCATTGGAAGAGGCATCAACACTCAACTCGTGTGCCAGACTGAATCCGGCCAATGGGTCACTGGCAAAGAACACCCGGGGGTAGTCGCCGGAGACAGAAACCCCGGGCTCGTTCTTGATCAACAACTTGCCCCAGGCGTTCAACACAAACGCATCGTTGGCACTCAAAATCACAAGGGCCCCAACCTTGTGGTCCTTCTTCAACAACGCAAGATGGGCCAAGTAGGGGGGAATGTGGTTTTCCGTGCAGGTGGGGGTGAATGCACCAGGCACAGACACAAACACCACGTTGGGGGTGTCGGATCCCGCCAATTCCTCGAACAACTTGTCTGCCTTGAGGGCAATGGGGATGTCGCAGGCCAAGGCGCTGGATTGCTTGACGGTGGAGAGATCAATGGGGACGTAGGTAAACGAGACGTTGGCGGGAAACTGGTCTCCTTCTTTGAGCGACATGGTGAGATAAAGATGATAAGGAAAGTGTAGTTGAAAGTAAGTTCGGGGGTCACCGAAGGAGCTAGTGTGGCCCCTCCCTAGGGGTCCTGATCGCATGTCACGTGCAGTGTATTCATAGAGAGATAGGCAGAAAGGTTGACGGGAGTGGTCCATAATGCAGGACTGGTACCTGATGTAGCTACTGCTATAGCGGACCGTTTCCGGCAGTGTCTAGTTTGTGGGTTCCATCTATGGTGCCTTGTGCTATTTGTGCTACTTCACGTAGAATCCTCTCTCCCCGTACTGCGTATCGTTCTGACGACGTCAAATTAGTTACTGCGACTTGGAATGGGCCAGAATTTTTGCGCTAAGCTCTCTATAAAGGACATGATTTCTGAAGGAAATCCGCCTTTACAGAATACCTCTTTGGACCCAGCTTCATTCACATACTTGGCCATCCTGTAAAGACGCCAATTGCCCTCCCACGTCACCTATCCCCCGCGTTCAACGGCATGTTATTGTTTCCCTGGTAGCCCTTTGTTAGGGTTTTTGCCGGCACCGTACCACCCTTCTCGCACTAGATGCTCGTTTAACCACCGGCCATTAGCCCATCGTCACCGCGCCGCCTGGCTTATGTCCATCGCATACCGCTGTCCACACCCGCCAACCCGTGGAGTTGTTCACCTCCAGGTGGTTTTCTCCTAGTAACTGCCCCCTTTGCCCCCGTAGTAACCCATACTGGTGTTCTACAACGAGGTTTGCAGATTGCTGGCTGCACTTGGGGTCGTTTACAGGTTACTCTGCATCACTGCAGTTTATGTGTGGTGTCTACTTGCCTACCCTCCAGTAACACCGCTACTCCCATACCCAATGAGTGGACACAGTCCTACCGACTCCGGATCGGTGGAGGACACCTCCACCGTCATCCCAGTGTCCACCAATCCCGACCCCAGCGACGCCAAAACCGAAACCATTGGTCTCGGTATCCAGACCCCAACCAGTGAGACCAGTCCTTGGGCTGACACCCCTTCCTCCACTCCCACCAAATCGGTGTCAGACGTCATCTCTGCCTCCAACGATGAATTCAGTATCCGTCCCATTAGACTCGCAAAACGCCAACAGGAGAAGAGATCATCCGTGTCTTCGACGTCCTCTGGACCTACTCCTCCTTCACCAGGACGCCGTTCTCTGACCACCACCACCACCAAATCTAAGGCCAGTGCAGACGAATTCCATTGTCGGCCCATGCGGCTCGGCAGTGGCAACAGAAAGAGAGACAGTCGGATCTCCTTGAACTCTGGAATCGGCAAGATCGAGTCCGATGTCAGCAGCAACCTCTCGCAAGAAGTGCCGGCCTCGGCGTCCCGTGGATCGCGGGGCCTGAACGGATCATTGAATGGCAATGCAGAACCCGAAGAAGTGGACCAAATCCAGATCAAAAATCTTCCTATTGCTCCAGTTCCTCCCCATCCTAAGGGAGACTCTTCTCACGACATGATCTTCGCCGTGGGAGTGGTGGATTTCCACCACCAGAGAGGACCCGAGGTACAGTGGTGGAAATCCAATTATCATACCCAGTTCTCCGAGGGCCTTTTCAAAAACCTTTCCTTCCAGGCATTGCCAGACGGCTCCCATCTATTCGAAGAAACGTTCTCCAACTTCAATTTGGTGTATGATTTCAAATCCAGCACCTCAATCGACGACCTAAAGGACTTGAACCAGTTCCAGGGCGATCCCAGAAATTTGAGAACCTTATTTGGCTGCTCTTGTGTCAGGCAGGTCAAGACTAGCGATTTGTCCAAGGAAGAACTTGAAAGGAACAAGGATTTCACCCGGTCTATCGTGCAAAAAGCAGTCGTGGTCATAGTAAGAAAACAGCCGATTTTTATGAAAATAAAGGAGAAGTTGTCCATCGTCACCCGAAGCTACTTTCAACAGGATGATTTCCATAACGTGGACATTTTGGAAAACCTCTTCGAAAACCTCAATTCCCATTACAAATTGGTAGATAATGAACTCGAAGAGATCCCCAAGAATGATTTGCAGAAGGAGCACAAGGAAATGGAAGAAGAGGAAGAGTTCTTCGTTAATTTGAACCTCAAGAATTCCATTCTCAAATTCAAACACAATTTCTTGGTTATATTCAAGAGTTTGCTCTTAGACAAGAAGATTATAATTTTTTCTAACAATAACTTGGAGATGTTGACCCAGTTCCAGAATAACTTGATAAGTTTGATACCCAACTTGATAAACAACTTAGATAACTCTGGATGTCCCTTGATTGATTACATTGAAACCAACGGCCCATTATCGAAGCCCAACTCGCTTAACACAAACAACAGAATGTCATTACTAAGATTCTTTGGCTTGCCCTTGCAGATATTCAATACAAAAACAACATTTTGGAACCCATACTTACCCTTACAACAACTTGACGAACTTTCAGTTGGAAGTTTCATGATTGGATGTTCCAATTTGTTATTTACTAATCAAGCTGAAAAGTTCAAAGTCGATTTGGTGATCAATTTGGACACCAACGAAATTACTTATCCAATGAGCAAGCCCGAAGAGCTCTCATTGAGCTATGACGACAAAAAATTCATCAATACATTGATCAGCAGCATGAATAATCAGGAGGATGAGTTCATCGGGAATGATGATTATATCCGATATCAATTCGAAGATTACTTATGCAGTTTGATTTCGACCATGCGGTATGCTCAGTATGCTGATAAGTTTCATCAACCTCCTCCCGGTTTCACCAATAGTGACGGAATAGTTCAACCAGGGATAGGAGATACAAGCCTTTTTAATAAGAAGTTCATTGAACTGTGGAAAAAGACAAACAATTTCAAGATCTGGAATATAATGGCAGACGAATTTATTTTTAATTTTATAGAACCAAAGCATTTAGGAGTGGAGATCACAGAAACCAGCCAAGCATACAAAAATATTTCAAGCTTTTTCAATAGCTTCAAATTCAAGCCTACTGCTCAAGAGGAAGAGCAGAATCCTACAAGTGCTAAACCTCATAAATTCATAGAAGATGAGGATGAATCTCAGACTGATAAGACGCCCCAAGCAGAGTCACATGAAAATTCGGTAGCGTCAAACAATGAAGACGAAGAGGGATTCGAGAACATAAGCGAATCAGAGGCAAAGCCAAAACAGAAGTTCAACATTTGGAACGCTGGTTGGGGGTTTAAGAAATAGGTTAGCTATACCGCTATATACGTGGTCACGTGGACCAAAACACATGACCAGCTCATCTTAACCGAATTTTCAGGTCCGTAAACTTAATCACGAATGAAGCATCCCTTTCAGATTTTACTTACTGACTCTAAAGGTCGTTATCTCTTTGCCTCTGTAAAAAACAATTTGCAAGTTTTTGACTTGAGCAATGGGTCTTTGATTGGTTCTTGGTCCGACACTGTGGACATTTTCACTCCATTGAAGAAGCAACAGCAAGAGAAAATCAAAATCTTGGAAGCTGAGCAGTTAGAAGGAGACAAGAAGCAGAAGGGAAATGATTCAAAGCCCATTAAGATTCCTAAAATTCCTGTTCCAGGTCCAGGGGCTCCTCCAATTTATAACTACATCAGATCATTAAGCTTATCTAAAGATGAGAAATATATCGTGGGAACCACCGATAGTGACAAGGCTGCTGTCATTTTCGAAATAGATATCACTCAAGAAAACTGCTTGAAACTCATAAAGCGTCAAGTCTTCCTCAAGAGACCATGTGCCGTATCCATTGGTGATGACCAAGAATTGATCATCGCAGACAAATTCGGAGATGTATACACAGCCAAACTCGATCAAGAGGAACCGGTGGACGAGAAGTCTTTAGTTCCAATTTTGGGTCACGTTTCCATGTTGAGTGATGTCAAATTCACCACTTTTAATGGTAAGAAATTCCTTTTGACTGGTGATAGAGATGAGCATATTAGAGTTACCAACTATCCTAAGGCATATGTGGTTAAAAGTTGGTTATTTGGCCACCACGAATTTGTCTCTACCTTACACATACCCTCATTCGACCCAAGTCTTCTCATTAGTGGAGGAGGCGATGATTACCTTTGCTTGTGGAAGTGGTACGAAAGCAAGTTAATTACCAAAATTGAATTGAGAGACTCGATTAAAGAATTCTTGAATGATTCACATTTACCTCCTGAGAGATTCTTGACCCCTGAATCTGCCAGAGAAATCTCGATCTCCAAGATTTTGACCCACTCTATCCTCGAAAGCAAGATTATCATGGTTTTATGTGAGAACACTAAAGCTATTTTGACTTTTAAGCTCACTGATGACCTTGAAGTTCAGCACTTGCAAATATTTGAATCGACCAAGCCAATTATAGATATCATCTTGGATCAAGCTAATAACCGAGTGTACGCTTCATTGGACACTGTTGAAGGCGACTTGATAGAGATGTATGAATTCAGCACTGATGCTAAATTGGTTAATATCGCTAGTGAAGTGACTCAAAATATTTCTAAGGCTAGCATCTGTGATGTTGATTCGAGACTGGACTTCTACCCATTGTACTACATCAACACTTTGAGAAAGAGAAGTGAGCACTAAACCAGTGACTTCAAAATTTAGAACCCTCGTCAAGCGAGACAGCATGTAATGATAGTCGGAGTTGAATATACTTCTTAATAGAAAAAAAGTAGAAGAAGCCTAAATCTGTTGGAATGCGAGATATGGGTTGCTTTTCGTACCTTTTTCCTTCATATCAAATACTTCTCATTCTACAATGTGACAATTTTACGGATATATTAATGTTGAAAAATCAATCTTCTTCGTCAACGAAGCCACCTTGTTTACACAAGGAATAGAATAAAGAATCCTTCTTCTTCAACAATTTTTCAGGAGTATCAAATTCGGCGACTTCTCCCTTCTCTAAGACAATAATTCTATCGGAATCCAAAATGGTATTCAATCTGTGTGCAATTGTGATAATTGTTTTGTCCTTGAACTCAGTTCTGATGGTCTCTTGCAAAATCTTGTCAGTCTCAACATCGACAGCAGCAGTCGCTTCATCAAGAACTAAAATGTTCGATTCGGATAATTTGAGCAACACTCTACCCAAACACATTAATTGTCTTTGACCAATGGATAAATTAGAACCACCTTCTTGGATTGGTACATCTAATGGAGATTCATACTGTGCATCATCGTCTCTTTGGTCATACATCTTTTGAACGTGGTCTTTCAAGTGAGATAAATCCAAGGCCCTCCAAACTTGATCGTCAGTGAAGATTTCGGTTGGATCCAAGTTCGATCTGATAGTTCCTTCAAACACTTGGGAATCTTGTGGGATAATAGAAAGCCTTTCTCTCAAGTCCAATAAACCTATTGCCCCTGTGTCTATACCATCTATGCTGATACCTCCACCAAACTTTTCAATGATTCTGAACAATGCAAGGGTGATAGAAGATTTACCTGCTCCTGTTCTTCCGACAATACCAATTTTTTCTCTTGGCTTAATGTCCAAGTTAATGTTCTTCAAGACCAAATCCAACTCTGGTCTGTACTTGGTGGAGTAGTCTTCGAACTTGATCTCTCCATTGGCTGGCCATTCCTTAGGTGGTCTGTTGTCTTCAATGATTTCTGGAGCTTCGGAAGTCAACTTGGAGTATTCCAAAATTCTTTCCACGGAAACAATGTTGGTCTCAACCTCAACTGTCATCCGGACAATCCAGTTCAATGACTGAGTAGTTTGCAAAGCGTAAGATACCGACAAACCCACCATACCAGCAGATAAGGTACCACTTTTCAAAGTAAGAATAGACAAACCTGCTGCGGACAAGATGATAACAGATCCCAAGAATTCCAATCTAACAGCCAACCATCTGTTGGCATTAATGGCAGGATGGTAGGCACTCATGTTTCTGTCAATTCTATTTTCGTTCAAGAATCTGAATCTTTCTTCCTGACCATAAGCTCTGATAATGGAAACACCTGTTAATGATTCTTGGAAATTAGCAAAGATAGGAGATCTAGACACGGAGTCCAATCTTCTCAATTCACGGGAAGTTCTCATGTAATACTGTTGGTAGTAGACATATAAGATACCAAGAGGGAAGATCACAAAGATAAACTGCCAAGTTGAGAATGAAATAACACCAATAGTGAAGAGAACTCTCACAAAATTGGTGAAAAACATACCGAAGACAGCACCCAAAACTTCATCAATCTTGTAAACATCATTAGAGAATCTGTTCAAAATTCTTCCAATAGGAGTCGTTTCAAAGAAAGACATTGGTGCTCTCAATACACTGACAGCCATGGCATTATGAAGTCTCTTTGAACCTTTAATAGTACAGAACACCCACATGAAAGTGTTTTGAATCATTGCAGCAATAGAATAGCCGAAGCCCAACAAAAAGTAAACACCCAAATACTTCGTGACATCAGGATTGTAACCAAGTTGAGAATTAACTTCAGACCAGTGTTTCAACCAAACATTTGAGCCAACACTTATTCCCATACTCAAAATAACACAACCAAAGTAAACAGCAACGGAAGCTGGGTTACAAGCTTTAGCATAAGCTCTGTAAACCTCCCACTTGACTTTACCTTGCTCTAAGTGTTCCTTTCTTGCTTGAGCTTCTTCGTCTTCAGGAATATCAGTATCTTCTTCGCGCAAGGACGCATAAGACGCTCTTCTCAAACTAGTGACTTCATAATCAGAATCAGAATCCAAGTTCTCCAATTCGACTTCGGGACTGGCAATACCATCAGTGTCAGGTTCAGGAGAGTTTGATCCACTCTCCTTCTTTCTACCGAATTCATTAATCAATTGACGCAACTTCGAGTTGTCTTGCTTCATAATCTCATCGTAGGTACCTTGTTCAATAAGTCTTCCATCGCTAACCATATGTAAATGGTTTGCCATACTTAACACCTTAATAGAATTGGTTGCCAAAATCTTACACTTGGTCTTCAACAAACCTTGTGGACCCAAAACATGATCAGTCAAGTGACGACCAACATGTTCATCAACCGCACTCAAAGGATCATCCAACAAGTATACATCAGCCCTAGCGTAAACTGCTCTGGCAAGAGATAATCTGGCTTTTTGGCCACCAGAGAGGGAAATACCCTTCTCACCGACTTCAGTCTGATCACCCTTAGGTAAGATTTTCATGTCAATTGTCAAAGCACAGGCCTTGATAACGTGGTCATAAAATGCTGGGTCATACTTGTGTCCAAACAAAATGTTCTCTTTGACAGTACCGTTCATGATCCAAGGGACTTGGGAAACGTAAGCAACTTTTCCGTGAATCTTGACAGATCCATCCAACTTGTACAAGTCACCCAAAATAGCTTGAATGATAGATGATTTGCCAGATCCGACTTTACCAACAATACAGTCCAAATGACCCTTTTTGGATTCCAAGTTAATGCTAGATAAGGCGACCTTGTAATTCTGTTCACCCTTTGCTTTGGACCATAAGAAAGTACCATTGTTAATGGCGACGGCGGTGTCACCAACCTTTTCAGCTCTTGGAGCCTTGATAACTGCATCCTCTTGCAACTCAGAGGAAGTCAAGAATTTTGTCAATCTAGAGATGGCAACCTGGGCTTCAACGATGTTGGTAATCACATTAGGAATCACTGCCAATGGGAACTGCAACAAGTTGAACAAAGATAAAGCAGGGAAGACGATATCAGTCGACAAACTCTTATCGTTTTGGGTGGTAACGAAAAGAGCAAAAGTGGTACAAGAAACCAAGAATGGAGCCAAGGTCCAGGTGGAAGTGGAAGCAGAACGGAAAATACCCATTTTCATCAAGTTTTTCAATTCCTTCTCGTTTCTCACAAAGTTCAACTTGTCCAAGTATGGGTGTTCCCAACCGTACAATTTCAAAGACTTGATGTTGTTTAAGATTTCACTGATCAATCTAGATCTCTCATCCTTGTAGCCCATCTGGGTCTTTTGCAACTTCTTTTGGAAAGCGGCGATGTAAGCGTTCAATGGGATCATGATGAGCATAATCACCACACCAGCCCACATTGAATTACCAATCAAGCCGTGCAATGAGTACAAACACAAGATGATTTGGAAGGGGCCGGACCAGATAATCTGCAAGTTTTGCACCAAGTCCTGCAATCTCTGGGTGTCGACGGACATCAAGTTGACGATGTCACCGGTGTTCGATTCCAGCTTGGTTTCGTTGGACAACACCAATGCCTTGCCGTAGATGACGGAAATGAGGGAGGACTTAATTTTCATGCCCAAGTCGAAAGCTCTCTGGAAGTATTGGTGCAAACATGCGGTCTGGGTGACGGAGACGATGAACATGGAACCGGCAATCATCAAGCCTTTGGTCATGGGGATGGGTTCACCCTCCTTGAGTGAATTGGAGTAGTCGTTGACGAAATTGATCAATAATCTCAACAATTGAGGTTGGACGAACGAGAGGGAGTCCTGTAAGGCCTTGAACACACCGCCTAAGACGAACTGGGCACCGAAGGCCTTGGTAAGGGCCCAGCCCAACGAGGGCTTGGATTGGGATTTCCAGTAGTGGTTGAAGTCGCGGGAGGTCTTGGTGGCCTTCAATTCCTGGGGCAATGGGGGCAAGTCCTTTTCAGTCAAGAACTGGACGTAGCCCTTTTTCATCAATGCGCCCATCCACTCGAAGGTGATTCTGGAGAACACATTGGCGGAGTCGTAGGGCGAGGATTTGCCGGCAGCGTAGGGGGAGATGGGCACGAAGGGGAAGTAGAGTTCTATGGCGAGAATCAACGCAGCACTGGCGGTAGACAAGATGACCACATTGGCAAAGGGAGTGTCTATGGCATGTCTCAAGTTTAAATTGACGATACGGCCCAAATTGAGGACGATCTGGAAGAGCCAGTAGAACAACACCACGCCGTTGGGGATGGTGGACTTGAACTGCTCGATGTAGTGGATGACGAAGGCCACGATGGTGGCGGCGACATTGAGGGCCAATGCCGAAGAGATAATGCCGTCTTCAGTCAGGAGGCCGAACAACGCCACCTGGAACACGAAGTGGACGGCCACCAACAACAACTTGGCGTAGAACGACCACGAGATGCGGTTGGCAGAGGTGATCTTTCTGTTGCGGAGCACTCGCACTTGGTGGAGTCCAACTACCACCATGAGTAAGGCGCTACCGCCGAATAACA
Source organism: Suhomyces kunorum (assembly GCA_030561465.1). NCBI lineage: Eukaryota > Fungi > Ascomycota > Pichiomycetes > Serinales > Debaryomycetaceae > Suhomyces > Suhomyces kunorum. Next base: position 330,800 of record JAKTXF010000003.1, on the reverse strand, counting down.
CTCCTTGGAGGAAACATGGGGTTAAATCCTTGTAGACGGGGGAAAGAGGGCCCCATCCGTCTTTGGAGGAACACGCCAACCAGCCGGAGGAGACGGGAACGGTGGCGTTGCTTGAACCTAGGGAAACCGCAGCATAGGAGGAGGAAGAGCTCATTGCGGAGTACAACAAGGGAAGGTGACCCGATAAGTCCCATGCGTCGGCGTGGTGGGAGCCGACGGAGGCGGCATTGACGCCTATGTCGACCTTATCCATAACTGTGGTGAGAAGCAAAGGAGCGGTGATAGATTGTGAAACTGAATAATTTTATAGTGATATGGAGGCCGCTTCGCGTCATGGCCCTGATTAATAATCAGGGCCGTATTGGGACACGTAGATTACGGCCACCACTCCACTGTTGTCGCTGGAAACAGGCAAGATCATTGGAGTAGCTGCTACCACTGATGACTACGAGAGGGGAAACTACATGGAAGTTCTATCGTGACTGTAGAGGGAAGTCTTGGGGGTTTACCACGGGCTCTGACCGGACCGTGAAAAATTGGGAGGCAGTTCGCATTTTTGTGGATTTTTGGTTAGGACCGTTAGGCCCAAGCGACTGTTTTGGCAGGAAGTAGTCTGCATTGAGCGGCGAAATCACAGGCCGATCTCTATTGTCGACGGAAATGGGGCTTACAGGCTGTAGTCAGACAACGCGATGAGTGGAGGCGTTAACGCCATCGAGAGTAGGAGATAGCGTGGGCGGAACCGATATCCTGTCGGTATTTCCACTACTTACTATGCCCCCAAATAGGAAGTCGTGGGCTACCTGGCGACATGATAGTTAAGGTCCATCGCCTAATCATTAAATATAGACGGTTGACAATATAGCCAATGGATAGGATGGAGGTTGCTGTATTTTTAAACACAGCTAGCCGGTTTGATGCTATTGGTTGAAAGGTTTTTGGACGATTCCCTAAGCGGACATTATAATGAGGAGAGATCGACTATAAGTACAGATCTCTCGGTCATGTATTTTCCCTTGTGCTCTAAGAGATTCAGAATATAGAAATACTAGCTTAGTTAGTCTTTACATACTTACGGTGATAGGTTTCAATCAATTATCTATCAGAGAACCCCGACCCTAATACCTGAGACACGTGATGTATACCTTCTTGTATATAATTTATCGGGGACCGCCAGCAGATAGGATGATGGTAGTGGGAACAGAACTATGAGGCTATTTAGATAGGGAGATGGGGAGAAAAGGAGATAGAAGGGAGATAGGGGAATGGAGATCGTGAAGTGTGTAGAAGGAGACTTAAGGGGAAGTCGCGTGGAATGGTGTTTCATTATGACAGAGAGAGAGATATTCTGTGAGATAATATTCCTAGATTCTAGCGAAACCTAAATTTTCAACTTCTTGCTTATTTCCCAATGCGATTTTTAACAGGAGAGCAAGAAGTCAGACCAATATTATGAGTGGGATGGTTATTTCTGGGAAAGTACCACTCCTATGCTAAGAGTGACACTTACGTTATGAGAGCGATTCAAATCCAAGAGTTGGATTCCCTAAAAACGAGATCGATTCCTCTCTGCTTCCTAATTCCACGAGGGCGACAATCCCATTAGATCATTCTCCTTAATTCTATGGGATCGTTCTCGCAATTCTTTGAGCGTTCTTTGATTCCACCTCTCTTTAATTCCACATAGTTACACCTCGCAGAAACGGAATACATAGTTCATATTTACTTAAACAACTTCTTTAACTTCGACCGCTTCTTCTCCTTCTCCGGCGACGCCGGGGTCTCCGCAGGCCCGTTGCTAATGCGCTTCTGATAATGGGGTGGAACTGACTGCCCTGGAGCCTGGCCCGAATTGAACGAAGGCATGTGTCCCATCTGGGGGTTTCTCATGGGTGGCTGCCCTATGGGTGACTTGCCACTATCGAACAAGTACATGGGAGGGTCACTGGGACGCTGTATCTCCTTCAAAAGATTCAACTCCAAGTCCTCCGGAGTCTTGATCTGGTCAATGCTTTGCAATCCAATCAAGAAGTCCCGAGGACGCAAAATCGACTCCGAGCCGATGTAGAAGTCCTTGTTGGTGGCCTGGCCCAACTCGTAGATCGACCTGATCTCCGAGTATGTGATGCCTCCAGCCATATAGCAGAATATCCTCTGCTTGGGTCTCATCTGCGAAGTCAACGACAGATTGATTCTAGTGGACGATTGGGCCCACGAAGCCTTGATCCGGGGGTTTCTCAACGATGCCTGTTGTGTGGGAGTGCTGGAGCCGCTATTGGGTACATCATCCTCGAGGGGCTTGTCCCGGAAGTATGGGAATTCTTCCTCATCCAACTGGTACTTGGATGCGCTCTGCAACACTTTCTTCACTCCGGGTCCAAATCTCGAGGTGTTGTAGGTGCCCTCATTGTTGATGGTGTGGAACATGTCTTTGTCACTGCCCTTGTCCTTCACTTCTTTTTTCACCATAGGAAAGCCCAACTTGTGGAGGTTGGTGAAGCACCTCGAAATCAATGAGATAATCTGACGATCGTTGACCCCGATGAATTTCACCAATTTGATGAAGTCACTTTCGATCAATCCGCCTCGGTAAAGACCGTAGATCAACACCAATCTCATCTTATCGTTGACGTGTAAATCTGTTCTCGCGAGTAAGACAATCAAGTCGTCATGTAAATGTTTGTTCTTTTCACCCTCAAAGCTGGTGCCCTTGGCGGCACATGTCTGTTCAAAATCGGCAGCAAATTCGGCCAATTTTCTAGAGGAATTTATATCGAGACACTCGTCTATCAAGGTTCTGTGTAAGGTGATCTGCCTTCTTTCATCGTCGAAACCTTTCAAATGGGCAACAACGTACATCAAGTCACTGGAGGTGGATGCCTTGGATCTGTCTATCATCAAGGGATTATTTTTGATCAAGTCGGAGATTTTGTTCATGATAAGCTCCGAGGCTTCGATAATATGCAAATGTCTCAAGTTGATCCAATCTTCGTCGTCCTCGTTATCTAAGGTGACTTCATTTTCTTGGACCTCTCCCATCTCGTTTTCGCTGGTGTACTTGTACTTGCCGGTTCTTTCCAAACTCTCGACGATATCGTGGGCCATAGCCTGGTAGCTGAACTCATGCAACAATGGGGCGTACAAGTCCAACGTTCTGTCACAAATCAAGAGGATGGAACGAGGCTTGTCTTGGATGGAAGGGGGAGGATAGTCCTGGTTTATTCTGGCGTAGTCGTCGATCTGGCGCTGGAATTCATCGGCAATCAACTCGGGCAATCGGGATGCTTGATGGGTTGCGTCCTTGGGGGCATAGAATCTGATCAAGGGATACTCTCCGGTGATCACCATAAGATTTACCAATGCTTTGGCGGCCAATTTTATCTGGGGAATGACAAAATCCGAACAGTTGTTGTTGTAGTAGATGGGCATCGAGTTGGGGGTCTTGTTGTCCGCCAAAAACACTCGGGTCTCCACGGGATATAGGTTGCTATTGATGTACCTGATCTTGGCTCCGCCGTCAAAGTAAGCCGAAACCTTGGGGTTGTTCAAGAACTTGGCCGACTGGTAGAACTGGGTGGCTTCGCTGTGGTCTGCCAACGGAAGAAACAACCCTTGGCCACCCTTGTACCGGTTGGTTTGCACATCCGCAACAATGCATTTCAAGTTGTACACCGTGACTTCGATCAAGTAGATGGCCTCCATAAACGAATTCTGCTTGCGCTTGGCATCGATCTTCTCGATCGACGTTACCACCCGCAACAAGCTCTCCTTGGAGAGGACTCGATAGATGACGGGCTCGGTAGTGTCATCAATGATCAAGTTGTACAAGACGCCGGGTCTCTGCACCTCCTTGATTTGGTTGAGAATGTAGTCCTTCTGGAGGTTCAACAACGAGTTGGGGTCCTTGTTCTTCGACATGTTGCTTTGGGGTTGTCAATGGTACAGTTTTTCACTTGGCTCCCCTAGTTGCCAGTGGTGGTGGAGTCTTGGATTTGATCAATTTTAGTGCGAGAGCGTCTTACGAACAACAGGCCCCATAAACCCCTACTACGATTCTGCGGTATCTCGGGAAAACGAACGGAAGATCTTCTCTGATGGCTACAGAAGATGCAAGTGCGTCTCAGGTATCAAGACGGCTTGGTCTGGCGGAACCTACGAACCAGACCCTGTCGTTGGCTACCCCAGTCTCGCCAACTGGCCATTCCATAGAAGCAGCAATCTACATTCTTGGATGGTACTTTTTCCTGTTGTCGATCTCCATCTACAACAAGTGGATGTTTGGAAGCGGGCTAGACTTCAAATTCCCCATCATTGTCACTTCATTCCATCAATTCTGTCTCATTTTCCTCAGCAGTGGTGTTCTCTACTTTTCACCGAGACTTCGTCCTACCATCAATGAACCTACCTCCACCAAGCTCTCGTTGCGGGACTTCGTTGCTGTGTTCCGCATAGACTACATGACCTACATCAAAAACATCCTTCCTTGCTCGTTGGCCTCCAGTGGAGATATCGGATTGTCCAACGTCTCGTTCAAGTACATCTCCTTGAGTCTCTACACCATGTTGAAGTCGTCTTCCTTGGTGTTTGTGCTTCTCTTCGGCTTGCTCTTCCGGTTGGAGAAGTTCAATTGGCGCTTGATTGTCATTGTGCTTGTGATGACCGCCTCGGTTACCATGATGGTCAAGAAACCAGAAACCTTGGACTCTGACGACAAGAAGGACAACCACAACGCAGTTGGAATCATCATGGTGTTGACCGCATCGATGGTTTCGGGATTGAGGTGGTCTTTCACCCAACTATTGCTAAAAACTAATCCCTACACCGTCAACCCCATCTCCACCATTTTCTATATTGCACCTTCCATGTGTGTCACCCTCTTCATCTTTGGCTTGGTGTTCGAAGGGTTCTCCAACTTCCTTGCCTCTCCCATCTGGACCATCAAGGGGGTGTTTGTCACCATCATTTTGATGGTGGTACCGGGATTTTTGGCATTCATGATGACGGTTTTCGAGTTCAAATTGCTAAGTGTATCACAAGTGACCACCTTGTCCATCGCGGGGATTTTCAAGGAATTGTTGACCATCATTATCAGTTCGATAATCTTCGGTGACAAGCTCAGTCTAATTAACTGCATTGGATTGGTCATTACCTTTCTCGATATCGTGTGGTACAACTACTATCGATACAACGAGAAGTCACGTAATATTGCATATTCTGGTGTGAAGCAGGAAGAAGATTCAGAAGAAGAAATAGAGATGAGATAGATAATTACACGGCAGGCTATTTTTCGTAGGTACATTATTAATTAAACTCTATCCAGACCTATATTTACATTACAAGATGACCATTACCATGAAAAACGTTGCCACTATTACACTCAAACTTAAAACCTCCTTGGGAAACCCTAAGTTAGCATCGTTAAATCTCAATTCCATTAAGTCGGATCCACTAAGTGCACTCGTAGCTCTGGCAGCACTAGCACCCCCGCCTGATAAGGTTAAGGTTGACTGTCCTGCGCCACTATAGAATGCGTTAACTTGCACGGCCAAATTGATGATTGCATCCACAGACAAGTAAGTTACGGAGCTCCTGGAGTCGAAAACAACGGGGATTCTGAGTGAGTGAGTTGAGCGAGGCCGATTGTCCTGTAGCTTTGTTTGTTATCGGGAGATCATCAAGAAAAATTGTGGGTAATCTGATATTGTTATTGGTGATTCCTGGGAATCTGACATGGGGAACCATGTTGTAGGCCAACAACGGGCCTTTGTAGAATTGCTGATCGACGTATCCAGGCATCAAAAGCCCCGAGCTATCTTCCAATAAGGTTCTGTTTTCAAACCAGAGGGAATAACCTGGAGATGGGATGATGCCCTTCGCGGTCAAGGAGTTGAGGAATCCGGATCCTGAAGGGTTTCCGGCAAGCACCATAGTAATAGTAGGCGTCATCGGCGTCAATAAAGGTGAAATTAGGAAGCGAAACGACTAAATGGTAGGAAACATTGAGGGCGACCTTGTTGGTCTGCCATTTTCCACCTACAGTATTACCGTTGAGATAGGGTATTTCGAAATCTTGGCCGTTGACGATGCTTGCTACCGTTGTTGTGGGTTTGCTGACGGTGGTGGTGGACACGGTGGATCCCATGATGTATGAGTTGGCCTAGCGTCCTTCTAGGGCGCAGCCTGTGGCTTGGAACTGTGAGACCGTCAGCACTTCGGCAGGATACGTTGAGGAAAGGTAGAGGTAATCTTCTGATTTGAACCATCCATCCAAGTAGGAGCAGTCATAGAAGCTGGCAGCATTCATCATCCACAAGTCCGGTTGGATCAAGCCCAACCGCAAGTCGATTTGTTGGGGTGAATCTCCTATCTGGACGAAGGCGTTATACAAGATGTAGCCGCCAGTCACGCTCAAGGGGATTTCGGTATACTCAGGTGGATGATTTCGGATTCAAAGGAGGTGGAGGCTTGAGTACCGGGTTGGCCGACAGCGAGGCTGTAGATGATGTTGTTTTGGAAGGAGAGAAGATGTCTGCCTTGTGTTGTGCGGAGGGAGGGCTGGGAGGAGGTCACAACTGCCGCCACCAGTAGTAGGGATATAAGCAGGAATAAGGTGATGGGCTACATATCAAAAGGGCATATCTTGACGGGGATTTAGGGAAAGGAAAGTGGTGTTGAGGTGGTGGAGATACATAGGGACGAATTTAGTGATAGCTATTTTTATCACCAGTGCGATTTTTAGATGAAATGAAATAATGCTTTGACCGCACCGATGCCCTATCGGTAGAGGGAAAATTCACAAGGCCCGCGGGTGGTATCCAGGATCAAAATGCGGTTTGCGGTAATAACAGACCAAACAACCTAGTGGGTACAATCTGGCGGTGCCACCACCCCCCAAGGCCCGTCTTATCTGGCCGTATTTCCTGCGCACAGAGGCCAAATAACGGCTTGGACAATAGTTTTTCGCCGGTTTAGGCAGATGGAGTAAACCCACAAAGACAATTCCTAGCGCAAGCTTGGGGATTGACGATAGATGCAGAGGGTGCGGTTCGGGACAATCCGCTAGAAATGGCCATTGGATGTGGGATTCTCCCCATACTGCTCCAGCAAGTCTGCGAATATCCCGTTAACTCAGGAAACCCTGTCGGATACGGCTGTCCAGAGGGAGCGTCGCAAAAAGCAGCGATACTTGGAAATCACTTTGAGCTGTACATCGCAAACACCGAGGATCTGGAGAAAGTGGCGGTATTTTCTTGTCCGCCTTCTGTCGCTGCTGCCTCTGAAATTTGACGTATGCAATTCGCACGTCACTTTATTAATACAATATGGAAAAATGTGGTTTCTCTCTGGCGATAGGGGTTATGTGCAAGCGCCAACCTCGTTAGCCTCTACTTTGTTGCAATTATCCGTAGGGAGGCGTCAATGAGCACTGGCGGATTATTGAAGTGAACAGTGCCCCAAGGCATTGGACCTTGCCCCAATGGTTTGAAGACAAGACGCTATTTGAAAAATTGACAGCGGAACAAGATACCACTTTGGTGAAGAATTCCAGCCATGCTCAGTCTAGAAGAACTGTCATTGTAATTGTGTAGTTTCTCTAGCCACAGTTTGACGTGCGACCGAGATGCGCTCGAGTCCGGTTATTTTGACGGCTACAAGACAAATGAATGCACCAGAGACCGAATAAGACAACCGCGGACGAGTCACACCAAGTATGGTCAATACAAGATGTGGTCCCTCTACATCATGGTTGAATGCAGTATTTTGAACAAGAAAGTATCTAGACTATCTCAGTTAATCCCAATAATAATTGAAGAACAGACTTGTTATTTTGAATAAATAGCATACATATCCCCCGAACTAGAAGTCTCTTACACCAATCCATTGGCTCCAATAGTCGGCCCTAGCTCCTGGTAACAACTGACTTTCCTACCATCTAACCAACTCAATGTCCGTCGTGCGCCGCACAAGAATGATGTTGGAAAAATTTCCCTACTGAGTTCAACCACCGTTAATGCTTTGCATATAATGGTACGTCTACCGCCCCGAATCAGCCTAATGCATCTTTACTAACCCTTAGTTGCCATTATACTTATTGACTGCAGCCAAAACGAAGCATGTATTAGTCGAATTGAAGAATGGTGAGACATTGAATGGCGAGTTGATCAACTGTGACTCGTGGATGAACTTAACCTTAAAGAACGTCATCCAATCTTCTGCCAACGGAGATACCTTCATGAAGATCCCTGAGATCTATATTCGTGGTATTCACATCAAATACTTGAGATTGCCCGAAGAAGTACGTATATGATATTGCCTAGCACAATCAATACTAACAGTTAGCTCATGGACCACGCAAAGGAACAGAACATCTTGAACATGGAACAAAGAAATAGAAATCAAAAGAGAAGAAACAACGGTCCCAACAGCGGAAACAATAATAGAAGAGGAAACTTCAACCAGAATAGAGGCTACGGTAACCGCCGTTTCAACCAACAAGGAAATAATCAAAGCCCACGTCAAGGCGTCTAAGGTCCAGGGTCGAGCAATTCAAATCTGCCCTGGTTGATCCATTAGAGAGCGTCGTTCTCTTTCGCATTTAGTCATGAATTGCTGCATCTTCATTCCTTTCTTTTACCTTGTATTCAATTCTTTGGATCATCCTGGATTATGTTTTATATAACTTGGGCTTCAGACAATTTACCCGGAAATTTCCAGGCTGTGGGAATCTGGGAAATACAATTGTATTGGTGGATACGTCATGCGTCCCACTAAGTTGGGACATGTAGTTTGACCTCGTACTGTCATCAACAACACATAACCTATGGTTATAAATACTTATTGCGTGATTTTTTACTACTGGATAGTCTATTTCATGGGCTTTTATTGGCTTCCCTTATCCATTATACAAATTAACACCTATAAATACATTAACTCACACTAGTTAAAGTCCAGCTTTTCAAATCTTCTCTTAAATTCACCTCGTTAATTAATCCGTTCACCTGGCAAATGGTTTCATCCTCCTCATTAAACTCATTGCTCCACTCATTGTAAATATCATTCAATTTGGTGTTCCATCCTACCAGACTTTTGGGATTATCGAATATATCATCAATGGCCTTCTCAGGGCTTTCATCGAGCAAAATGTCCAATTCAGGATCCCAGGTGCTTTCGAGAATTTTGCTGTAGAGCTTGGTGACAATAGGGTCCATAAGCAACGTTCCTTTTTCGTCGCCGTTAAGGTTCAGAACGGGTGACTTCGACTTTACATCGCTTGGGGCGCCTAGTCCATTATTTTTGTCGCTCTCTTCAAAGGCAGAATCATCGGAATATGATGTTGCTGAATCAGTGGCGGTATCCTTGCCTTTGTGATGCAATGCGCCGATGATGGCCTTGGTGTCTTGGAGAGTTGCCAACTTTCCAGAAATTGGAGTCTTTCCGAACCCATCCTTGGTGTTTTGCTTAACTATGGTGGAACTGTGAGAAAAGGTGCCGCTGTGGGACTCATTGATCTGTAATTGCGTGTGGAAATCGTAGTTTGAAGGCAATTCCTTCAAGTCCATGGTCATGTTCAAAATGGAGTTGACCTTGGCGTTCTTGAGCAAATACTTGGTGGACAACGGTTCTTCCAAGTTCAAGTACTCCGTCAAGTTGATCTCCAACCTTCCTAACTCCGTGGTTTCCACCTTGGACTCCTTGTCGACGTGGATGTGGTGATGTTTGCCAGGAACATCACTGACGTAGTAGACCCGCATCAACAAGTACTTGTTGCCAATAAGGTTGTCTCTTCTCTTGAAGGGAAACTTCAAGTTACACGTCAAGTTGTAGTTGAACAGGCACTTGAAGTTGTGGATCCGTTTGCTGGAGGTGGTGGTGTTGACATTGCCAGAGGATCCCGAGTTCGAGGAACTATCACTAGCCTCTGAAATTGACGACAGTGTGCTCAGTCTGCCATCAAACAGTTTTCCTGAGGCTCCGTCGTCCTTTCCGGGATGATGTCCATGGATAAGTTTGCTTAAGGAGGGTCTTAGGTTCTTGCCATCCCTGATTTGGATCTCGATGTAGCAGTACCCATTGGTTTGAGGGATGTTGGTAAGCTCATGGATGGTGAGGTTGAAAGAAAACTTCGGCTTCTTGGAAGAAAACATGATACTTTTGTTCTTTCTGTTGGGCCAAAAGTTGTGTTCAGTATTTCGGAAGTGATGGGAACTTGCTGGCACTCAAAGGGCTTCTACCCGCGTATGAAATTATCTGCATATAGACAGGGCGATAACAGCGTTTTTTGTTAGTATATGGCCACCAAGCATGATTACAGTCATCCGTTCACTCCATACAACATCCAGTTGGAGTTGATGGATGCTCTCTATGATGCAATTGAGAACAACTTCAAAGTGGGCTTGTTTGAAAGTCCTACGGGTACGGGCAAGACCCTTTCCATCATCTGCGCTTCGATGACCTGGTTGAGAGATTACAAGCGGGAACACCGTTATGATGCAATCAATGATGAGGAGGATGACGACGACGAGCCGGAGTGGGTCAAAAATGACTACAGAACCAAAATCGTCGAACGCACCAAGAATAGGATCAAGGATTACGAGATGCTCTTGAGCAGATTGGAAACAGAAGCAGTGCATCACATTCAGCGACCGGAAACAATACACCTAAAGGATAAACGAGCCAAAAAGAAACCGGAATATACTGATGAAGACTTCCTTCCCAAGAACTACGACGAGAAAGTCAATGTCTCGGATGCAAATGTGAAAATACGAAATGAAATTGACGTGCTCATGAACAAGATCAACCCCGAAGATCAAACTATAGACAGTGAGAGTCAATGTCCCATAAGAATATACTTTTCGTCCAGAACGCATTCCCAGTTGAACCAATTTTCTAGTCAATTACGACTTACTAATTTCCCTTCGTCGTTTGAGGAAGTGAGTGAGCGGACCAAATACTTGCCATTTGGTTCCAGAAAGCAACTCTGCATTAACCCCAAGGTCCGCAAAATATCGCAGAATGATTCTTACCTCAATGACGCATGTATGGACTTGCAAGCTCTGAAAGAAGGATGTGAGTACTTGCCAAAGGATTACGTGAATTCAAGCTTAACCTCCAAATTGGCTAATTTAAGCTTCACCAAGGTTCATGACATTGAAGAATTGGGCAATTTAGGAAAGGATATAAACATATGTCCATATTATTCCATCCGCCAGGGCATTTCAAAGTCAGAAATTATATCTTTACCTTATCAGATGATATTACAACAAACTACAAGACAATCTTTGAAATTAGATATCAAAGATTCTATTGTAATAATTGATGAAGCGCATAACATACTTGATGTTATCAATGCACTTTACTCTGTGATCATCTCTCGTAATGAACTTGAACTAATCGTCAAATCATTGAAGACTTATCTTGGCAAATTCATAAAACGGCTAAATAGTGGAAACAGGGTAAATTTGATGAAACTAGTCAAATTATGCCAATTGTTCATTTCGTTCATCAATGATCAAGAAAAAATCAATCATATCAAACCAGGTGAAGAGATCAGTCTACAAAATATATTCAAGGAATCGAATGCAGACTTGGTCAATATACACAAAATAGAGGATTTCTTGATCAAGACAAAAATCGCATATAAAATTGAAACATATTTGGAGAAAACAGAATATGCAGAAAGTTCGAAATCAAACCCATTGCTTTTTAAGATGATACGGTTTTTCAAGTGTTTAACTCATCCATCGAACGAAGGCAAATTCTTCTGGGATAAATCTCCGTCTGGTACGATTAGCATTAACTATATACTTTTGGATCCCAGTGAGGTTTTCAGAGATATAGTAAATAAGGCCAGATGTGTCCTTCTTTGCGGTGGTACGATGGAACCTATGTCTGACTATATTAACTATTTGTTTCCGTACGTACCGCAGGACAAAATCAAAAAGTTCAGTTGTGGACATATTATTCCTAAAGAAAACCTAATAGTCTTTCCAATAGCAAAAAGTCAAGGCATGGAATTTGCATTTCTGTTTGACAAGCGATTGGATGTTAAAATGTTGGAAATACTTGGAGAAGCAGTTTTAAAACTATGTGAAACTGTGCCTGATGGAGTTGTTGCATTTTTTCCGAGCTATAAATACTTGGACCAAGTGATTGAGATTTGGAAAAGATCTTCGACAAAGATTTATGATCGAATCAAATCACGTAAAACTGTTTTTACTGAACCAAAAGATTCGCAAATGGTGGAACCATGCTTGCAAGAGTATTCGAGTACTATCAAAGACAGCAAAATAGGAGCGATACTTTTATCTGTGGTTGGAGGTAAAATGTCAGAAGGAATTAACTTTTCTGATGAGTTAGCTAGAGGTATTATCATGATTGGATTGCCATATCCAAATGCATTTTCTGGGGAAATAATTGCAAAGAGGAACTTTATAGAAAAGCACACCCTTGAAAATGGAGGATCCAAGTCTGATGCACTAGAAGCTTCCCGGAACTTTTATGAAAATATCTGCATGAGGTCTGTTAATCAAAGTATCGGCAGGAGTATCAGACATATCAATGACTATTCTACTATATTCTTGATTGATTATAGATTCGAAAACCATCGAATCCAGAACAAATTGAGTAGTTGGGTCAAAGATAGGGTAGAATCAGGAGTTCCATTTGATAAAGTTTTAGACCAAACGAAAGAATTTTTCAATTCAAAGTTGGTATCTAAGAATAGATAATTTAATAATCATCTAAACGAGAAACATGATAGCATATGTAGCTAAGCATACACAACATCACTTCTCAAAACCCATTTTTCCCCTCTGTGTACCATCTCACCTTCATGACGTAAACAGTCATCTCCATGTTTGTGCAATAATGCCATGCCCTTTGCTGGATGAATATTCAAAGGAGATGCTCCTCTATAATCAGGATAGAAAATAGTTCCTCCACCTTCAAACTCTTCATCACCAGTGAGATAAATTAATAAGGTCCATTTTGTTTTTCCTTTCAAGGTTCCACTCTGGTTTCTGGCACATACCACCGATTCATCGTAATGCTGATTAAAATGATGCCCTTTCTTGTATCTGTACACCCGAAGTTGAGGATTTAATGAACATGCATCCTTAAATGTCTGATTTACTTCTTCAAGCTGCTCATTTTCGTATTCAACTGTCTGAAGTAGGATACCCTTCAAGTATTCCCAAAGACATTCTGATGCTGGGAAGTCATTTAGAGCTGCTCTATCATTAACCCTCGTTGCATATTCTTTGCTCTTGATTAGCGGCGTCGTTTCAAGACCAAGATCCTTTTCAAATGACTTGATCAATTCATTGCAAAGCTCCCGGTTGAAGAAGCTTGGGATGGTGATGATCTGATCTGACAAGACTACTTCTGGTTGAGGTTTAAAGTACTGATTCTTCGAATTTTTGGAAACATCAAGGAAATTTTGTGGAAATACATACGGAGGTGATGCAGACTTCTTTTTTGGAGCCATTATGACAATGCAAGGGTGTTGTTTTATTAGAGTGTATCTTGATTGATAGATTGCAATATTGGGTAGTGTAGTAGCAAATTCAGAATTATGACGACAATGTCGCGAGTTCTACAATAACCAAGTTTTAATGTGTAGTATTATGTTATTTAATTTACAACAGGGACTCTAAGTTAATAAGTAAGCTGTATGTCTCTCTAGGCATTTTGTACTGAACCATTCCTGCGTAGATCATACAATTCTTGGACATCTGTTTCAATCTAGTCAACTCTTCTCTTTCATTTCCTAATGCCTGGTATCTTCGTGTCAAGATCTCATAGTTCAATTGGGAAATTGCAGACATCACCATGATCAACAATGAAGGTATTATCTTCACGAGATGGTCATCTAACTGACCACTCTGGATAAGCTCACTGAATTTTCTGATCTTGATTAAGTCATCATGTGCATCAATTGGAATCAACCCTAACTTGGAGATCTCATTGATCACTCTGTTCCAGTCCTTTTTCAAGAATATGTCTCTAATGTCTATGACAGAAAGTAATAAATCACAAGTTTCCTTAATGTTGGATCGAATCTTTTGCATGATCAAACTGTTATTTTTAAAGATATCCATAAGCTGTCTTGCCAATAAAATGATGTTGTTGTCAACCGTGTTGGTTCTGGCTCTTGTAGATTCAGGAGTCCCATTAAATCCACTGAATGTTTCGTAGTTTCCAAATTCAACAATTGGCTTGTCCAATTCGGTAGATGATAAGATCTCAGCAAGTAACTTGTTAACCAATGAGATGACTGTATCGAATTCTTGACATAATTGATATAACAACAATGCATCAAAAATCCTTCCATCTTCTTCACATTTTATAGCACTTATTTCAATGATTTGATTATAGAATGAATCCAAAGATTCTAAGCCAATGAGACCTCTTTGCCTTTCTATAATTCCAGGAGTCTTCACACCATTAACTGGATTTAATTCTCCCAATAACATAGCAAATTCTCTGGAAACTAAGATCAACTCTCTTAAAGCCTCGTGACATTTTTCAAGTTCACTCTTAGAGTGACCTCCTTGTGAAAGACCAATTGTGATCAAGTATTGGCATGCAACCTTAGGGTCACTGATCTTAAAGCTTCTTGTATAGGAACCTATCAACCTGCTGAAATTGATATAATATCCATTATCTTGGATAATTAGCAAATCATCCTTGTTGGAAGTAGATGGGGTTTTGAGTAAGCCGTAGTAGTTCAAGCCAATTGCCAAATGAACTGCGTCGCATTCATTAATCTGATCATAAGCATATTGCACTGCCAACTCATAAAGACCAACAAAAGTCAAAGTCTTGAGATATAATGGATTATTTGACGAAGTGTTGAAATTCTTTGGGCCCAAGCTTATGACTTTTTGTTGTAAGTTGAATAAGCTATAGTTTTCGAAAACTAGGGTTGACTCGTTGTTGAATTGATTTTCATTAATTATTGATAAATGGAACCATAACCAATCTTCAATACTCAAGTTAATCGACTGAGGTAATGATTTTTTGTTCAAGTCACACTTACCAATAATCTTGTAGACGGAATACTTGTAAGGGTCTGACTTTCCATCACTGTTGGATGAAGTTGAATCATTAATGTAGAACTGGAATTGTTGAGTGAATTCACCACGCAATCTCTGGTTTAATTCAGATGGAATAACATGGTTTTCACTCTGAACAAACTTGCTCAAGTACACTGGGAAGTTCGAATCAAACTTATTGAAAATGTCAGCATTCTTCAAAGTGAATTCTAATGCATCATTGTATAAGCCAGATCTCAATAAATAGAAAAGCAATGCCCAAACAGGGGTGTTGTTAACACTCAAGGTTTTTGAGGAAAGCTCTGAATCATTCTTCATGATAATGCTTTCGATGAAATAGGAAATCTTATTCAAATTGGTTACTGGAGCATACTTGGCGTCTTTCTTTGTGTCTTTCAAGTAAATTTGTTCGACGTAATTGTAAAATTCATTTTCCAAATAGTTCTTACTATTCTCAATAATTTTTCTATGCAAAGTAGGGGCTTCATCGTTGGACTCTTGGTACTGGTGGTAGAACTTCTGTTCTTGGTTTATCTTGGAAAACTTTTCATCAGCCAAGTCAATCAAGACTTTCCAAACTTCAGCAATTTGCTTGGATTTCAAATCGTTTTGAAATTTGGATAATTCGATCAAGTTCAATCCATATGAGAAGTTAGTACGGTCCAATCTGGACTCATTCAATTGATAAATAACTTTGGCATGATTCTCGAATTTTTCTCTTGAGATTTGCTTGACAGATATAGAACTGTTAGTGTTGATTGGAGCTAACATACTATAAGAACCGGAAATGGATTGGTTCCAAGTGATGGAGTTCTTCAAGGATTCGGTAGAATTTGGAGCCGAGGATTTCAATCCGATCGATTTTCTCAATTCGTCTCTCCTAACCTTCCAATCGATCGAAATATTGGAGCTGATGAAATTGTCGAAATCCTTGGATGCCAAGGTTAGCGACTGCTCGATTGTGTTCAAGATGTTTTCATTCTTCTTCGACATTAAGTAATCCTCGAGGTTATCATTTTGTGAGGTGGCCTGGTGATTGGCAAAATTAGCATTGGTGGATGTAGCGTCCTTGGGTGGGGGGACATGGATAGATCCGAGTTCATTTTCGATTTCCTCGGCATTAATACCACTAGAGGCCAACAAGTAATGCGCCTTGGTGTAGTTCAAGTCTTTGCTTTTGTCGTGCTTCCTCAAGAGTTGGGATTTTCTCTGCAATTCATTCAAGGTGAGGTGGATCGTTCCGAGTTCGAGGTTGTCTGGTTTAGGCAAGTTGTGAGCCGACTCCAACAAGTCCTTCAAGAGCTTTGAAGACGAGCCTGTGTTGATTGACGTGGGTAACGTGGTAGCATTAGAGGCGATTCCAGGCTTGTTTAACGAGTTGTTGGTTCCAGCGCCTCCAAGAGTAGTTTGAGGAATGGTGGAGCTTTGGTTCAACGAGCTAAATCCAGTGCTGAATCCACTGGAAGCGGTGTTATTGGCGGATTGTGGGTTTTGCTGTCCAAAGAGTGACATGGTGAACCGTGTTAGCTTCCAATGCTCCCAAAGATCGTGATTGTACCTTTGTTGTTATGGCAGTTTGGGGCTACCATTTCTATGATTTTTCCAAAGCATGCGAATTACCCGGATTTTGGCGATGGAGGTTCTCAGCAGTATAAATAGGACGGGATTTCCGCACCCATTGATCTCATTAACTTTGTCCAAAAGTAATCCATCACTTAGACAGTGCATTGAAATGGAGCTCAGTAAGGCGGTGCCTCGATGTTTGGAGTCAGTTCTTGGCCTCATTGTCGACTAGTTGTGCATCGTTCTGTGGGCTCGCCCTATCATTATTAGATGCGATTGTGAATGGAAAGAGAAAAGTGTATCTTTTAAGAACCTGTCTGGATAATGATGAAAGAGAGGTGTCAGGAGGTGCATATATTGTCGTAGAAGATTTAGGCGTTGTGTTGAGGCGCTGATTCCGGAAGAGTCCGCATTACAGTAGTCCATTTTGTTGCTCGGTATAAGTTCATGCTCTTTGAGAGTTCGATCTTAAGGTTATCACTACTTTGAATCGAGTAAATCACCCGATTTGATTTTAGAAGGAGGTCCAGGTTCCACTAGCTGATCCTGCTTATTTGACTCGAGAGAGAGCTCCCGTTTGATCGCACTACTACTTTTGCTTACCGTGTCCCAGGATATCTATTAATTAATTCAATTAGCTCTATAACTCTTTGTTGTGACAAACGTCAGGGAATTCCACCTCTTCGTTGTTGCTCAAACCACCGGCAAACTTCTCGCGGCAAGACCACGACTTCACGGGGAAGAACCAATAGGCCAAGGCCCAGATGAGGTAGACGGCAGTGACGGCAGAAGCGTAGTTCATGTTACCAGCGGAAACAGGCATGAACGAAGGGAACGAGAAGAACACCAAGGCAAAAATGGTCCAGCAGATGGTAACGATGTTGCAGAAAAGACCAAGTTTTCCCAACCAGAAAGGACCATGTCTGATGTTGTTTCTTCCTCTCCAGAGAAGACACCCAGTAGGCACCACGTAACTGAGTAAGAGGAAGGTGATGCACCCCACAACCATGGAGTTGAAGGCAGCGTCGGAGGCGAGATAGAGAAGACCCAAAAGGGCAACGAACACCTCGGAGAAGACGTGGGCATTCAATGGAACTCCGGTCTTGGGATCAATCACTGCCAACCACTTAGACATGGGCAAACCGTTGTCTCTGGCAAACGACCAGCAGAGTCTTGTTTGCCAGGTGTGGGAGGAGATGGTGCAACCACAGGCGGTCAAGAAGATTAAGGAACCCAAGCAAATGGCTCCGGCTTTATTGCCGAGAGCCTGGTAGTAGATGTCAAGAATGGGCATTCCGGTGGTGGAGCTGAAGATGGCGTCCAAGTTACGGATGCAGAAGAACATGGCGATGACGTAGGTGAACGAGGTGAGGAAACCGATGGTAACGGTACCGATGATGGCCTTGGGGATATCGGTTCTGGGTTTCTCGGTTTCTTCGGCCAAATGACATGCAGAATCGAGACAAGAGAACGACCATGCTGGGTTGATCAAACCGACGATGAAGGCGATTCCCGCAGAGGACCAACCGGTCTGGTTGTCGAACTGGGAGAACACGAAGGAGGCGTCACTGTAGTGGCCTCTGGAGCACACCAACACGGTGATGGTGATGACCACGTAGGAGAAAAGCGAGGTGTACAATGCCCCGGTACCCAAGTAGGGCAACCATTTGCCGTAGCAGTTGAAGAGGGCAATGAAGAGGTTGATGATCTGGTAGATCACGAACAACTGCCATTTTTTCACCACATGATCGGGATGAGAGAGGACCCAGAAACCCATCAACTCGTTGGAGATGGAAAGGGCCATGGAAGCGGAGGTGAAAATAGAACCTGCCCAGGCCAAGGATCCACACAAGTAGGCCAAGAACCCCGAGTACTTTCTAGGGGCCAACACCCGGGACCACACGTACTGGCCGCCGGCAGAAGGAATGGCGGATGATAATTCAGAGAGAGTGACTCCAATACAGTAGGAGACGAAGGCGATGATAATGATACCATAAACGATCAAGAGAGGACCTCCGGACTGGATACCGGTGATCAAAGAGGCAGAGATACCGAACCAAGAGTTGGTGAGGCCGAAACCGATGGAAATGATGGAATAGGTTGAGAAAGTTCTCTTCAACTCGCCTCCCACATGGTTGGGCGAATCGTTGAAGGAGGACGGCACCTCCTCTGTTTCGAGCTTGGAGGGCACGTCCCCGTCTGCAGCAGCAGAGAAGGCGAGATCGTGTTTGACGAACTCCGAGTCTTGTTTTGCGAACACCATAATGTACGATTTGATGAACAATAACAATGAGGTCGAGATAGCCTTGCTTTATAGATCTAACCCCAGAGGGATTTTTTGTATCCACTGAAACTGGTAGATATCTCGTATTTCTGTTGGTGGGGCATGTGATTTTGGGGCGGCAAAGGGCGGCGTTTTGAGTATATGAGGGCGTGCAAGTGATAAACGTCCAACGGTCTTGTGAGGCTCGGAAATACTGTGCCGTGGGCAGCAGTAGAGATGATGATTGGCTGATAGTGTGCGGCACTGAGGAGGGAAATATGGTGACGACAGGAAAACAGAAGGCGCGCGCGTTGGATATGTTTGTTCGGGCACGTAACCACGTTGACCTGTTCGTCGACCGGCAAAAAAGTTCGTGTGTGGGTGCGTGCAGGTGCAGCGTTTGTGGTTTTCGCACGACAACGATATTGCACGTGATGTGAAGTCTATGTTTTGGTGGGCGCACGCCCCTGCAACGTTACATTCTTCCTCCGATTCAATCCCGCAGCCTAAACCTTATTCTCCATCTTGGACTGGCGGCGCATCCTTTGGTCCGCGACATTCTTCCTCCCCCCGCCCACCCCCACGCTGGCCGGGGCGTGTGGGGCGTTTCCCGGGGGCTTGACCCCGTATCTTCCGCCGCCTTGTGCGCGTACCGGTACGCGCACGACTTCGTTTCCATTGCAACGTTGCACCGTGTGGATGACGCTCAGTCAGGCCCCCCGTATGTCTCCCTGCGACATGTGACCGGCATTCGTTGCCTTTCGTGCGGTTTGCTACGGTCAAACTCGGAACCAGCTTCCCAAACCGAACAACCCCGAGGGTGGCCCCAGCAATTCCTGTCGCTTCCTGCCCTAAAGCATCTCGGGCGTCCTCGCGACCTCCACGTTTTTACTCCCGGGGCTCTCCGGGACCCACCTGTCCCCTACCTTCCGTTTCCTTCCCCATGTTCTCTCCCCTGGTAAGCGATGGCAAAGGTGGTGGTCACTTCCCTATATGCAGACAAACGTGGGGCCCGGACAAATTGCATTTTGAGCAGCTCTGCTTCGATTATATGCCGCATCCCTGGTCCGCCTCCGTAGGGTTTTGACACCTGTTGACAGATATCCGTCGCTATATATACCTAGTGCTCCCCACTGTCCTCTTCAACCCCACTCTCCCCATTTTCCCCTGTCGCCCCCTTCCTCCAATTCTGCCGCATCCTTGCCCCATGGTGTGAGCGGTGGTTCGTGTCTCCCAAATTTTCCTGTGTCTAGCCCCAGGCAAAAACCAAAACCCTCACCAAACAAAAGTTGTTCTCCACTATTAGATTGTTGTGCTAGACTCATCGTTCCCAACTTCATCCCCTACAATCAGTCGGTTACCTCGGTCGCCCCACCTCCCTCCCGCATCCCTGCACTGCTGACCCTGTGACTCTTTGCACTGGTGTTTCAGTGATAGCAAGTCTCTGTCTCCCACATCTTCCCGCTCATTCTATCCCTCAACAAGCCGTTCTCGTGCCCATGTCCACCAATCCGTCCGGTGAAGTGTTTACCGGAGGTGCCACCACCTCCCAGCATGTGGACGCCCACGACGACGACCACTTCGAGAATACCACCTTCAAGTTGAAGCGAACTCGCTCCATGGGCTTGCTCGATGAATTCATCCAGCCCACCACGCCGAACAACTCCGAATCCGCCCTGTCGGCGCCCTCATCGGCGCCTCCACTGGCCCCGGTCGCTGCTCCGGCCCCGGTGGCGGAAAAGCTCTCCGTGGACACCTCTTTAGAGTCTGCCGAAGAGCCTGAGTCGCTGGCCAGCGCCATCATATACGAGAGCCCCGAGTTGTTGCCCCATGATGACACCGACATCTTCAACGAGCCCTCCCGCCATGTCGACTACTTCTCCCACCAGTGGGATGTATCGGATATTTCCAAGTCCTGGAGGTATATCATCTCCAAGCGTAAAGACGTGGCTAATTCTGCTCGTTTAGAGAACGCTTCGTGGAGAACGTGGGCTCAGAGAAGATGCAATTTGAAAACAATCAGCCCCGAAGCCGTCAACTGGTCCAAAGACAGTGATGTCACCTGGCTTTACGGGCCCATTTTGAAGGATGAGGATTCCATGACCAAAAATTCTAATGATGATGATGACAACGAAAAATGCTCCACAGAATCTATCACAACAGCCACCTCGGCCGCTGCCGGTGATATCTCGATACCCAACAAGAAGGCGGCTCGCAAGGGCCCCAAGCCTATCTTGAAGAGAAGAACCGTCGAGGATATGATTATCAGTCATACAAACTTGTTGAAGTTAGAATTGGCCACCAACAAAATGTATCAAAAGCAGCGTGAAAAGCAGCAACTCCAAATAAAGCAACGGAAAGAGGCAGAAGAGAAACTCAGACGTGCTAATGAAATGGACAAAAAGGCACCCGATTTTGATGACTTTGATGCCATTTCAGCAAAGTTGAATTCCCAGTATAAGTCCTTGAGCGGTGCTCAAACCAGTTCTCAGTCCAACTCTTTGGTGAATCTTCAAAACCTTATTAAGAAGCATTCATCGAGTAACTTAACATCAAAGTTGAGGGATTTGGCTGAAAGTAGGAACGAGATAGATGAGAACAAGGACGTGCCTGTTGCTTCATCTCCTCCCAATCAGTCTCTCTCTGTGAACAAGCCTTCATCATTAGGAACATCAATCCCCTCAGAAGACTCCACCTCAACAGCATCCGTCGAACCAGTCGACTCAAAGAACGAGCGTCATATTCATTTCAACGACGAAGTACAACAATGTATTGCAGTTGAGAACTTTTCCGATGAATATGATGACGATGATGACTATGACGATGATTATTACAATGACGATGATGTTATGCATCAGGGTTACTATTATGACAACGAAGGATATGAGGATAATAATGGATATGTTTATGAAAACTATCGTCGTCCTAATGCATTCAGCAGTGACGGAGAAGATGATGAGGACGAAGAAGGCGGATTTTTCCTTAAAGTTAAATCTGCATCCACTCATGCTGGAGAACTTGCAATTCCATTTAAAAGCTCTTCACAATCGCATAAAGAAGCAGATGCTACTGAAGACACTGACTCGGTGTCTACAAACAATAGTAAAGTGTACAAGACCATTCAGCTTCTTCCCACAACAACCTTGAACTATGGGTCTGATGAAGAAAGCACCGAAGAAAACCCTTACACTTCTAGTTTGTCTCATAATGTTGACAACAATAGCAGAAGAGGGTATGATTACTATTATGACTACAACACTGTCTATACTGTTGATCCCAACCATGCTATTTACGGAAACAAGAAGGACATTCCAGAAGTATGCGATGTTCCAGAAAACATTGCGTTGGGTTCCAATTTTGATTACGAAATTATTGAGAATGAAGATTTCCATCACCATCCTACTACCGAAGGGATGCCCGTCATTAATCCTTCTGTGATACACAGTAGCAATATTAATAACTTTCCATTGAATAGTGCAATTGAAGATAAAAGCAAGGAGCCAGTTAAATCTTCTCCATTTCAGTTGAGTGATTCAGAGAACTCAAGTGATGAGGAGTCTGACGAAGGCACATTGTCCATTGGAGCTAGAAGGTCCAGTCAATCTTTGGCTCAACTGGTTTTCACAAAGGGTGGTCTCACTCCTAGTGAAGCCGAGGGACACTTCCCTCCAAATATGAATCATCCACAACCAGTTCTAGGGTCTGTTTCGTCAATTAACCCCAACCATTCTTCTGGGGCTATTGCCAAGCAGCCACATTCATCCAACTCGTTATCAGAGCAGTTTTTCAACAGTGGAGGTTTAACTAAACAAAAACAGCTGAGTAACTCATTATCGGAACAATTTCTCGGAACTACTATGACAAAGCAGAGACCTTCAAGTAATTCTTTGTCTGAACTGTTCTTCAATGCTGGTTCATGTGCGGATTTGTCAGGATCAAATGGATTTTCCATATCTCCCGAATCGTCGGGTCTGAAATTGGCAAACACCCAACGGAAATCGTCCCCATTACCTCCACACACCACCTCGACCAACGCATTTCTGGGCAACAGCACTCCACCATTGTATGAACGCAACCCCGGAGAACCTGCACAATCTTCGGCATCGTTCAACCAGCCCAGGAGTTCGAACACGTTTATGTTCGATTCGGACTCGGAGTCAGAAGATGAACATTTTGAATATGCACCAGAGCCAGTGGTAGCCAGTCCGCCTAGTCAGGATAACTACAGTAACAGTTACGTCTCGCTCTCGCAAGTGGCGGGAAAGACAGGGATAAGAAATGCTACTCCGGATCATCACCAGGAAGCTTCGAGCGCCAGTGCCGAAGGGAAAAGAATTGTGGACCAAGCCAAAGGGTTTGCCAACCACTTTTTGGGCAGTTGGAAGAACCAAGGCTCCTCGAATTCTGACGCTTGAAACGTTAATGGCATATTATGACCAGATGGATTTTGGCCTATTTTATGGCTCTTGGCCTATTTTAATGAGTACGGATCTATATTACGTGTTACATATTAAATCTATATTACGAATCCAACATCCTCGTAGTCCTGCACAGTGCGGTAGGCTGAAGTCACCCATACCCAAAATGGTGGGTTGGTGCGTGCACGACTTGCCATATCTAGATGATGTTTAGCAGCAATAGACACATTTGACATCAACTCCCTTATCAATTGCTCTAGACACTCGTGAAATCATCTCCCGTGCCAATAGAAGCTCGGATTTTACATTATGACTCTTTGCCAAAGTCTACCGATCACCCAACTCTTAAGCGTGCCGGTGATTTTGTTATCTTTGGTGCTCCCCGTTTCGTTTGATGGTGGCGCCAGCAACGGCAAGATTCCTTCCAAACCTCCTTCTAAAGACGATGACGGCAAATGTGAGTTGATCGGTACATTTTCGCTTTTGACCCAGGCCGTTTTGGGTCTTTTGTGCCTTTCATCATTGCTAGTTAAAAGATACTATGAATTCCCTCTCAGGAGAACGTGGCCCGTGTGGATGTTTGACGTGCTGAAACAGTTAATCGGAGCCTTTGGCGTCCACATCTTCAATGTGCTCCTCTCCATCATGAAAACCCGCAAGGCCAACGGTATGGATTCAGGGTTGCCACCCGAAGAGGTGGATGACGATCCTTGCGACTGGTACTTCCTCAGCATAGTATTTGACTGCACCATCGGGGTGTACATCTTGTACCTCGTGTTTCGAGCAGTCAATAAGGTCAGTAAGAAGTACCTTCGCATGACAAAGATAGAATCGGGGGACTATGGACCAGACCCCGACAAGCCGTCTGCACGGGCTTTTGCCAAGCAGCTTTCCATATACTTCACGTCGTTGATGATCACCAAGTTGATCATCTACGGCGTGGTAGAATGTTTCGAGACCGAGTTGTTGTGGTTCACCAGCAACGTGCTTCTTCTTTGGTTAGACGAGTACACCGACGAGTTTGAAATCTTCATCGTGATGTTTGTTGTGCCTATAGTCATGAACTGCTTGCAGTTGATCTTGATCGACAACTTCATCCGGAACCAGTCCTGGCTCAACGTCAACAAGCGTATCCAGCATGAGCGTCACCCGGCGAGTGACACTGCCTCGATGCTTCGAGCCGAAGCCCAGAGATACCTTGACGAGGACGGCCCGGACAATGACCTCACCAGCAATAACAGCAGTATCAACAGCACCAACACATTCATCCCCGGGGACGACGGGCCCAAGTCGTACGGCACCTTTAACGTATAGAGCCAGCTATCAACGCTACAGCGAGTCTGTAAATCTTCATTTCTATGTACAAATATAATACTTCTAATTACAGGAGGCACATGTAGTGGGTTTCAGCCTATCCAGGGCACATGAAGTGGGTTTTCGGCCTATCTAGCCACCATTCTAGTTGGTGTCGAAACCATAGCCCTTCATGCAAGCCTTGTATTGGGAGATGATAGTGTCACACTTTCCGCTCTCCTGGCCGTTGAACAACAAGCATTCGTCTCTTTGCTTCTTCTCGTCCAAACAAACACAGCAGGACTTGGGCTTGGACTCTTGGGTGGCGGCTTTGGCTGGAGCAGACATGGTGGAATAACAGTTGAGGTGTGGTGTGTTTGGAAAATTACTAATTTTCGCTCGCACAAATAATATATGGAGTCTGCTGCAGCCATCCACAGGTGTGTCTGCAAGCCTCACTGCGAGCACATTATATTCCCCCATATGCCGGGCGATGACCTGTGGAATGTGGGAGGATGACAAAGATGACGTCGGAAGAATAGCCTCATGGTGAATAGTCTCCCGGGGTTTGCCATGAACAGGTCACCTTCTTTTCGAATGCCGTGGCAGAGATTAACAAGAGTAGTTAGCGAGAGACTCCAGAAATAGCGATTCCAGTACCGCGAGCTCGTTGCAGTAGGATTGGACAACAACGCGTTAAGCAAATGGAAATTTCCGGGCTAAATAAATAGTAGGGTGGGTCTGCTTTAGTGCTAAATCCATTGGTCAAATAGTTTTGCTGTTTGTGTTTATTTGGTAATTCTACGTCCTCCTTCAATTGTGCTGATGGATGTCTCTCACTATTTTGTCTCGCTTGATTCCCGCACCACCCATATACTCCCACTAATTTCTCTCGCTAATTTCTCAATCTCTCCAATTAATTCTCCATTAATCACACGTATTTCTCATTGTTTCCACTCTCATTCCCCATCCATTCCCCATTCACCCCATTCACCCCATTGCCTCACCTTCCCTCTCTTCCCTCTCCATAATTACCCTCCTAGCAGACCCCGTCTCGCCAATCTCTCGCCATCCTCGCCATCCTCGCCAACTTGCCGCGAGTTCACTCGCATGTCGCATGTCGCACTATCGCGGTTGCAAGCTCTACCAACAACACGCTGAACATTCCGGCGCCGAAGCTAGCCTCAAATTCATCAATGTCTCGAGAATCCTCTCTGATACAGTTGCCTGGAATCATCACCACCCGGCCTTCTTTAGATGGGAGTTTGGATCTCAACGATGACTTGGCCAATGCCTCCGAATACTCGTTGGGATCGTACGTGTCTCAGCAAGGACAGGGGATCCACAAGCAACCAGGGTCTCCGTCGTTCCGAAACAGTATCGACGGTGAAAGCACGTTTCTGTCCTCAGCATACCTCAACGTTTTCAATACCTCCTCCGCCGAAGACAAGTCGTTCTCTCCCTTGGGCCCCAACTCCATCTACGAATTGACCATTGCCTCGGATCTTGCCCGTACCAACAAGAGCAAGTCTGCAAAGAACACCGTGATCATCAACGGTGGCCAGACCACCGTGACAAACTTGCGTGCCCCCTCAATCCGTGACATTCCCCAGATCCACTTGCTGAAACTCGCCAAAAAGGTCAACTCCAAGGAGTTGGAGTCGAAGTATGTCAAAGACATCATCGATGAATACCGCACCTTCGAACTGAGCTACAAGCAGTTGACCGAGGACACCTTGCTGAAGTTTGCCAGACAAGCCGAAGCCAAGCCCGGGGGACTCTCTGCATCTTCATCCATCAAAAATTTCAACGATGACTACATCGGCGAAGATATGTCTCTGGTTCCCGACATCTATGCCGAACCCAACTTCCGCTTGGATGACCCTAGAGTCTTCAAGAGTGTCATTGATAATCTCAGTATATTTCCCAAAGATTTCGAAGATTCCTCTGCCCAATTGGCAAATGACTCAAACCTCCATGAAAAGCTTTCCCAATACTTGGATATCGTGGAAATTAATTTGATCCGTGAGATTTCAAAGTCTTCCGAGTCGTTCTTTAATACTCTCAGTGATATTGAACAGATCAAGGTACAATCCAAAGAGTGTGTTGGCCAATTTCTGGGTCTCGTCTCCAAGTTGAATAAGCTAGAAAGCAATCATTCCAAGTTGGGTTTGGGTATTTTGGAAAACTTGGCTGACCACAAAAACGTGGAGCACTTAGAGTCATCTTTATTGCAGTTGCAATACATCACTATTTTCTTCCAATTGGCCAGAAAATCATTCAACAACTCCAATTATTCCAAATGTCTAAATGAAATCGTCATAGTGGAAAACCTAATTTACGGCGTACAACGCGAAGAAATTGTGGATGAAGATATCAAGGAATTGTACCCTACATTCAACTACCCAAGTGTCAACGTAACTCATTTACCAGCATTAGTCCATCTCAGGAATGATCTTGAAAAGTTAAAGCAAGAATGCTCCAAGGGGTACATTAATGATTTCCTTGATATTTTAATGGAAGATTTGAGAGTACACTATAATTCAGTGCCTCCTCAGGATACGTTGAACAGAATTTATGTATCCAGCGTTAAATCAAAAAAATACGCATCAAAGTCTATTAACAGATCATATCTTTCCATTTCAGAATCTACCAAGATTACATTAACCCATTATATCAGGAACTTGATCAAATCTGGACATTTGGCTCAAGCTTATTCGTCATACCAAGACCGCATTATTTTGGAAATCAAAAACATCATTAAAATCAATTTACCAACTTCTAACCAAAGTCAGGATTCATCCAATGCGCCTTCTAGGTCCTCATCGGTTCCTCCAGAACCTGCCAATCTCCAACAACCACAGACTCTTTCCGCGAACATAAAGTCATTGACACCAAAAGAGTTTGAAGCTATGTTGACTAAAACCTACACCTGTTTGT
Organism: Suhomyces kunorum; assembly: GCA_030561465.1. Classification (NCBI taxonomy): domain Eukaryota; kingdom Fungi; phylum Ascomycota; class Pichiomycetes; order Serinales; family Debaryomycetaceae; genus Suhomyces; species Suhomyces kunorum. Next base: position 303,267 of record JAKTXF010000003.1, on the reverse strand, counting down.
CAGAGTGCTTGCGCAGGTTAACTGCTCATCAAAAAGTACTTTTGGATTTGGCCTTAACGGCTTTACCGCCTTCAATATCACAAGGTATTGATGTCATGGCATTAGATATCACTACATGCATTCATAAGGCAATAGAATTAACTCAGATCAGATTAACTAAAGTTATCAATGTTAGACTGGAGCAGACTGCAGATTTACCAGTTGCCTACTACGTGCGGTTATATTCCATTTCATCTGCCTACTTGCAAGAATGTGAGTTAATTAATCCTGGATTCAATTCCAGTGGTTCAAGTAGTACATTGAGTGAATGGTTCAAGCATCATATAACCTATTTTGTGCATAGATTCCATCTGAATGCTCTTAGGAGCCTTGTTGCTGACTGCGATAGAGAAATTTGGAAAGAATTGACGCTTCCTGAACCGCTAGATGAATGTCAAGACCTAATTAAACAATTAATTGGATATTCTACCTATATTACCAGTGGAGGAAGACAAGGATTCTCAGGTGAACTGTGGTTGGATTTGATGGACTTTTATGTTGATGAACAACAGGAACAAGAAGTAGCAAAGGTTAACTCTCCAATCGATAAAGTTAAGATATCCAATTCTACATTCTTGATCCCTGATTTGGTTAGAAAATCGTTAAAGCAGATTCGTGATTACTTGATTATTACTAAGGTGTATCCAAATACACTAACCACTATTGAGAACAATTTGTTGAATTACTTCAAGTTGATGAATTCAAAAGCATCACAAGCAGTTCTCAATGCTGGTGCAACAAGAACCGCTGGATTAAAGCACATTACCACAAAGCATTTGGCATTGTGTATTCAGCTAGTCGAATTCAACATTGAGTTATTGAATAATATTCAATTCGTGTTTCCTCGTACCAACAATGAAACACTTAATGACGAGCTTACGTTTACTCGAATCATCAGTAACTACAAAGACCATGAAAATGAGCTATTTTCAAAGTTGGTATCTATTATGTATGACAGAACTGTCGGACATTGTGCAGCTATTCTCAAAATTGATTTTTCAGAACCAATTAAACATCCTAAACAATGTCACACATATATGGAGACCTTGGTGAAAGACTCCTTGACGGTTTATAAAGTTTTGAATCGCTATCTTCCAGAAATCAAGTGTTCGTTAATCTTACTGCAAGTTTTTGACAACTACAAGAAACTTTTGGTTGAATGCTTTTGCACTCAACTACCTCAATTCAAGGATTTCAACGAGAAGCATGCTTTATTGAAGGATATCGATTATTTTAGGGTGAAGTTGGGCGAGCTTCCAGGATATGGTAATTCTGGACAGGTCATCTGGGAGAATGTTAACGCTTTGCCAACCGAAGAAGACATGAAAATGGATGAAGTAATGCGTAATAACATCCAGGCAGCTGCAAATGAAGCGAATGAACGGAAGCAGCTAGACAATGAAATTAGGAAAGAATCTTTAGAGGAGCCTAACGAAGAGCCTAAGGAAACCCCTGAGGAAGAATCTAAACCTAAACAAGAACCTAACCAAGAATCTGAGGAAGAACCCAAGGAAGAATCTAAACCTAAACAAGAACCTAACCAAGAATCTAAGGAAGAACCCAAGGAAGAATCTAAACCTAAACAAGAACCTAACCAAGAATCTAAGGAAGAACCCGAGGAAGAATCTAAACCTAAACAAGAACCTAACCAAGAATCTAAGGAAGAACCCAAGGAAGAATCTAAACCTAAACAAGAACCTAACCAAGAATCTAAGGAAGAACCCGAGGAAGAATCTAAACCTAAACAAGAACCTAACCAAGAATCTAAGGAAGAACCCAAGGAAGAATCTAAACCTAAACAAGAACCTAACCAAGAATCTAAGGAAGAACCCGAGGAAGAATCTAAACCTAAACAAGAACCTAACCAAGAATCTAAGGAAGAACCCAAGGAAGAATCTAAACCTAAACAAGAACCTAACCAAGAATCTAAGGAAGAACCCAAGG